>AZIM01000078.1:401163-416792 GCA_000516915.1 Ophiophagus hannah
TCCAAATAACCAATCAATGTTATCTGTTATTCATGCATTATTAGGGGAAGGGCACAGGGCTGAATGCGACCACCCCTTGACTATAAAAATTGCTGTAAGATTGTAATCAGGGCCCTTGGTTAGCTTTTGAGCCAGGGTCCTTATATCTTGGTACCAAAATCAAGTATATTGTATCACACCTTGTGTCCGGTGACTTATTGGATTCGACACCAAGCAAGAGCCCAGTTTTGGGGACAACAATATCAATTTTAATTTTTAATTGTTCAGTCTAATTCTCTAAGGCAGTCTAACTCTTCCTCAAAGTATTTAATAAGGAGCACCTTGAGAACTTGGGACTTTGAACTTGGGCCAGGAGAATCCTTGGCCCACAGTCTAGGGTGCTTTCTTCTTCCCTATTCTGAGCTGGGAGAAGGAACCGGCCTGGTGCTACGACATGGCCATGATCGGTCTAAGCTCATGTACTCTATGGGTTGTCCAGGTGAAAGGTGTATTCATGTTCCACCAACAATGTGTCCCATTCAAGGTTGGCTGCTTTTCTTCTTCATTATATCAGCACGCTCAAAAAGATAGGACAACTGTAAAAGTAGCGACTGATTGTCTAAGAGATGCTCAGCAGTGCTGCTGTTGTTTGTAGCTGGGCTGTGATAAGATGTTCCACAGAAAAGTAGCCCCCAATCCTTTCCAAACCCACATGGCATTGCACCAAGTGCTCCCGTGACGATGCCAATTTGATCCAGGGTCCCTACTGATCCATGGTATCATTGATCAATGACTTCTGGGTTTTTGTAATCCCTATTTACAAATCTCAGCGCTTGTAATCTTTGCTGGCCTTCACAATTATTGTATCTCAGAACGACTGCATCAATAAACTAAGCGCAGCTCTTTTCAATGACAATATCAGTTTCCAATGTGTTATGTTCCAGGTGTCTCTCGGTCTGAATTTAGAAATCCCATAAAACGTTTCCTCTGTCATTTTCAATAACATTATCTGCGCTTTCAGTAATTCTTATTGACAATTAATCCGTACCTTTTGCATAAATGCCAAAGTAATACCTTCCCAGCATGATTGAGCCTTTTTTCCTTTCTTTTTTTGAGTAATCAAGTCTGTGATTTTGCCGCATCCAGTTATTATACGGTCAACAGTTTCATCCGTATATCTCAGCGCAATCGGCATTTATTATCCAAACTGGTATTTTCTATTTTTGCCCTGGTGACATTTGTGCACAGGGCTTGTTGCCTTTTTAAATGTTCCATTCTTAAACCACTGCCATGTTCCGATGTCCAATTTTCAGTGCCTTTCAAAAAATGCCCATGGAGTGCTTTGGTTTTCCAATTTCCTAATCTCATTTCAAGCTGTTGCTTTTTATAGTCGTATTAAATTCCATTTTTTGCAAATGGCCCTTCTCTGTAAATTTCTTTCAAGAAACTTTCTTTACTTATATATTATGATGATGGTGATTCTTTAACAGCAATGGGAAGCCACAGCTGCCAGTTGTTTAACTTATCTTGGCCTTCTTTCAGATCAAGTTCTTCCCAAGAACCGGCAATGCCATAATGGCTCGGCGGAGTATATGTGAGGATCCAAGCAGTGTGACCTTTTGCAATTGACAGATGGCAATTTCATCCACGCACAGAATTTCTAACTGTTGTCCAAGATTTTTTGGTTTGGCACCCAGGGTGCTGATAACCGCTGGGACGATTGTGGCCAGTTTATGCCATAACCTTTCAACTTCGATTTTCCAATCTTGGTACTTTCTGATCTCCAATTCTTTATCTTCTGTTCGACTATCCCCTGGCATTACCTATTGCATCAATTATCCACACTTTCTTCTTTTCAAATCACGGTTAAATCTGGTGTGTTATGAGCCAAGACTTTTATCAGTTTGTACTTGGAAAATCCACAATCTTTAAACTTGCTCAATTTCAACTCTAGGTTCTCACCAATTTTTCATTACTGACACTTGATAAACTTTTACAGATGTTCCAGCAAAACATTTTGGTGACTGTAGTTATGTCTTGTTTATTATAATTATTATGCCATTAGTATTAAAAAATGTGATCTGTGATCCTAAGAGAAGGTTTCACGTAATGAAGGGTTTCCCTTTGAAAGATGGCTTTACATTGGAAAGAGGGAAGAAGAAAGAAGAGCAGGGTTGGTTTGATGCAGCTCGTTCCCTGATTAAGTGTAAAAACAGGAGATACAAAATCACGGTACCTGTTTCAACCTGAAGCTTTGGGAAGCCTGCACTATTTGCATTCCTGCAGTGTCCCCATGTGCCTGCTGTGGAGGTTACTGGCATCTGCTGGCAGCGGCCTCAGACAGCCTGCCAACAGCAGCTCACTTGTCTGGGAAACGGACCACAGCACATCTGGCATGGCCTCACAGTTTCATCTGACACAATGCTCTCGGAGGTGGAACTCACAACTGTGTCTCGTAAGCTTTGTGTGGGAACTCTGAACAGGCAGAGAGCAGAACCCCAGGCCCACTGCCTTTCTGAATGTGATTGCAGCGAGGGTAGTCTTTGGGCTGCAATTTTGGGTCTTGTGTGGGACTCATCTTCCCTAGAATCTAAGAGATTTGGGGTTCTAGCCATATGGACTTGGAGAGCCTCTGCTTTCTCAATAGTTTTGCTTCCAGTTCACGTCTCTGACCCTGAACCCTCTTGCTACAAGTTGGGGTTCTCCATACAAACCTTAAGGGATCCATTCACCTTTACTGGAAGTAGCCAGGAAATAAAGCTTTCCATCTTATGGAAAAGAAAGAGGACTCCCAAGAGGACAATGATTATTTATTACATTAAACTCTTCTGGAAAGGTAAGTTAGAAACAGATACACACACACACACAACAATGACAATGTGGCCTACCAGCTTCTTTCTTGCCCCCCCTTTTTGCACCCCCAGTGGAGTTACTTGCTCATTTTAGGATACACTAAAAGGGAGTGACTGCCCAACTCTTCCTGTCCCTTTTCACTGCCAGTGGTGGCTTTTGAAGAGAAAATGTCCCGCCTTCCCCTAAGGGATGTGACAGTTCTGGTTCTGCCATTGTCTCTCTAACTGCAGAAGACCCACCGGGGTCTTTGTCCTCCTAGTTTCTGGACTCTGAGAAGGAAGGAGAAGACTGCAATGGCCTGGGGCTGGCTGATGGAGGCAAGGCTGAGGAGCATCTGGGCTGCTTGCTCCTCCTTGAGGTGGGAGTGGGTGGCATCTCCCTTCAGAGATGGAGCAGCCCAGGGGATCCACCCCTCACTTCTCTTTGCCTATTCAGAGAGATCTTTTCTCCCACTCCTCTTCCCTCACCCATCCCAGGAAGCCGCCCCTCCCTCAACCTCGCTGTCACTCTGCAATTCTAATTTCTTTAAACATTGGAAAAGCTTATTAACCTCTGCTGAGTTTAACATATGGCAGAGCCCGTCTTCCTTTCTGCACCGTAATTATGAGGCACACAGTAATAAGCCTGTCTTTTAAGCTACGGCATCTTGCTTTTTGCTAACATTACAACCTATTAAGAAGCTACATTAAATGCATGTAAAGTGTGCATGTGCATGCATGCGCTAGGATACACATACACGGCACCACTACCCCGGAGCTCCCAACTAATCTGGAGAGCATATTTAACTCACAGTTGTGATATTTGGGGGTCAGGCTCCCCCTGCTGTGCATGCTGGCCAGTGGCCAAGCCATCCATCAAGCTGTACTCATTCATCCATGAATTCACTACATACACACAGGTACACATATATTGGCGTATCTGCTGAGTTCTGGATCCAGCCAAAATTTTTCCAGGTGTGCTCACCTTGCAAGAAGGAGCACCCCACAGCCCGGTGCCCCAGAGGGGACCTGGAACTACTTCTCCACCCGCCCTTGCCGAACCTCTCCTGATTCTGGCAGCCTCTTTGTGTCTCCCTTCTCTGGATGGGGGCAGAACACTTGCAGCCTGGTGGGGAGCGCTTTTTTCTCCTAAAACCAGGCAATTGCTCTGACAGTTTAACCAGTAACTCTTGTCAATACTGGCAGAAGAGCTTGTCCAGGACAGCGGGAGGTTTGTACTTGCGAGATTCTGTTAAGGTAGCCTTACAATAAAGTGGAATAGCTCACCTGGCCTGGTTCCTGTCTGGTGTACCTGGCTTTACATACTTCGAAGGATTTCTAAAATGCAGGATCCACCTCCATTTTATCCATCTCAGAGACATTTCAATTGTTCCCTCCCCTCTGACTCAGGCCTCCAGATCCCTCTCCACCCTCAAAGGAATGGGCACGTCCTACCAGCACTCTAAAATGGGCCATGCTGGGCTAATGTTGGTTAAGAGTCACCTTGGATTTGGTTTCAGCTCCCCAAAGAAGGAGCACCTCCTAGCTCAGCAGTGCAGGCTGTAATACTGAAAATGATTTTAAATTTGAGAAATTGGCACATTGTGATCCAACGAGGCAATTTCTGAATTGCTCCATGCAGCTGCAAGGCCCCTGAGAAGACACTCCTTGCATCCTAAACAACAGGGAGGAGAGCCTGTTGCTGTCACAGAGCTGGGGACGGCAGCCAGGCAGCCCAGATCCATAACCTCCTGCAGGTGCTGGCAGGAAGCACTTCAGTCTGCTCTGTTGGAGAGGAAAAGGCCTCCTCTGATCCAATGCAACCTGGACTAGAAGATCAGGATTTGCAAAGTCCTCTAGAGATTCTTTTTGTGGTCAAGAACAACTCAGTCCTCCACAGAGCCTATAGAGCAGCAGCAATGCAGAACTTTGCCACTTTGGGGGAGGGGCTTTCACTGTTCCATTTCCAGCCCTTTGGGGTGCAGTGAGGCTCCTTGCGTGGGGTCCCCCAGAAACTGTGCTCTGCCTTTTCCTTGGGACCATCTTGCACAAGGGGGAGGCAGCAATGGAGAAATGACCCTGTCCTGTGGGAGGAAACAGGAGAAATGACCCTGTCCTGTGCCTGACCCTGGCTCCTGGACCCCTAGACACATCCCATCAAGCAATGGGGAAAGCACTTTGGGCAGGGAGGATATTTGTGGGTGGGAGGTTTTGCAAAAGAACATCAGGAGACCTGGCTGGATCAGAGCTGAGGACCATCCACCCCCTGGTAGTCAGCAGGATGCTTCCTTGAAGTCCATATGCAGCATGGAGAACCATCACTCCCTTTGCAGTTCCCCTGTGGTGGAAGAAGACACCCATAGGGGACATAAGTGCTCCACCTCCGGAGGGTTTTCAGAGGCGAGATGCTGCCTCTTCAAAATGGTGTAATTGGGATAGAAGATTTCTTTGTGACCATTTCCAACTCCCCCTTTCTGTGATTCTACACTGCAGAATCATTGTAGAGGCTGCGTTGTAATGGGAAGGCCTCCAGATCTCTCGAGTCAGAACCATCGCCCAAGGGTTAGCCTTCCCTTAGAGCCATGAAAGCAAACAGGACCAGGGAGCCATCATCTTGGGTATGGTGGCAGTTTTTAAAGGCTGCTGTGGCAGAGTCAGAAGAAAAAAAAGGCAGATGTGATTGGCCCTGCCTTCCTTCCACCCCAAAAGCCCAACTGCGCTTCCCCTGTGTGTTTCTCAATTAGATTCATCTGCAGAAACCAGCTGAATTTTGTTGCATGGCAATAGCATTGATTGCTGTTTACTAATGTCTGCACAGTTAAAGCCATGGCGACAGCCAAACCGGCAGCCTGAATTCTTCTTCCACGGCTCTGATTTGTTCTTTGGGACACCTTTCTGAAAGCTTATTGGGAAAGATGTGGACTCGGGAGCAATGGGCAAGGGTCCCTACCTGTCACCAGGCCCTGTTTCCTACCTTTTGGGAAACACTCAGTCAGGCAAGGAGGAGGTATCTAGAGGGGAATTAGCCTCGAATCCTTGCCCAGAAGTAGGAGATCCAGAACTGACACCCAACCCCTCACCCCAAGATCCATGGAACCTCGTCTATTTGTCCCCAAGGGAAGGCAAGCAATATGGGGAGATTCCTGTATTACAGGCGAGTACAATAAAGTAGTTAGCTTGAATTCTACATGTGTGGATCTGGTCTCTTACACCTGACACATGCACCCAATTAAGCAGCCCCCCACAAGGCCTTTGGAGGTCCTAGAACAGAATCCTTCCTTCCTTCTGCTCTGTCAATGGGCAGAGAGTGGGCAGAGTCTTCCGAGAACCAAGTTGTCTTTACCTCTTCTTGGATGTTGTCGAAGAATTCCACCTTTGTCTGCCCCACATAGTTTCCAGCACTCATTGCTTGCCTTGATGACGGCGGGGTGGGGGGGGGCTCAGAAGATGGACTTGAACTTCCCAGCTTCCACTAAGCCATCCATCATCGTGAGACTTTGGGGGGAAAAAGTGCAGAGAAAAGCAGCTAAGACAATTAAAAGCCTGGAGACTAAAACATATGAAGAACGGTTGCAGGAATTGGTCATGGCAGGTCTAGAGAAAAGAAGGACTCCAGGTGACAAGATAGCAGTGCTCCAGTATTTGAGGGGCTGCCACAAAGAAGAGAGGGTCAACGTATTTTTCAAAGCCCCGGAGGGCAGGACAAGAAGCAACAGATGGAAACGAATCCAGGAGAGAAGCAACCTGGAATTAAGGAGAAGGAGGGCCAGTTCCAAAGCTTGGAGAAGTGGCCAGACGGGTGACATTTGGTGGTGGTAATGCAACGCTGGAGAAAAGAACTGCTTGAGGATCCTGGACAGCAGCAGCCTCACTCAGGCCAGGGATCTAAGAGCTTGGCAGAGATCCTGGAAGGATCAGCATCTCTGGAAGTCTCTGGGAGGGGGCGTTGGTGGTTAAGAGAATGTGCCCTTTGGAAAAGGTCCTTAAAGAGCTCAGCCGATAAGCCCATAATCTTCCTCCACTGCGCTTATGTGCACACCCAGAGACACGCTACACAGGCTAAGCTCAGGGCGGAGGGGCAAGAGACCTGTGGTTGGTACAGGTGATGTTTCTTCTCTTCCACCCCTTCCAAGGCTGATCAGGAGTCACACAGCACTTGGCAGGACTTGGCTGGCAGAGGAGCTGTGCTGTGCCCGCCTGCCTCTCTTTCGACCGTTCTCCCACACGCCCACCTCCACCTTGGCCCCCTGCCACTGCCCTGGTCAGCCCCCCAGCAGCCTAAGAGGCTGCCCACCCCACCGCAAGGCTCGCGGTGGNAGGCTGCCCACCCCACTGCAAGGCTCGAGGTGGCAACTGATGGGCGATCAGGAGATTGCAGCTTGGGATGGCCGTAATCACACCAGACTGAGCAGCTTAAATACCACCAGACAGAATATTACTCAAATTAAAACGAGGCTTTAAAATGTCGTTATTTGTGTCATTATTAATAGCTCTTAATTGTGTTCTCTAATTATCATGAAATTATGTTGGTATTAATAACCACGTCAAAGCTGCCTTGGGAACTGCAAGAACCTCCTCAAACATTGTGCCATATGTCAGTTCCCGAAACGTGAAATGCAAAGGTGGGCAGGGGTGGGGGCTTCCGGTAGAGAAACATGGAGCGGATGAGCAGGATCCGTCGCAAAGAAATGCAGGCCCCCAAAGCAAACGGGAGGTGGGGTCCCTGAGTCTCCTCTCCGTGTGGGTGGTGGTCATACAGGCCACCTGGGCCAGCTTCTCCAAGAGGGGGCTGAGTGCAAGCAGATGCCTCCAGGTGGATCGCTCCGCGACCCTTGTGCAGCTCCAACTGGGCATGGAAAGGATAAGCAGGGAATCCTTGCTGGCCAAGTGTCCTTCGTTCTCTTGGAAGAGCCAAGATAGCCACACTTCTGCCTTTCCCAGCTCCCGTGTTACCCCTGGTGCCAAAGGAAATGTCTGTTTCCAAATATTTTGGCAGCAGCTGTTACTTTTCCTGACAAGCAGGCTGCTCCGGACTGGGACGAGAGCAGAGCAGGCTCCGATGATGTGGCTGTCACATCCACTTTGCTCTGCCCAAGTGTCCAGCAGAGACAGTGGCCAAAATTGCAAAATGAATGCAGGACACCAAGTGGAGCCACCAGAGCGAATAAATGGTGGTGAAGGGAGAAAATGTTTCACATAACGAACTGTTTTGCTCTTCAACACCATTCCCCAATTTTCTGGCAATGAGTCAGACTCAGTCTGTCGATGTTAAGGACCCCTCCTGCTTCTCCTCTGAAGCCAAGAAGGGTGCAAGCTCTTAATGATGGCTGTTCCCAAGGTGGGAAGTTCAGATCTGGGGATCTGGGTAAGATTTGATGGCTTTTCTGTCTGGGTGAAGAAAGAGCTTGTTGAGCTGGAAAAGAGAGGTCTGCTGTCACGTTTCCCCTCCTCCTCACTCCCACTCTGCCCTGTAAGCCGGTTCGGCTGGTGTTATGCGGAACTCAATAAAAGAGGAAGTTTAATTGGGTTAGAACGAGAGTTGGCAAGGCGGGCGCAGAGAATAGCCTTTAATAAGATCAAACTGGGGAAACTTTTAACAATGAGAGACAAAGGCCAAGGGTGCCCTGAGCCATCTCTCCCTCTCTGTATGTGTGTGTGTGTCTCTCTCTCCCTCTCAGCTTAAAGGCCTCCAAGGTTTGCAGATAGACTTATCATTTATTTATTATTTATCTCCAAGATTTGCAGAGAGGCTTATTCATTTATTTATTATTACATGAAGTTGAGCTTTGGAAACTAAAGAGGAGAAGTTGTAAACAATTGAAGAGTTTATGGAAGCAGGCTATCTGGGCCTTTGTGTCATGATTCTCCGATATTCTATTTTGGGGGGCTTCCTCAAAGCCACAGAGGGCTCGTGGTTAAGAAATATCATAGTCCTGTATGAGATCTACCCAAAAAAATAATAATACACAAGGCAGAAGTTCCAGAAAGTTAACTGAATGTGCACAGTCAACCCAGGAGTTTGTCTCTTCCTTCAACTTTCTGAAACTAATCAGCCAATGTTCTCTGCAATACTGTGGAACTCCTTGCAACATGAAGAGTTAAGAATATCTCCAAAGATCTGCAGAGCTCTCCAGAAACTTGGGGAAAACTTTCTTCTCTTCTTCCTCCTTTCCTCCACCCCCACTCACCCCTTTAGCTCTAGAGCGCTGGTCATTTCCAGCCCAGCCCAGCCCAATTCAAGCCATCGACTCAATTCAGATTGTCAAATCAATCTGCGTAACCAAAACATAAAGTGAATCAGTTTGTTAGTTCTAATCATTTCACAAAAAGACCCCAAAGCTTTTCTGGGCTGTTGAATCTATTCGATTTCATAGCATCCGATTTGAAGCAGTCCAAATTGTTGATTAAATTTTGGAGAGGATTCTTGATCTGGAGACTTGGAAACCCTTCTGAATGGAATCCTTGGCCTGGCTCTTTGTGCAGCCCATCCCCCCCACCTCCCTTCTCTCCCCCCTTAGCTCTTCATCCCCACCAGCCCCATCTGTTTGGAGGACGAAGAAAAACCAGGGTGGCATTCAGAGGCCTGCCCATAATCCCTTGATGAGAAGCAAAGGAGAACTTCCTAAGCAGCTTAGGAAGGCATGTTTCAACAGAGAGATGCTCTGGGAGGGAAAACAGGAGGAAACCATCTGCAGCAGGCAAATTTTGAGGAAGTGCAGTTAAAATGAATTTCATTCTCGCTCGCTCTTTTTTATTAGAGGTGCCTGCTCCAAAGTGGAAAAGCAGCAGCCTGAATGGAGGTTAAAGTTTTTCATTTCTTGCCTCTCAGAAAGCGCCAGAAAAGTCTTGCAGCCATTCTTTGTTTCAGAGGAATTCCAGAGATTAGGAGGACCTAATCAGGCAAGGCTTTTATCCTGCAGCTGCCCTCCTGCTGCAGCCACGGGTTGTCCGGGTATCCGGGTGCCACTGTACCTTTCCTTCTTTTCTTCCCACCCAAAATCCACTAAGGAAGACACAACAGCTGTCGGCTCCTTTTGCACTGACAGCACAAACTAGTCCAATTAGGGAGAAATTAAAAAATAAATAAATTTGATTTTGATTCTGTTACAATTCTAGACCATTCAAAAGCTGCAGTTCCTTCCTTGGAGTGCAAATGAGTTAAAATACGTAACATAAAATGAAGGGATGTAAAATTATTAAGAAAAATAGCCTAATAGTGATCATGAAGCCGAACAACGTCCAGCATAAGAGTTCATTGCTCTTCTCCAAGGCCAGATAGATCTTCCTTCTTCCATGCCAACCCTCTCCTGCATTTTTCACCACCTTCGATGTCGCACAGGGCAGGTACTCGTTGGAAGCCAGGTGGAAGCAATGGGGAGGGGGTGGGAGCAAGGCATGGAGGAGCTCACCTTGTCTTCCTTCTCCCCAGGTGGAGCTGATAAACAAAGGGACAGGAGGGGGAATATAATGAGACTTTAAAAGCAAGGCCCCAAACTGAGTGGGGGGAGGGAGACGTATCGAGGGGCAGTTGGGATTCCCAACTGCTTGGAATGTGCTTCTTGCAAATGGGCCCATGGAACCACCGGGGGTGGGGTCCTTTGCGGTGGGCGAAAGCTCGCAATCTATGGCACTTCTGTGGGCGAGGCAGCTTTTGTTGCCAGTTCTCCAACACCCCAGGCGGCAAAAGGAGGGGGCGGCTCAGAGGGGTAGATTTGGCATGGGTGGGAGGCCTCCTGGAGAGTCTCCAGCCTTTCTAAGGTGGGCACCATTTGCCCACACAAGGAAGGAGCAGAACCAGTGAGGAAGCACAATCCAAGGCTGTTCGCGCTGTTCAGTCTGCACCCGGGCCGTCTCCAGCCTTTCTCTGCAGAAAGGAAGGGGGTCCAGTTTTAGTCCCCTGTGAAGGCGGCCGACGGAGGAAGTTGGCAATGCTGGGCACTGCAAAAGGCTCTAGTTTAAAAACTGCTGGGAGGCCCGGCCTTCCTTCTCCGGCAGATTGGGGGTCTCGGAAGGTTGTTCCAACTATCCTTGCCACCCCTGTATTTTGCAGTGGGGGAGGGGAATTCTCTGCCAGATGTGCCTCCTCCTGCCCACTTTCTGCCATTCTCCGAAGGGCCCTGGTGGGGGCCTTGCCCATTGGGTATCAGCCAAAGTCACTGTCTTTCCAAAGTGATCCTGAGTGAGGATCCAAGTTGGAGGCCCATGTGCCACCCCCTGATCACTAACAGCCTCTTCAGTTTGGGAGAAAAGGACCAATGGTTAAATCAATACTTCGGTGGGGGAGGGGAGACTGATGCTCAGCCTCAGCAGCCACGCTGGATGGGTCAGGGCAGGGCACACCTGCCCTCCCAGGAGGTGATGCCCAAGTCGCCCTTCCCTTTCGGTTTGCTTTCCTTCAGGAAGGCTGGCCCTCCTGCGAGGCAGGGTACGATGGCTGTCCAAGCCAGAGATCTGGGTCCAAAGGGGGGAGGAATCCCACTCCTGCAAAACAGGGGTGAGGCCAGGCAGAGAAGGGGGAGATCAAACCAAGCTGGTTTACGTTCATTCGACTCCCATTCTATTAAAGAGAAGTGGCCTGTTGTCCACAGGAATAGACAGGAAAGGATCCCCGTCCCTCGGGACAGCGGGACCAGCGGAATTGCTCAGAGCTTTGGGATCTTCCACTGACCATCCTCTGGTTGCTTTTCTGTTCATTTGCAGGACCTGGAAAAAGTCCCGCTTGCTGCCCAGGAGATTTCTGCCTGGCACCGGCGGCTCAAGAAGCTAAGCAGACCCTCGGCGGACCCCGATCCTCTCAAAGTGCATTTCCAGTGTATTTAATGTGGATTCCCCTGCTTGAAAAAGAAGTGAAATTGATTCGAAGTGGGGAGGTCGAGAGGCAGCCCAAAGGAAGGCCGGCAGGGACAGCCCCGTCCTGCCTGTGTTCTTCCTGCTCTCCTGATTGCGGAGGGTCTTCTCCCCCTCCATCATCTCTCTTTCCCTCAAAGACCCCCGTGCCAAAGCTCCCTTCCGGAAGCCCCTCTTTCTTTCCCGATGCTGTTCCACCTCTCACTTTTCAGCCTCTTTTTCTGTGTTTTAATCTCTCTCTCCTAGCCACCCCCCCCCCGAGTACACTTCTCTTCTTCCCCTTATAAATTTGGTCTTTCTTGCCTGCTTATCATATTTCCTACCGGATTGGGTGTTTAATTAAAATCATAATTAAAATTGATCTCCTCATTAGCATGCACCTGCTCCTGCGCTCACATGCCCGCATCCCATTATCTGCCAAAGATGTCGGTGACTCTGAAAGGCGAAGAGGAGACCTCCTGGTCCATCCCTCCATCCCTCTGTCCATCCATTGCGGGCAGGAGATGTAGCCACAGGGGGGAGGGAGGGAAGGGGCAGGCCAGCAGCATCCCCTGGCACAAGGGCAATGGAACCCAGAAGGCTGGGGTGCTTGGTGCACCCAGACCTGTCCCCCAAATGNCCCCAAATGCTTCTGTCCTCTGTTGTTCCCTGCAGCAGCCCCCCCCCTCCCCCAAGGGTGAAGTGATCACGGAGGGCAGCTGAGTCCCCGGGGTCTACAAGAAAGTGCCACTTCCATGAAAATTTCACCCTGCACAGAAGGTAGAAAATAAAACAGCTGAATCAGAAGGAACAATTTGCTTTACGGTGTTATTCCAATAAAGCATTTATGACTGGTGAAATAGGTACACTGCACATATTCACTGAATTAACCTGGGGGTCTTTAAGCATCATGCAGATACCTGTGGCTCATGCTGTACTTTCAGTGTCCTTGAGACCCATTTGGCAATTGGGCACAACCCAAGTCTAGAGAGGAGCCTGTCTTGGCCAGAGGGGATCCCTGAGACCCCAGAGTTGTGCAGGTGCTGAGGATTGCTCCTTCGGCCTTAGGATCAAGTCCCGAGGCTCAGAGCAGCCAGAGGAAGCAAATCTGGTCAGTGGCCAAAGTCCCCGACCTGCCACATCTGAGGTTTGTCTGGAAGGGGGCAATGATTGAACTGACTCCCTGGCAGCACATTTTCAAGGTTGCTGAAGAAAGGGGGTTGTTTGGTGCAAGTCAAAGGGGACCAGGCAGGTCTGCAAAAGGGGTGAGTCAAGAACCCCACGATTTTTCTCCTGGAGCAGAAGGTCGGGCTGAGCTGAGTGCCTGCAGGTAGGCTGTTTCTGAACATAACCAAGGTAGACGCCTCCAGATACTCATGCTTGCAGCCATTGGTGATCCCTGCCTTCCCAGTTATGCTGCCATTGAAGATGGAGGCTCCGTTTCCCCTATGTGGAATTAAGCAAACTCTCCTCAACAAGAAGCTGGCAAGCAAGAAACAGGGAGATATGAAGAAGCTCCTGAGATGTTGGTTCCTGACAGGACGACCTTCACCCAGGTGCAGAAGCCAGCCAAAGTACCTGCACTAGGATTCCGGCTCATTTCCCATTACGCCCAGGCCTTGCCACCTGCCCTACGTGGAGACAACACAACGGTACATTTATGTTCCATTGTCTTTATTGCCTTGAACACAGCCTGTTAATAATAAAACAAAGTGGCTGTCAGGTATTCTACACAGAGATGCATCGTGCTTTTCATAATGAGACATAAACCCAGTGTCCCATCGTGAAACATAATTTAGGTGCCTTTATAGTTCGCCATCCAACTAGAAATGATGTTATTGTCAGACAGGAGACCTGGCTTCCTCTACCAGGGGGAATTTCTGTATGCATGAATTGCAAGAGGGAAGTCGTGTGAAGTGTAGCGTTAACTCTATCCCTTAAACCCTGCTCATCCAGGCAAGAGGCCCGGCAGTCCTACCAGCTTCTACTGACCCTAATGGGATTTTTCACGAGTAATTATGGATGGGGATCACTTTAAGGGAAGGAAAGGGAGGTAAGGAAGCAACTGCGGTGCTGTCAGCTGGGCAGTTGAAGGGCAGAACCTGTTGCAGACCTGAGGCTGGATCCTGGCTTGTGATCTTCCATGAAAAAGAGCCTCTGTTCACGCTTCATTGTCTGAAGTCAGGCTAGTCATTCCATTCCTAATTATAATGTTGCATAAATGTGTTGTGTTAGTCAACAGGCATCTAAAGGCACTTTGTAAAGATTCACCTGAGCAAATTAATATCAAAAAACAATTATATTTCTGAATACAAAGTTGAGAAAGACTTAGCTTTCCTGCATTGTGCTTTTGCAGAGAAGATGCTCACACAGAAAGCACAAAAGGCCTCGGGTAGTGTAACAAAAGACTATAGAAGGTGGAGAAAGGAATAAATAAAAACAAAATCCATCATTTGCTTTGCTAAAAATCCCATGGGAAGCAAGAATTAGAAAAACCCAGGAAGTGACACACAACAACATTTTTCCTCGTGCTTGTTGTTTTGAAAAATGCAAATTTTCTCATGAAAATGGTCCCTGTGTGCTTTCCCTTGTGTGGCCAACAATAGCCTTAGGCTGGTTGTTGAATAGAGATTTAAGACCAGGAATTATGCAGGAATAAACAAGTTAAGCCTCCTCCCCGCATTGTGGATCATGTTTTGGTGCTTCAGACCAGTGAGATGAAACATGGAGGCCATTTTGAGAGAGCCAACAGGCAGTCATTTCTCCCAGAGCTGCTAAGAAGGATCAGGCAAATGACCACTCATGGTGGGCCGTGGTTATGGGGAAGATGACCCTGGGAACAGCAAATCCATTTGAAGATAATGCACTTTAGGCGGTTGGGGAGAAGTTTCTCCTGTGTCAAACTGGTCATGGTGAGGGAAGATGGAAGGGCTTAGGCTTAGGATTGGAGTGGTGGAAAGCTATATCTGGTGTGCTGAGCTCTTTGAAGGAAATCGAGGCAAGACATAGGATGGATGAGTAAGAGAAAGAGAAACTCTGCTGAAGGCAAGGTGCAGAGAAGGGTTTTCAGACCAGGTGAGTTCTAGAAGGGTTCCTCAGCAGAGAGAAAAAACAGTGCCGGGTCAGATCAACTAGAAAATCCTTCGAGCCCGCAGGAGCTCCTGCCACCTCAGGCAGAGTATTGCCCAGAGGTTTGGACTTCTTCTCCACCACCACAAGCCCCATTGCTTGGCAGGTCTTCACCAGTAAGCCAACAGTAAAGAGCATTCATGCCCCTGGCAAGGGCATGCTTTGGAAGTTTACAAGGACCGTAAGACTCACTGGCCATGCCACCTCCAAGCCAAGCGGGACATCCTCCTTTCCCATCCAGACTCAGCCACAATGCTAGAACTCTCAGCAACCCTGCCACAGACCTAGGGGAAGCCAGGGGAAGGAGAGCTGCCCAGGGAGACATCCAGACCCCATCCTGGAAAGGGCCTTGGGGTACAGAAGGAAGCAGAGATATGGAGCAGTCCAGGAGGAGACCAGTCCTGCCACCTGCGTAGGTGCTTTTCCCTGCTTCCCTCTGCAGGGAAGGGCATAGCGTGGTCCATGAGTGGAGCCTTTTGGGAAGTAGGCATCTATGCTCGATGTTTGCCTGGGTGAAATGCTAAACATTCCTTGAGAAATTATCCCATTTGGATTAGCAGGATGAAACAATCATTCCTCCCACTGTTGTAAGAAGATGCCACACGAGTTTGCCAGTTATTGCAAGGGATCAAATCAGCATATACAAGTGTGGGTGTGTAGACACTGACACACACAAACACATGCACACAAACACAAACACACCTTTTGTCTAAATGAAATAAAAGAAACCCCAAAAGCTGCCTGCCGAAATCCCCTAACACAATTACTTTCGATAATTAAATATTTATCACAGCTGAAGAAATAAGCCATTTAATGTTTTAGGCAAGTCCAAAAAAATCTCTCTCTCTCTCCCTCTCCCTCTCC
>AZIM01000078.1:416806-427407 GCA_000516915.1 Ophiophagus hannah
CTCTCTCTCTCTCTCTCTCTCTCTTCATTTGTTTTGCTTTAATTGCCTTCCTGTCACCTGACACACACCCTTTTTCATTTTTGCATCTGGGCATCTGCTGCAGGAAGGTGTCACCTGGCTGGCTGCTCCTTCAGGCTGCCCTCCTTGCTTTCTGGAGGGATGGGAGGGTAAAGAGGCAAGACTTGCTTTTAGCTTTAATTGAGAAGAAGGCGCTTAAGTCTTCCTGAGATTTCTGTCCACAGAACGGAATATTAAATCCCACCAACAGTCATGCAGAAACACAAATCCCAGATGACTTTTTCAAAATGAAAAGCTGTAACCCTGGGAGAGGAAACTTGACTATGTACACTTCCACTTAGAGGGTTTGAGACACCAACTTTCGTTCCCCAGAGATGCCGCTTCCAGGCTGCCCAAAACCCGCCAAACTCCATCCAGGGACCAGGGGCTTCCAGGGTCTTTCCAAACCAAGCTCCAGAACATGGACCTTGCATCACCGAGGAAGACCTTCCCCAACTCACCGGGTGGGGGAAACCACTCCCTCAGTTCCCAGGATGCTGGAGGATCAGGCCTGGTCCAGCAGGGCAAGGGGGAACGACTGCTGCCCCTGGGTCTGGAAGCAGGGCAGCTGCCCCTGAGGGTAGCCATGGAGGAGCTGGGCCCGTCTCAACCTCTGGAGAGGGAAGCAGAGAAAAGTACCCATGAGTGTGGCAGAACTGCTCTTCTCCTGGTCTGCTCCACATCAGTCATGACCCACTCTCTTCTGCACACTGAGGCCTTTTCTGGGGGTGGGGATCCCACTGTCCCCATGGGAAACTCTCTTTTGCAATCCTCAAATCCTCTATCATGCCAGAAACCCCTGAGAAAGGAGGCATGGGACTCAGCCATGGTGGACAAGGCACCAGGGGTGGTCACCTCTGGGTGTGGGTGACCTCCACTCACCTGTCCCTGGAGTCAGATGAAGAGCAGGTCCCTGCATGCCAGCACGTAGCAAAGGCTTGGTGACCTGCCAGCCTGGAAAAGTCAGTTTATAAATAGCTGCAGAGAGGACACTCTTGTCACTCTGTGAATAATGAGCCCACTCTTTCTTCGCCGTCTGCAGAGGGACGTGTTGCTGGACTCAGCACGGGTGGCGGTGGGAGCTTTGTGGAGGGTTCCCCACCCATTTAGGAGGAGGAGGATGAGCTCTGCAGAAGGCAGAGGGGGAAGCACTGGGACATTTTCCCCATCCCTGTAACTCTCTGTCCCTGGGAAAAGAGGAATGGCAGAGAAGACGGGACTTCTGTGGCGGCCTTGGTAAAGTAGAACATTTTCTGGTAGACTGACTTGTGGATATTGTTCTTGGGAAGGATGTTTCCTCTCCTCCTAGTGGATTCACAGCTTCCTCAAAAAGAGTCATGGGGGGGAGAAATCTCACCCCCAAACCATTTGCTACCCGGAGGTTACGAAGTCTGGAATCCCAGTCATCTATGCAAGGCCTCCTGGGTTAACTGCTTCTTGGTCTGCTCTGCTCACATTCAGCATCCCCTGCTAGAACAGGATTCATGCCCAAGCAGCTGTTAGCAGATGTGTGTCAAATTGTGTAAATGGTTGGGATCAGCCCCAGTATCCTTAATTTAACCCAAGGAAATCCATCTTTAAGCCAAGTGATGCAACAGGAGGTGGCGGTTGATGTGGCAACTAAGATTGCAGTAGGTCTACCAAGGACACTTCTATGGATTTTGTGGCCTGTGAAAATGGGAATTTTTTTTCCAGTAAATCACTCAGAAGATTAACTGTCTTGTTGGCATTTAGCCTGAACTACAGAAAAACCTCCATTCCCACCCAGAATGCCCATTTAGCTGCCATTCCTAGGACAGCATCCATATTGCTTTATGTCAATGTGATATCTTGATGGGTCTCAGCATTCTGGTTTAGCAATGGTTGGATGTGTGTGCACACATAAGCACACTACTCATTCACATTCCCTTGCCTAGTCCAGGTTCTTTGGCTCTGGGGGCCCAGCTTCCATTGCAGGTTCCAGAAAAGCATCACACTTGAAATAAATCCAAGGCATACAGGTCCACCCCATGTTGAAAACCTCTGGGGCAGTGAGATGTTCAAGAAGATCTGGAGAGAAGCTTACTGACCAGCATTGCCAAGAGCTGGGTCTCCCCTGGGGATGAAGTGATTTTGCTAATTCATGAATTTAAGAGTGTGAGATCCTTACAGCATCCAAATGCAGAGCTTCAGGAAGGCAGCCCTACCTAGAGAACCTGGGGGACTTCTTTCTTAGGTAATCCTCCTCAAAGTTGCAGAAGGTCTGTGTGTGATTCAGATAATGCAACGGAAGCTCATGGGGTGTTATTTATTTATTAGAAGCTTCACATTTGCATTGTCTTTGTTCAGCACCCGAGTGTTTATCTGTATTTTTGCCTAGCAACCCCCAAAGGCCTCCTTTTCAAATGGCTCAGGTGAGGCATTCATCATCACATAATTCTGCTCCCATGCTTGGCTCTCCTTGCAGGGTAGGATGCTGGTGACTTATGTGCATTGGTGTGAATTGAAGTCAGACCTGTGTTGGTTGCCTGGATAGACATGCATAACATTTGATTGGTTTTGGATTGTTCTTTTGATTCTAGCACTATGATGAGTCTGTTTCTTGAGCTCACATTAAGCATTCCTGCACCCCAGAACAGTAGAAAAGGGCTCCACCAGGGTTCTGTATGAGGGTTTCCTAGAATGGAACCATATTTTCTGCCCACATCAGCTTCTATCTGTGCACCATGCCCCAAGGAACCCAACGAGCCATGCCTGATGGACATCCCTTTACCTTTACCTTCATTTCATCCTAGCTGTGCCCGTAAAGCCCTCCAGATTCATGTTCTTTTGATGTTTTTTAGGATCCCTGACATGGGTGGCCGTGATCCTGGATCCTTCCTGAAACTGCTACAGGGGAGCCCCTGCAGGGAGGCAGAAGAACACAGGGCATCTTCTATGACAGGGGTCTCCAACCTTGGTGACTTAAAGCCTGGTGGACTCCAACTCCCACACTCAGCTCCCCATCTGCAAGTTCTTTAAGGAAAATGACTCTGCTGAGCTGAATCTACACAGGAAATGGTTGCCTGAATCCTTTGGATGGCAGCCATTCCTTCCAACATTCTTCCCGGCCGCTTCCCCTTTCCTCATTTGAGAATCCTTCTGCATGTGAACAGGCGCCACTGCGCAATATTACAGGCCCCCATGGGGCATAACAAAGTGATGATTATAGCTGCTGGGAGAAGAAAGGGAGCCGTACATCTGGAGATGATTTGATAATGAACAGGCCTGGCTTCTGTTGGGAGAGAAGCTTATTAGCTCCTGGCTTCAACTGTAAACACAATCCACATGATATGGCCTGGAAAGAGGTTTAGTTCCAGCAGAATGGGAGAATGGATGGGTGGACACCTGAGACAGGCTTAAGTCAATTCATCTACATAGAGAGAAATTAGCAGAAGGTATATGGGAGGAAGAGACAGTTCCCAGGGGAAAAAAATCTCTCACTGCTGTCTGTAGTCAAGAGGAAGCCATTCATGACCTGTAGGAGATGCTCCACAGAGGACTAGATTTGGACTAGGGAACCAATGGCTCAGCCATGAAGTGTGCCCTGGACAATCTTGGTCCATGTGCTTATCTTTCACCTTAACCAAGCACATTGGTGGCTGTGAGGTTGAGAAGGAAGAAGACTCTGAGCTCCTTGGAGGGGAAATAGACTTTGATTTTATTTGGTCAACCAGGAATGAAATGAATCCTTTGATACTTAAGTCACCTGATCATTAAAATATTCTTTCCTGTCTGGTGCCTTCCTACTAGGTGGGATTCTCACTGCTGGTGGGTACAGTGGTTTTATATCCACTGGAAGACAATGGAAAGCCTTGGGTTGTGTCATGTGGAGGACCCACCAGATAACTATTTCAGGAAGGGCTGAAAGCCAGAAACCAGCCTGGAGCCATCCTTGTTCCAAATGTGGTCCACTCACTGCTCAGCTGCTCTCAAAACAGTGGCCCTTGGGATCCTTCCTTTGCTCTGGAAAACCACCAGTGCTGCACACCTGTCTGGGCTTAAGCAGCGGTGCCACAAGCACCATCGCTTTCCCATCGGTTTTTCTTCCTGTTCTGGTGATAGCAGCTGGCCTGATTCTTGAAAGTAGGCATTCAGTAAAGGACCTTCAACTCCTGTAAATAGGTTTGTTTTCACCGAGATGGTTACCTACTTTGGCAGTTGGTTATTGGCTGGTCTTTCCTTGCTTCCAAATGTTATGGTTTACTTATATTTTAGAAATTCAGCACTTGAAGAAGAGAGGGCAAGTTTGCTGTTCCTTCCAGGTTGTGTCTTTGATATGATGTTGTTTCTCTGAAGCATAATATGCATTTATTTGTACTCTGCTATACAGAGTTTAGACTTAAAGTTTCAACCTGACAGCAGCACAAGATGCACTAAAGGAAGGCAATTCAGCATTTGGGAAGATTGGGCAAAACTGCGATAACTGGAGTTTTGTCCCCATCCTGATTAGTTTGACATTGAAAAAAATAGCTCTGGCTTTGAATCATGGCCAAAGGTTGCAGCCCTGGAATATTACTGGTTCCAGACACATATCATTTGGACAAGGGTACCACGCAGTTAGGAACAAAATTCCTGCCTGAGACGTTTGAACTGGTGACCTGATAAAAACAAATTGTTTGGGCTCTAGTTTTTAGACGATTTGAAACGTTATTCTATGTGCTCGTACTTCAAGAAAACTTTTAGCTAATGCTCTATTAAGATTTACTCTACCAAATGAATTTGGCCACAGGATGAAAACTGAAAGTTCTAAATTTATGTGCTTGTGACTTGCTAATGAAATAGGCTCGGGTAATGTGAAGAAAAGAGAGTTTGGCTCTGTGGGGAAGCTTTGTTGGTGATCCACCAGCTGAAATAACCATTCAAACCTATTTTCCCTTTGAAAAACAGGTTCACAATGCAATGCATTGAGGACTCTCAAACCTGCATGTCTGTAAATCATGTGCATATAAGCAGGGCCTCTTTAGAGAAAGAAAGGGATGAATCCAACTTTTCCAGCAAGCAAATAGTTAGTCAGCATGGGGCTGTGTTTCCCATTGAACAATTATTTTATGAGTAACTGAAACATTGCTTTAAAAAAATGAAGACCAGTGCTGGGAATAGAATATGGGCAGAGTCTCCTGCATGATTTGCGCGCCATTCAAGTCAGTATTGACCCACAGCAATCACACTTTCCCCAGCATCATCTGTCCCTACTCGGGTCTTTCCATAGTGCACCTATCACCACAGTGACTGACCTTCCACCTACCTGTTGGTTGCCGTCTCTTCCCATTTTTCCCAGCACCAGAGCTTCTCCAGAGAGTTGCGTCTACAGTGGAGAAATGGACTCTGGTCATTTGTGCCTGTTAGGTCCTTTGTACCTCCGGGTTCATTTGTCTGATGATCCCCTGTTTTGTTTCCATGGCTGTCCATGGTGTTCTCAGGAGACTTCTCCAGCACCAAAGTTCAACAGCATTGATGCTCTTCCTACCCTGCTTCTTCCAAGTCCAACTTTCATTTCCATCAAGGGTTGTAGGGAATACAATGACTTGCCACTTCTGATCACCGTAGGTAACAGACATGTCGCTGCATTTGAATATATTTTCCTAAGCCTATATCTATATTCATTAATTATGGAGGCTACATCTACATAGGTATAAATATAGGCTCCATAATTAATGAAAATCTCATTGTCTAGCCTTTCTTCTACATGGCAGGAAAGTAAATGAGACCAAAAGGATCTTCTAAATCTTCTCCTCGTGGTTGTTGTTATTCTAATGATTTGCAGAGCACAAGTGCCCAGGACAGTTGCAGATTCAGATTTTCAGGGGCTGATTGACTCTGTTACTCTCTGAGAAAGTAAGAAGGACTCTGATTGTGAGACAAAGGTCCCCTTATTGTCTCCCAAGAGGAACCATTCAGATACTGTCAAAAGGCCCTTAATGAAGGAAAATCATTCTCACTCATTTTCTCTACCAATTATTTACTTAATGCAATAATCTGGGTTATTTGGGCACATTATAATAAAAATAATTACAGAAAGATGCAACAAACAGCACAAAAGGGATATAAAACAGAAAACCCACAATGTCATTGTAATACTGGCACTGATGTCTGCTTTGAATGCATCTGGCATTCAGAGGTAGAATGCCTCTGACTATGGAATCTCTCTACAACTCTTACAACACATTGTTACTGCCCAAACTTACTTCATGCTCTGACAATTTGGACCAAATTGTAATCATTTCCATGAGTGACGTGGTGGCCTAGTGTTGAAGATGCTTGTCTCCCACTCAGAAGGTTGAGAGTTCAATCCTAGATAGTGGCAGATGTTTCTCTCTCAGGGTGAAAAAAAAAATCTGCTGTGAACTGTATGTGGCATCGGGAAGGGCATCCGGCTAGTAAATTATCAGCTCCATCCAGTCATCTCGACTCTACCCCAAAATTAAGGGACTACAGGGTTGTAAAAAGAGGGTTTTAATGTAATCCTTTCCACATCCTATGACAATGAAATTTTAGTGGTTTAATTAATTATGGAGTCTGTGTTGCTATCAATGTCGATATCCATCTTTGGAATGCTCTGTCTTGGATCTCCTTGAGTAGACAGTTTAGCTCTCCTTCCCCGCCCCCAGCTCCAGCTCAGGGTCTGCAGCCAAAGCGCTAACCACATATTTTACAGATTCCGATGAAGTTTCTTCCCTTGTTCCCTCTGGGCAAAGTGCCGATCCTATCACTTACTCTGACGGGTATCTGAAAATGAAAGCCAAGGAGGGCATGAAAGCAAAGCTTTTCACTTTGCAAGGCCAGTAATCGAAAACTCCTGACACTAAACACAGATGAAAACATTAATGGACAATATTCAGAGCAAACATTTTCCATATGCAGAGCAAAGCTCTGGGCTGAAGAATACAAATTTTGGCAGAGATTCTGGATTTTGGGGGGGGGAGGAATGACGAGAGGATGTGGAAAGGAGGTAGATGCGTCTGAGACCTATCTTGAAAGTTTTAACTGGTTGGTTTTCTTCCATCAGCTGGTAATCAATAACTGCTTGGTAGCACCTGGACACTACTTGTATGGGAGGGAAAACTGGATGATCAGATGGGGTGAAATAGGTGACAAACATCATTGCTGTAGCCAGATACTTCACAGGGAAGAGTCCCCATTTAGTGTCCTATAAGAAGATGGTCCCACATCCGGTCACTAGCATTCCCTATGAAAGGATTGCAGATCCTGTTTGGTGGAAAGACCATCATAAAAGAAACTTTAGGGCAGGTGTGAGCTCTTTACTGCTCCATGGACATCTCCCAGGCAAGAGTAGTGTGATGAATGAGGCTTGATGGGTTTGTTGAAGAACCTCTTCAGGTGAAGAAAGGAAAAAGACTTGCTTGGCAAGACCCACTCTCATAGTTGGCATGGAGGAAACAGCTTCTCAATCAGCCAAGCCTGGCATTAGTACTTGGCATCTGGCCCTCTGAAAGTCTTGGGTCGGTTCCAGCCCCTGATTTCCCCAGTCCAAGCTCAACCAAGACCAGGTTTGGACCAGACTTGGGGAGTTGAAAACCAACAGTTATGTAGACCTGATTCAAGGCATTCTGAGCAGGAGGAAATGCTCCCTTTCTCTGGTCCTTAGAAGTAGTTCTTCAGCAGGACAGATGTTCCTTTCAGCACCCACAGAGGAACTTGGGGGATTTGCAACCATTCCTGGCTGGGAAGCTTCTGGAATAAAAGAATTTTCATGATGTGGTATTTACTATTTTGCTTCCACTGCGCTTAGGTGGAACTGCAGAGCAAATAAACATACTGCTAAACGACTACATGACAGTCATTAAATATTCAACAGCCTTTTCTTATGACATGATTTCAGACCCAACTGGGAGTTGTCACTTGTGTGGCCATTAATTCATTCTGGAGGGACTTGTTGCCATCTGGGAGCACAAGGTGTCCTATGTTCTCCTTGCTCAGTTGAGAGGAGCCAGTTTTATCTGATAATAAATCCAGAAAGACCAGCTAGAAAAAGGGCAGCAAGGATGGAGAAAGCTGAGAATGAAAGTAGCATCCATTAGCTCAAAGCCTTCAGCACTACCATGGTTTATCGTCTTGATTAGAGGAGACAGGCCATAAATTCCTCTTATTAAACTTCTTGACTCACAATATGAGACAGAGACTAATGACTTAAAAATAATATGCACAACTGTAGCAGGAATACAGATTGTCTCTTTCAGTTGGCCTGAGGGAAATCAGTGTAATGTTCAGCCAAGGGTGGGCCCAGAAGGAACTTGTGGAGAGGGGCTTGACTGGTGTTTTGATCCTTCCAGCGTCCCTTCAACAAGGATACCTGAGAGAGTATAGCCCTCTTACCTTTTGCTCCTGGAAGGTTCACATGGCTATTTCTTCCTCTCTCCAACCAGCCAATATCTCAGCTGCTTCCTGGTCAGAGGGGAAAATCCCAGGCAATCCAGACTGCACCAGTCCAGCTCTCCATTTCTCCCAGCTGCCCATTTCCAGGATTGGCTGACCAGCTGCCTCTAGAAAGCCACAGGTCAGGGAAGCAATATGTCAAAGCTAGTGTTCATCTGCTGAACAAATATCTTGACTCCCATTTCAAAGCCACCTCAGCCTGCAGGTACCTGTGAATTTTATTTATTGTGTGGTTTTTACAACTTGCCCAAATCAAAAGACTCTGATCAGGTTACAACTTACTGTATGTTTTGTGACAGCAACTTCCACCAATTAATTATCTGTAGCATGAATGCAGAAACTGTCCCTGACATCATTCCAACCTGAAGGAGGGAGGGAGGGAGGGAGGGAGGAGAGAGAGAGACAGAGAGAGAGACAGAGAGAGAGAGAGAGCGCTTAAAATTAATCCTGTACGTAGCAAAATGATTTTGTTGCTTGTCCTAAATCATCCTAAATCTCTAGGCAGGGAGTTTGTGAGTTATTTTTTCCCCAATTCAAGAGGGGGCCAAGCCACGGGTGTTTGAGGCCTGGAGGACCCCTGGCTCAGAAGCTGCGTTGACTCAGGGTTGGTTTGCTCTGCAGTTGCTCCTGGAGACAACCACCCGGGGCCGGGGGTCTTGCATTCTGCCACCCCTGCTCTTCTCCTAAGAGTGATGCCAACTCTTCTCAGGTTATATGAATTTGGGGGTGGAGGTACATCAGCTTTGTGCTATTGATTTTTCTTTGAGTTGCTGGTTTTATATGCTGTATTACATTCTATGGTTCCATTTTCTGTTATTTCACTGTATTTATTTTTTGTGCTTTTATGGTTTTATTCTGTATTGGTCCCTTTTTGCTTTTTCTGCAAGCCAGCCAGAGGACTCCTGACTAGCATTCTGGATGCTTCTTGGAGGCCCTTCTTGGCTGGCCAGTGCTGGAGGCAGAACCTGGGGCAGGGGCCCAACCGGAGGGGCCCACTTGACTTCTGAACTCGAGGATCAGGTCAGGTGTGGGGTGGGGCTCCACCTGTGACTTACCTCTGGTTCACCTGGTGTGGGGCTCTGGAAGGAGAGGAGGGCAGGCACCTCAGTGGGGAAGTTCCCTTGAATGAGGAAAAAGGAGGAGGATGTTCTTTCTTCTATTTTTCTTACTATTAACTGGAATTAAAGTTTAAATGTGAGCTCAAAACAATAAAGGCATGAAAAATCTGAGAAATAACTTAATTAAGTTTTTAAAGATTTCCATGCTTGAATAAATTAGCCTTCCTGAAAATGTCACAACAGTCAGAAAAAAAATTGCAATCAATGGAGTGTAATGCGATTCTGCTCTTTATTTAAATGAAAACTCCAGCCGTGCAGTTCTTTGGGGGGGGCAGAGGAGAGAGAGAAAGAGAGAGACATAAAAACCCAAAACATCAGCAGGTTCCTTTTTTCCTGTTACTGAAATAAATCTATAGAGATTTTGCTGCTGCTTCTGAACATGCTTGTTTAACAAACCCAGATGCTCTGCAAGTAAAACCCCCCAGCAGAGAAGAGGGACAGAGGATAGAAAAGGGTCCAGAGCAAGCCTATTACGTGGAACCAAAGAGTTGGGGAATGATCAATAGAGGGACATTTTTATTTTCCTTTTTTTAAAAAAAAGAAAGAAAAAAGAGAAGAAAGTTACCCACTGATCTTCAGTAAGAAATTATCTGAACAGAGACAAGGAGAGCATTCTAACCCCTCTGAATCGTTAGCACATTCTCTCTCTCACCCATGCCCCCTCCCCAAATACTAATAGCATTGTGCTGGCACACTCTGGATAGACGGAGCTTTAATTGTGTTGGATGTCATGAAAGGGCTAGCCATAAATCGTGCTGTGAAAAACAGAGGAGAACAGCACAGAAATCCCTGGAATATCAAGAGTGGGTGGTTTTGTCCTCTGGACGCTTCACTTAAGAGTTAATGAAAAGAGGACAGTGCTGGCTCTATACCTCCCCCCTCACGGTTATAGGCCTGGGTCCCTCCACCCTACAAGATACTCCTCCATCTGTTTCTATCTGCCGCAGTAGCGCAGTGGTTAGAGTGCGGTATTGCAGGCTCCTTCTGCTGCCTGCTGGCTGCCTGCAATTT
>AZIM01000078.1:427672-440038 GCA_000516915.1 Ophiophagus hannah
TATCTATCTATCTATCTATCTATCTCTCTTCTATCATCTATCATCTATCATCTATCTATCTAATCTGTATGGCAGATGAACTCCATCATGCCTCTGGGCAGTGCACAGTAGTAAAAGAAATTAAGAGCAACATGGTCCCCACACCAGAGAAGGGCCACTTCCTTGGTCACTCAGATGACACTGTTTGATTGATGGGACCTGAAGCATGCCAACTCTATCAGCTCCAAGAGGGAGGGCAGACCCTCCAGGAGGTGCAGGGTCTCTCAGACAGACAAACCCTCCATCCCAGGTGATCACCAGCACCTTGAATTGCATCCAGAAAGTTACTGGTAGCCAGTGCAGTTGATAGAGCAGCCATGTTACGTGGGCATAGCATTGATTGCCCATAACAGCCCATGCTCTGCATTCTACACCAGATGTAGCTTCAAGGGCAGCCCCGTGTAGAGTGCCCTGCAGTAGTCCACAAGTAGAGACCAAAGCATGACTGACTTCTGGGGCTCCGAGGGAGTTTGTTCATCTTTACCCGGCCAGCATCAAGGCAGAGACTCTACTATCTGCACGACCCTATACTCTGAGAACTTTTAGGGAGGGGCTGTCTTCACCCTCACACATTCTCTTCTGAACTGAGCTGCCTCTGGATTAAACTGGCCCACTGCAGTCCATCACAGAAGTGGGGATATAAGGGGAATTCCATAAACCACTGATATTTGGTTTCAAGAGGAGGGAGGGAGACTTTCCTTCCTTCCTTCCTTCCTTCCCTCCCACAGGTGCATTCACAGCCAGACCTGGCCATGCCTTGCATACCAATGGTGATCCTTATCCAACAGAAGGGGTCACCTGTAAAGCTCTAATATCGATCTTGTCCTGATGACAAAGGCTTCGGATGCCCAGCAGGAGAGGTTTGTTGTGTACAGAGCTTACAATAAGACAGCTGCTTCTGTAGCCGTAACCCTGATAATCAGCAGAGAGAACATTTATCCAGGGTCGTTCAGAGCACCCCACAGAAATCTGGGGCTGGAGCCAGAAGCCCCTCTTGGAATCGACCCTGGAAACAGCTCGCAAAAGGAAAAATGGGGAGCAGTGATTTCTTCTGAGAATCAACCCGTCAGGTTTTTCAGGCCAATAAAAGGGAAGGACGAACCCTGTGACTAATGGTTCTTGTCACCGATCCTATTACTGAGGCTGGTAGGATGGAGACGCTTCATGGGGAGAAATTGGGAGAAATGTCTGAACGGAATAAAAGATCCAAGAAAATCAAAGTGGAAGAGACCCAGACAGGCAATGTCCTCTGGAGAGACCAGCTTCCTTCTTTTTCCAACTGGATCCTGCATTCTTTAGAGTTGGCATCACTTCTTTGAAAAGTGTGGGTGTCTACACACTTCTAGCCAGGGCAGCTCAGTTACTATCTGTGTAAGTTTGGATGCCAAGATGGAGTCTTGTTGCCTGGAAGTGTTAAACTAAAAAGCAAAGAGAAACTCGGTCGCCCAATCTTGACAGAGAGAAAAAGTATAAATGTAAACAGCATCAACTATACAGGATCAGAAAGGGTGAATCAGCGTGGGCAGTTTTGTTGCTGACTTCTCATTGCCAAGATCACAACTTTCAGTCCCATTTTGCCACTCGATGTATTATTTAGCTACCGAGGAAAACAGTGATGTCTGGAAAAAAAGGAGCCGTGGGAAGAGAATACTTACAAGGGATTCAATCAGGTCAATGGAATTAAAATTGAGATGTAAATTCTAGCATGTGTGATATTTTTTTCAGCCATTCTCTATTGTGGATTTGTAGTCTTCAAGAATTTATTTTGTTGTTTCATTTTTAAAAGAATTATTAAATCTCACTTTTCATTTCTTATCCAGTCGTAGCACAAAGAATGAGGAACATAAAGATTTTAAGTACATTTCTATATCGCAACTTGGTGGTGTGAATCGTTCCCCTGGTGGACGAAGAGAAAAGATGGTGCAGCTAACTGCGGCTCGCAGGATGAGCCCTTTTTCCTGGCCAAACCCTGCTTGGCTGGGATGTGCGGTCACCCTTAGCAACCAGGCCGTCAATCAGGGTTGAATCAAACGTGCCATCATAGCAAGCATTCCAAATTTCATTTGGAGCCTTCCAGCTATTTTCAAACTTTTGATGACTTTCTTGTCTATAAGATTGCACAGTCCACACAAACCATTGTGTGTGTGTGTGTGTGTGTGTGTGTGTGTGTGTGTGTGTGTGTGTGGCTATAGAGACCAACACTTGGGAAATAAGACCTAGGTTTATTTAAGTCTTTCTTTCATTTTGCAAAAGCCAAACTAACTTCTACAACAACAAAAACAAACATCAGTTATGAAATTCATTCTGGTTGTTTTGGATCTGCTCCCAGATACTACGATATCTTCTTCAGAAGGAGGGGGTTGCTGATCCTGAACAAATGGGGAAATGATTTAATGATTATTTGGTAAATAAGGTAGTGATTATTTGGTAAGTTCCTCCAGGCACGTGGAAGTCCAAGATTGTTTTAGAAACATCTTAACTCAACTTTTGAGGCTACAAGTTGCTGACACTGAGGCCTCAATTTATCACCCAGCGTTGAGGTGATGGAGAGGGAAAGGATGATGGGACCACCTTGACCAACTTCCCATTCCACTTTGGGGCAGGGCCATACAACACACTCTGGAGGTATGGCTTCCGCAGTATATATATAGCTGGGGAATCTCAGTTAGAGCAGGTTGTCCACCATCACCATCACCAGGTTGGCAGTCTTAGAGGAGCCATTCAGTTGCCAATGCAGGCGTTTGAGACTGGGGAAAACACACTGATCTGTCTGAAATGTTCAAGAAAGTGTGTGTGGATGTGGGTGTCTGTGTGTGTGTGTGTGTGTGTGTGAGAGAGAGAGAGAGAGAGAGAGATACACTTGGAAGACTCTTCTATTGGGACATTTTGAAGAATCCAGAACTCTTCTATAAGCGTTTTCCTTTCCTTAGCTGATTCTGGAAAGAGAGGCTCAGCACTACAATTCCAGATGCACTGTAGGAGGGTCATTGTTTTGCTGTTTCTTTTCATAAGAACACACAAAGTGACCTTCTCCCCAAAGCGGCTAGGAAGATATTTCCAGGAAGCCCCAGACCACAAACCTTCCTTCCCCCTTGTTGTTCACCAGCCAGGAAGCATTTGCCAGTGTGTGGCTTGTCTCCCCTGTCCCTCTGAGGCAGAGCCACTGCTAACCGCTTCTCTCCCTCTCTGCTCCAGAGCCATCTATGCCAATCACCGTCATGGTTCTCCAATAAATTCACAACAGGCCGTATTTGCATTCTTGTTGACTCACGCTCATTCTGGCCACAGGGCGATGCAAAGTCTCTAATGCCCATGCATGTCTTTCCTCATTTCTGCAATCCTGCTCCAGGCATGGCAAACCAATTTATTTATATACTGTCTGTTCCTGGGGAATTTCAAGTGACACAGATGCAGGGAGCTCCCCTCCTTTTATCCCCACCAAAAACACTCCTAAGAGAGAGATGCCACTAACAAATCTTGACTAGCCCAAAAGCATCAGGGAGGTACTTGACCCACCGTAGGATTTGAACCCTGTCAAAGGGGCTGAACTCTGCACTCTAATTGCAAATCACCGCAATCATAATTTGTCTTTTCATTTACAAGCGTTTGCATTTTGGAAGAATGTGAATTAAGGTGGTAAAATTTTGTAGATTCATAAATCGGATGCTTGTGATTAAAGGGGAAAATATCAACATCTCATATTTAAAACCATGGAAATTTGAGTTCTCTTCTGGACTCAGTTGGGAAAAAAATGAACCGTGTGGATTTGATGATTAGGGAGGGTAGATCATGGGGAAAAGGCCATTATGATGTAACCTTGGAGTGGTTAAAATATAAGTGTATTTATAACTGCTGTTAAGAAGATCAGAAGCTACTTCTTTATTCTTTTTATTTCTTTTCGATGTCTTTTGCTTTAGTTACTTCCTTATTACTTTTCCCTATTCTTTTTCTCTGCAGTTCAAAATTTGCTTTGTTCTATTCTGTTAAAAACTTCTTTAATAAAAGGTATGCGCTGTACTAAGTATGTGTTTATTACGGAAATTATGGCTATTAGCAGAGGAATAGATTTTGTCTACTAGAGGATCGATATATCTCTGGGGTAAATCTTGGTAGGGCTACATGCACTTTTTTCATTTCCTGCTCTGGGTTCTCCCTAAAGAGTGGCTTTTCCTGGACACAAAGTTTGCCATCGGATGCCACAGCTCTGGGAGTCACACCCTTCCTGGCAATCCTGTTCAAATCATTTATCCATTTATCCCATCTTTCATGTTCTTCATCTTAAATTGCATCAAAAAAAAGAGAGAGAGGCAGAAATTAGAAGTAAAGCCTTCAGTTTAAGAAACACAAGCAAAAGAATCCATTCTTTCACCTTGTCTGGCTACCCTCGGCCTGATAGGCAATGTGTCCAAATCTTTTTTTTAATCTGTAGTTTAAAACGTTATTCAGAAAATGCACTAAAATCAGTTGAAGTTCATGCATTAAACATGACATGTAGATTAATGCTGAATTACAGACATGAAAGTAAATCTATTAAAACCATTTCCAGTGGCACAAGCTTGGCATTTATTAGGACTCCTTGCAATGCAGTCAATGAAAGTTGCAAGGTTTCTGCACTTTTACATTGTGTAGTGCTTTGGTTCCTGCCCGAGAAGAGTGGCCCAGTAGTACAAAGGTTGGGAAATCTTGCTTCCGTGGAGACCATACCAAGATGCTCAGATGGCGAGAAATCTCCCTTCCCAAAGGAGACATTAGAGGAACAAAGCTTCTATCAAGGGAATCAGAACAAGGCATGGCTTGTAAGTTTCTACGTAGGATCTACTCTTGTAGCTCAAAATATTGGACAACAGCTGCACAGGCTGATGGTATCTTGACTGTTGACTGATTGAGGGATCTTCAGCTTCTCAGCTTTATCCCTTTTCATAGTCATATTAGGTTGTTTTCCCTGGTGGCATTCCAGCTTTGGATTTCTGCATCCTAATCCTGAATGATACTTTGTCTGTTCCCCACACAAGTATCCTTCCAGTAGCAGAAGGAAACATTTATTTTAATTCTTGTTGATCTGCTTTGTTTGGATGCTCCTGTTCTCCAGTTTTTCTGTCAAACTTATTTTAATGCATATCGTATTCTGCTGCTTTCAATATTTATTACAAACAATTGAATATAGCTGAAAAGCAAGATATAAATCTAGATCTAAATAAATAACCAGGCAAATAAAACTTCCATGACAACACATAAAATAAATTATGCAAAATATACAAACGTTCTTGATTTGCAATAATGCTCAGTACTTGTAGCTGTTCTTGGTCTGTTCTCTGAAGAACAAAGTCTGTCCACTGGACAACATCAGAGCTAGTTCGGGAAGGTCCTTATTTGCGCTATTCATGAGTGTGACTCCCTGTTACGTAGCTTTTGCCAGACTATTATTATTATTATTAAAATGTATACGCCACCCAATTCTCAGTGGCTCTGGGCAGCACATTCCGGCCAGCACATCCCCTCCCCTCCCCTCTGAAATTTCAAAAGAAAAGACCCAAATAAAGTTGTGGCAGATCTTGATGCTGCTCTTCTTTCTTCATCAACTTTCTTTAGTGTGGCCCAAGGCCTAAGACCACACAGGAATAAGCTAGAGATGCCATGTTGTAGACTTTGCACCACAATCTGACAATCAGTTTCCAAAAGGAGGGCAGCACCCAGAGTGGCAAGATAAACTTTTCAAAGCAGCAACATCGAATATTCTCTAAGGCTTGGAATGTGCCTTATTTCAGAGAAAACAAAGCGGGTGGGGCGGGACAATTGTCCTCAAACAGCCCTTCAATGAAGTGACCTTCCCAAGCCAATGGGCATAATTAATCTCAGTTTAGGTAGCAAGTTCTTAAACATGTTTTTAGTTCAGAATCATACTGAAAGTTGTCACAATTTGCCCTTTGCTATTAGCTTAATAATATTAAGAGGTGTTATCTTGCAGTGGGAGTGTAAGGCTGAAGTCCTGGGAGACCCACCTAGCCAGTGGGAGGAAGATTGGCACTGCAGCCAAATGCCAGGAGATCTTTCAGAATTAAAAAAAAGGGGGGAAGGATTCTCTGGGCATCCACAATTTGCAAGTTGTCATTCTTAACATCACAGTTCCAATCGGATTTGACAGAGTCTCTTCTTTCCCTATCTCTTCTTCAGCCCAGATTGTAAGCAGAATCTTAGAGATCTTCAGATGATCCACCATTCAGGAAACTCATCTCCAGGACATCCCCAACTGAGCTCCAGGTTCCTTAGAAGATCTCTTCATCTGACCTAGAGGAGCATCATACTGAAACTGAAAATATAATAGCACCATCACTTGGACTTACATACCACTTCGCAGTGCTTCACAGCTCTCTCTGAGTGGTTCACAGAGTCAGCCTGTTGCCCTCAACAGTCTGGGTCCTCATTTTGCCAACCTGGGAATGATGGAAGGCTGAGTCCGCCTTGAGCTGGTGAGAATCAAACTGCTGGCAGTGGGCAGAGTTAGCNNNNAATACTGCATTCTAACCATTGAGCCACCACGGTTCAGTCAAAGCTTAAGCTATGGCTTAGAGTCCCACCTTATGCTTCACTGGACCAAATTTATTCAATAATTATGCCATAAACTGGATGAATCCAAACAATGAACTAAACAAAGGCCAACAAGCCATATTATGGCTTAGGACGATGAACCCAATGTTTGGGTGTGATCATGGAACTGTCAATGCCCGTCCAAGTGAGAGTTCCAGAATTGGCTGTGGGGATGAAGACCTCAGTGAGACAAAGTGGGGAGGCCGAGAATGGTTCTGGGTAACTCTTAATGCTTGGCTGCTGCTGGGCAGGAAGAGACCAGGATTGGCAGTCAGGTCTCTTGGCCAAGGAATCACCCACCTATTTCAGCTTAGTACGCTGAGATGTCCAACTCAACAGCTTATTCATTTGGATGCCATAAACCAAAATTAAAAACCCCAATGGTGGTGGAGGATGGGATAAAATAAACATTCTGAGAGTATAAAAGGACAACCTTTCTGTAATACTGTAAATTGTAACAGGGGCAGATCTTTATCTGCTGTGCTTAAGAAATTTATCTGCATTTGAGAATGAACATCAACACAACACTTCTCTGGTTTGTTCCTTCTGCCTTCCTCCACCCCTTTTGCAAAAATCCTGGCTCTGCTGGTGGAGCGTTAACCTACTTTATGTTTCAAACCTTTCCAGCATTTATTTTCCCAGTATAAATATTGGGCTGGATGGATGTGTTGACGTCTGTCCTTAAGCACTGTCAATTTATGATAACGGCACTTCAGCTGGATTGATTTTTAAACACCAATGTGGACAGGAGAAGCCCAGGCTGGTAGCATTTCCAGAATTTTTCTCTCCAGCATTTTATTTTTCATCTGTAATGGACACAGGCACACTCTTGCACTGGAATGTTTGCAGTCTTCTGCGCTTGGTGGCTGCAGGGCCTGCCAAGACAGGAAAAGAATGATTAGTTATAAAACGGAGTGCGCTGTTCATGCTGTGCGTTAGGCAAGCAACCCCTGAGCTGGTGGGATTCACGATAAAATATTACCTTAATAATGTACTCGGGGAAACCAACATGTAAATGGGAACAGCTGCTTCTGCGATGACCAGATTACAAATGGCTGCAACTGGCATCATTAATATTGCATTGGGACAATAATATCTTGATTTGCCGAAAAAGCCACAGCCAGGCGTTATTCCTCCAAATGGGAATTGGCCTGTCTTTTTGCTCCTTTCTGAGGGGAGCTACTCACGTGGCTGCTTTATTTCTCCCATCACACATTCAGTGGCAAAGCGAAATGAACACCCCCCCCCAAAAAAAAAGCAGGGGGAGAACCTGCAAGTGCCTTGGGGTCAGGCTCAGTGGGGGAGGAAGGCAGGACCAGGTGCTTCCTCCCTCTGAGACCAGAGACCATTGTCACTGGCCGGACCCAACAGATCTGAGCTGCACTGGAAGACACTGTGGGAACTCCAAACCCGGCACTTGAAAGGGTGGCCTTCTGCGGAGGACCAGGCCTGGCCAAGGAGGTGATTGCTGTCTGCTTTAAAGCCCCTGGGAGTTAAGACAAAAGATTAGAAGGGTGAAGAAGGCATTAAGGTGAAACCATTGGGACTCTATGGAGTGGTAGGTCAGCCTTCAAGGGGACGGCTAACATTCTGTTGATTTGAAGAGGTGGAGAGAGAAACAGAGGATTTAAATCCTGGTTCTTGCACACACAGAGAGAGAAAGAAATATCATCTGGTGGTGGTGGTGGTAGTAGTAGTAGTAGTAGTAGTAGTAGTAGTAGTAGTAGTAGTGTTTCACTTTTATTACCGTCACCCTCCTCCAAAGGATTCTGGGGAGAATGCAAAAGCAAAAAGTCATAATATAAAACCACACAGGCAGACCAGACTAAAATGCTCTTAAAAACAATACCAATCAAACCAAACAGCCCCTCTACATTACTGTAAAACTTTACCCCCAAGGCTAATACATGATAATATCACATAAAATCCTTGCGCTCTACAGGAGGTTGATTGTCTGATCACTCCCAACTTTCGTACCTACAAGGAAAACCGCTTAGCTCTCAAGATTGGGTCCTTAAAGCTTTTGCCATCGGGAAGCAGCAGGTCAGTCTCTGGGAAGGGGGGTCTGGGTGAAGCCTGGTGGGTCCAGCCTGCTTGCCTCCCATGTCATCTCTCCCCTTGGCTGGTCGGACCTTGTTGACAAGCTGGCTGAAGCCAAGAGGATGCTGGCGTTTCCCTGCTCCGGGAAGAGACGGAAAGGCACCTGCTGAGCCCGATTGCTCTTCTTCTCGGCTCCCCAGCCTGCCTTGGAGACGCCGAATGAGCCCCTCCAAGCATGTTTAGAGGCACCACTAAGAGTTCCTCCAAAATGACAACAGCTGCTAAACTGTCATTTTTAATGAGAGAGAAAAGGGAAAGTATTAGCGTATGGGGACTAATTATTTTGCTCTATTCGGTTAATTTAACTTATTTTAAAAGTAACAACCAACTCTCTGAGTTACGCTTGACTCCCAGTGACCTTAAAGGCACTCCATTTAGTTTTCTTGGGAAGAATATGGAAGAGTTTGGGACCTGTCTTCTTTAGGAAATGGAAAATTTTCCCATCTTGGCCTGCAGTTCAGTTCTCTAGAACTTGTCCATCCAAGGGCTGGAAAGAGCAAAGCCTATTTCGCTTCACAGGCCAGGAATGGTCACCCAAGATTAACCTGTGGAGATACATTAAGCATTACAATTATTACATTATATTTTCATCCTGGTTCTTCTCTCCTCTCCTCTCCTCTCCTCTCCTCTCCTCTCCTCTCCTGTCTCTCCTTTTTCTCGCATGTCACTCAGCAGTGAAGGACAGCCCTGAATCCATCTAGAGCTGGTCTAGCCTGCCTGGAAACAGCTCTCCAAGATTAAAGGCAGGGCCCTCTTCTGACCCTCCCTGGAATCCCCAAGGGCTGGTTTTCTCTACAGGATGCATAAATACAGCAACTCCTCAATATTGTCCACCCCAAAAGGGCAGATTTTAAACCAGTTCAAACATTATAAACATATTTAGTTCAAATAAACTAAACATCAACCTCAAAAATAGCCACCTTCTAGAGGGTCAAACTTTGGCCCATCAGGGTCATTTGAGTGGAAGCTGCTGCACAGCACTTCAGGCAGCGATTTTTCTAGCCCCTACACCCAACTGGAAATGCTGCCAGAAATAATGGAGCCAGCCAAGGATCTTCTGCAGGCCCAGCAGGGGCTTGGAACCATTATCTGTGGTCAGAGGTGGGCTGGGTTGTTGTTTGTTTGTTTGTTTGATAGTTTGTTTGTTTGTTTGTTTGTTCCTCAACAGGTGCTGGTTTAATTCTTGCCTTCTTGATGGAAGGTCTTGACTTTCAGAAATCTGGATCCACATATTAAAAGGGGGAAAAAAACCAAAGCTTTGAATCCTTTTTCTGTTCCAAAAACATTTTCCCTTCCTGCAGCAATTCCAGCATGGACAAAATGGATCCACCCACAGCGTTGGCCATCAGACGCATCGGGCTCTTCCCAAGAACCTGGGATGTCGTCATATATCAGTGCCGTACATGGGCGGAATCAAACCGTGCAGCCTTTTGTAATTGACAGATGGCAATTTTGTCAATGCACAGATTTTCTAAGAGCCGTCCAAGAATTTTTGGGACGGCACCCAGTGTGTCCATGTTATTATTACCATTACTTTACTAAGGGCACTCAACTACCTGCGCTCCCCAGCCTTTGAGCGCATGAAACGCCTTACAAGCATTTCTGCCATCCGGCTGGGTAATGTTTTGTTTTTCAGGAACGTGACTTGCAGAGAGGTGGGGGAGGGCAGAGGCAGCTAAACTCCTTGCTGTTTTGTTTATTTGCTTTTGTATTTTCCCTTAATGAACAGTGGTGTTCATTATCAATGGCGTTGGTTCCTCTGAGCGATACACGCCGGGAATTTGGTCTCCAGCCTGCTGTTTTCCTGGGTTCCACCAATGCTTTGTAATTGAAGCCCATAAATGCCTTGGAGAGGATTGCCATGGAAAATAACTCCTGGCTGTAAATCTTCATAATAAAAACCACCAGACCTTTTCTTTTCTATTTGGACACAGCAGCCCTGGAGAAAACAGCCGAGAGAAGGCCTGGCTTTTAGCACCACTCCAGCCCAGTCCAAAATGCTGCAGGCTGCAGGTTGCAGGCTGGGGAGGTGGCCCAAGGAAGGGGAGGAGACGCTGCTGATGCTGATGCTGGACACAGAGAGTTTCCCAAGGACCTTCCTCTGAACCAAAAGCCCACCTGTGGCCATCAGTTTACTCTACAGTTCCAGCTTGAGGAAGCATCTCTTGAGCTGGGCGTCAGTTTTTAGAAGCTGGAGAGATGCAGTTTGGTGAGACAGATCAGAGGCTGTGGCTGCTCCAGTCTTTCAACCCGCCTCATTTGAGCTCCAGTGTGGGTCTCAAACCAAGTGTGCTCCTCTTCTAGCTCTCAGCTCCAGGCACTCAGGACATGGGAGGATAGTCGGTTCTCCTGTGTCCAGGGCTCCACGTCTGGCACCAAGAGCCATGGTGGTGCAGTGGTTAGNNTGCAGTACTGCAGGCTACTTCTGCTGCTGGCTGCCTGCAGATCCTGACCAAGGAGGAGGGACAGAGGGAGAGGGAGACCTAACCTGCCATGCCTGCAGTCCTCCATTCCCATGCTAGCTCAGCCCACCGCTTGGTGTTACGTTGCTCAGTGACTCTAAGCATGGCGGGTCCCCCTCACTCAAGGGGGCCTGGAGCAAACGGGCAGGAGGAGAGCTGCTCCTAGGTTGACCCTGCCCACAGAGCCCTTCAGCTGGGCTCCCTCAAGCATGTGGGGTGTCTTCCACGGCTCCCAGCAGCCCTTGCTAGAATGCTTCTCTCTCTTCTTCTTTCCTGACTGACAGTTTGTCCTACTAAAATATGTGGATGTTGGAAAGGCAGAAAGCGGAAAATGTCCACCAAGGCAGGTAGAAGGGAGCTCCTGATCAAAGGAGTCCCTCCCGCCTGAAATGACAGCCTGCCAGGCCTCCAGGTGCCTCTTCGGATTATATGCAACGTGGCGCAGAACTAATGTTGTCGTGATGATCCCAGAGCACTGGGGTGGGTGGGGCTGGAGGGGAGGTTGTCAAGGCCTGGGTGGGAATGAATGATGACTTGACAATGGGCATCTTATCACCTATACAGGTGCAGTTCCTCAAATTCCCATAGAAGATTACAGGGGTCTAAGAATGTAATGGCAAAAGCAGTCAATAATTCAAGGGTTATTGATTGAAGCCAGCTCCATTCTTCTTTTTTAATTTATATTTTATCCAATTTTTTTCTCCATGTGTTTTATTTTTTTATTCATCTGAAGACTTGAGAGTTTTCTGCCCTGACAAAGGCAGCTGCTGGAGAAGATTGGATCCTATTCAACTTATTATTTTTTTCTCTTTTCTTTAAATTGCCAGAGTAATTTATATAGTGGTTATGAAAGTGCAGGAGGGAAGGTGACAGAAAGAAAAAGAAAAAAGTTGAGGGGAGAAGAGAAGTTCTGTAAAGCGGTCGCAGCTGATGCATCTCACCCTGCATCCTTCAAACGCTTGAGTAGTTCCCGGGATGGGAGCAGAGTTTTCTGGATGCCTGTTCTACCCAAAGTCATCAGAGTGAGCAGGGGCATTCTGGAGGACTGGTGTCCTGGAATCTAGACATCCTGTTCGGAGTGCAATTTTTCTCCTGAAGGGCCTTGTCATGCCCCGGGTGGAAACTGACTCTGAGGGAGAGGAGGAACAGCTGACAGGGAGTGGAAGTATGGCTCCGGAGG
>AZIM01000078.1:445963-456670 GCA_000516915.1 Ophiophagus hannah
TCAGAACCTGCTGAAGACCACCTCTGGCCCAAAGGATCCCTAACATCTCCTTGACCAAATGTCTCCATCCCCTGCACAAAATGCTGAAGGTTGTCTCATGTTCTCCAGCCACCTGGAATGAGCAAGAGGGACATCTGTCGTGGCTGCATCTGTGAAATGTTGGTGTGTTGCTCGTGTTATTTACTGATTATTACTATCAAAATACTGTCTCTTGGCACTGATTACAATTACACTTTGAAATGTGCATTTTACATTTCTAAAAAAGCCTCCTCCTATGCTAGCTTCTCTGGCTCTTTTCCACCAGTTGGTCCACCTGCTGGCATTGTTTCAAGTTTACGAACATGGTGTGCAGAGGGCAAGAATAAAGGAGATAGAAAGTCCAAGTGGGAAGGACCAAACCTGTCAAGCGCATTAGAGCAGAATCCCTGCTCGACAGAGCCCAGCAAAAGAGCCTTCTGGAGAGAGCCCTGCCTGGAATCTCAGGAGCCACGGGGCCCCGCCATTGGTGGGCTGACTTCAGCTCTGCGCTGGAGGGGCAGCCACCTCGTTCTGCAGGAGGAGCCCTCCCAACTGCCTGCTGCCTGTGGGGAAGGCTGCCGAGAGGGATTCCACGTCAGAGAGCAAGTGGACCAAGGTGGCCAAGTGGTGGCCACCAGAAATCTACTGCCACCGCTCCCATGGCATTGATGGCATGAGAAACCTCCTCCCGCTGAACCCCCTTTTGGTGGCCCTGAAGGCACCTTTCTGGCAAGCCTCCCTCAGAACTGATGGCCGATTTTTTGTCTTGTAGACACAAGCCCAGGAACTGAAAACCTCATTCTAGAGTTTAATTAGTAGAAAGCTGGCAAGATGCTTCCCCTCCCCAACCTGGCACCTCTTTCCCAATCTGTCTTATTGATATAAATCCTCCAAGAAGAAAAACAGGAAAGGGATTCATCTTTTTTCTCCCCACTCTGCAGATGGCAAAGGTGGGTCTATACAGGCCTATCCAGAGCCTTGTAGAACATATTTTAGATGGTGGTGGTGGTGATGATGATGATGATGATGACGATGATGACACTAGCAGTATTACTGACAAGGTGTAGTGTCACCATCTCCCTGCCTGATCATCACCAGCTGTCGATTTCTGTTTCATCTTCCACCCTGGCCAAATCAATAATCAAATCTATTCCAAGCGCTTGGCTTTTGCTTCAAAATTTCCATTTGGCTTGTACATTCGTTCAAAATGAAATATTTAGAGGACAGAAGACCTGCAGAGCTCAACTTGTGTGTTTTGGGTTTTGTGCGAATAATTAGACATCACATCCCTTCTCTGGGCTCTAGTTAGAGCTGCTCCTGGCTTCCCCCCTCCCCCATCACAGCTCCATTGGGAAGGGAGCCCCATTTACGGAAATAATGAAGCTAACCATGTCTTACAAATTGTCTGGGCTGCACTCTGAAGTTGCTGGTGTTCAAAGAAATTTTTCCCAGAAGATCTTGCAGGGGAAGAAGGGGTTAATCCCTGCATTCCCATTTTCTTCCAGACTTGAAATCCATCATGCAAAGATGGAGCTATGCACAAGAACACCCACAGAAAGCAAGAGCCCATTTTTTAGCAGTTGGTGGAATGAGGGTCATTAAGAGCTCACATCCCCCTTTTGTGGTGAACTGAGCACTGAGAAGCTGCCCATATTTGTCAGACCTGTCCCTTAGGGAAGACAAACCCTGACTCCATTGGGTGGAAGCAAAGGTCTGAGAGATGCTGGTTGCAGTAAAGCCAGGCGGAATCTGAGTTTCCCACACAAGAAGACACAAACTATTTCCTTCAGTCCTGTTCNNNCCCCCCCCCCCCCCCGCCCCATGACCAGTCCAAACCCAGCCAATGCAATATCACCAGGATGTTTTGGGAACACTGGGGAGTTTTGGCTGGTAACTTTCCACACTCAGGGCAAACGGCCTTGAAAATGCCTTGGAATCACCAGTCCCCCAGTGATCTGCTTTTTCTCAGCTGTCACCCCCCCCCTTCCTGAATCCCCACACACAAAAATGCATACAGGTTAATTGCTCTCCATTTGGTTCTCCCCCTTCCCAGCCCTTTGATGGCAGGATGCCAGCGTGGCGCCAAGCCAAAGATGGTGGATCTGACAGTGTCCCTCCCCCAAACTAGCTAGCTCCACCAGATCGCATATTCATCATGAGATGGTTTGTTCTTTTCTGTCTTAACTTGATGCCTGATTTATGATGATGCATGAACATGGTGGATTACAAAGTTGTGTAGTCCACTAGTTCAGCAAAGCATGGCTTAGTGCAGGCATCTCCAAACTTGGCAGCCTTAAGACTTGTGGACTGCAACATGCTGGCTGGGGAATTCTGGGAGTTGAATTCCACAAGTTTTACAGTTGTGAAGTTGAGAGAGCCCTGCCTTGGTACAAAGTAGATGCCTCATCCACTGGGCCTTCTCACCCAAGTAGTTCCAGGTCCACAGATTTTCCTGGCCTCATAAGATCATAGGAGAAGCAACCTTGACAAGTGATGGGAGGGGACCTTCTTCTCTGTCCTCAGGATGTGCTGCCTTTACTCATTTCTCTGGCGGGAGTTTCCCCACCCAAAGGTAGAATCTCAGCATGGTCCCAGTGGAACACCTGGCTGTTTATTGTGCAGAAATCCCCTGGGAACCTGGCAGCTTTTCCAGGTGCATTGTTCTTCCTCCACCCACAGGCTACAAAACGAGAAAGGCTAAACCTGGACGTGCAAGAGGACAATCACCTGGGCCTCCCTTTCTCCTTCTCTGACGTGCTTCTTTCTGATGCCCAATAGATTTGCATGGGTGTCAGGAAGCATTTTCTGCCCATAGTAGTGATGGGGACAAACTCTTCCCCACAAGCCACTTAGTCAGTGCATCAGTTCCACAAAGATGTGATTAAAATAATAATAAATTAACTAAAAAAGCCACCAACAACACCCCATTTCAGGTGTGAAACAGCTTTAAGATAACTAATTATTTACACAGCTTGGTGCTGCATCTGTGGCTGTATTTTTGATAAATATTTTGAGCATGTTTGAGCTTGAAAATTAACAGAAACCTGAGCGATGCCAGTTTAGAATTCTACGTCAATATTCGCTTCTCAGGATTGTTGCCCTGCCAGCTCCGGATGGCTGGAGGTGGCAGCGGAGGGCAGAAGAGGAACAAATGCAGTTCTGGCACACAGTGAGTTCGTTGCTGAATGGCCTGTCTTCACACCGAGACACATGCAAGGCTAACTCTTCTTTGCAGTAAAGCCTTAACTTTGCTGCTTGGCTGGATCACCTGTTGGCCTGGCACTAATAAAAAATCCAGGGAGATCCTCTTCCACGTGGCTCAATTTCAGATTTCCCACAGATGTCAAGTGCAGGAAGTCAGGAGTTCAAATGAAGATGTGGGTTTATTGCATGCTCTCTACAAGCATCTGAACTACTAGTGGTCAAGGCAAATTGACCACTAGTCAATAAGAGTCAGTGGAACGCAAGGTGGGCTGGACTTAGATCACTTGTGGCCATGAAGGGGACTCAAGATTGATGACATACTTGACCCCTCCCTCACCCTAGCCATTTCCTACACAAATTTGGAATTGTGTCAGTAGGTCCACCATCAGGATTGACAAACAATTTTCATTGGTCTCCTGGAACTGTAACTTTGGGTTCATGGTTTATATTTTTAGGCATCCCTGAGCTTTGAGTCACATCTGTCTTTTGGGAGCTCACTAATGCCGTCAGGGTTATCTCCACAACCACAACTGCATGAAATAGGTGAGAATGACTGTGGCTGAGGATGCATCTGAACTTGGTTCTCCTCAGTCCCAGTTTGACATGTTAAGTCTTACCACATCCCTTCACTAAGTCCCTTCCTTCCAACCTTATAAAAGAATCTAAGATTTTTAAGAAGCTGCAGGGGAAAAAAAGTTTCTTCCTCATGGCTGAAGGGTAGACCTTCTAAGCTTCTCTCTGCTACCAAACCAGGAAAGGCTCAACATAACAGATCAATTCTCCCATTGCTTGCTGGGAGAGTGAGGCTAAAGACAAGCTCTGAGACATGTCCTTGCCAAATAAATGTTGTGTGCAAGAACTTTGCCCTTCTTTGGCCTATGGCTTTCCTTCTTGCCAACTCCTGGCTCAACCAGCAGTCCCAAGCCCTTCACTAGACTGAGCGAGGCTAGAAGTAAAGGCTCTGGATCTCCAATGCTTAATCACTGCAGCAGTGAGCGAGCCTCTCACTTGGCTCTTTCTTGGCTGCTCAGAACCATCCTTCTCCCATTGTTAATGCAACTGCCATACCCTGCCTCTGCACTGAGTGAAAGCTAATTATAATAATTAACAGAGAACTCGTGAACTTGTCAAACTGGTAATTATAAACCGCAGGGACTTTTATCATTAATAGACAGTGCTCAGAGTAAAACAATGAAATGGAACCAAGGCATAAATGTTGCTTTTGATCAAAACTGCACTGAGTGGGATTGTCAGCTCTGCCCATTGGAGTAGTACATCACCCCAGTAGGATCGGTAACAGAGATCCGGGAGCAGGCGGCAAAGCAGCCAGACAAAAAGAGCAATTGTAGAAAGGACAGGGCAGGTGGCCGCGTTTCTTGGTAGTGACCAACCTATAGTTTGACAGGCTCTCAATTGGCACCCTTCCCCACACAGAGAGGTCTGGCCAGGTGAAGTGAGTCTCTGGGCTGGGCTGGGCTGGGCTGGGCTGGGCTGGGCTGGGCAAGGCACAGAGAAAGTGGCACCCTCAAACCAAGCCTGGAAAGTGGAACATCTTAGTTCATCAAGTCTCCTGAGATGCTAAAATGGATGTCCTAGATCAGTTTGGAGAGACCACAGAGCATTGATGGAAGTCATTACACATGAAAAGAGGGGGGGGGAATAAAACTTTCCTATTTGTCCATGTCCATGCTGGGGGAGGTAATTCCTTCCCCCTTTCTCCCTTTCCCTGAGAAGGTCCCCTCCTCCGCAGGCATGCAGAGACTCAGAGCAAGGAAGCTCTCAGATAGAACCAGGCACCTGCGCTGGACAGCCCAGTGATGAGAGGAGACCTCTGCCTCCCTCCTTGGAGGACAGAGGCAGTTAAGGATGGAGGATGTTCACCAACCTCCAGGCTGGGGGGTGTCTCGCTTGTACTCCTGCCTATGGCAGAGAAAGGAAAAGTCCTTGGCCGTGTTTGTTTCAGGCAGGAAACACCCACGAAGGTGATTATTTGCGGCAGTGCTGTCCAAAATGCATCCATTCCAACCTCTGAAAAGCACGCAGCCCCACCCAGCCCCTATGAGGGTGGGAGGGTGGCAGTGAAGCCCCCAGGATCCAGGAGCTTTCTGAGAGCCAAGCGCCAACCCCTCAGGTTCCTGCAGGGCCTCTTTCCGCTCGCTGTGAAAGGGAAACCTCTGACTTTTCTCAGGGATATGGAGGCATTTCTTTTCAAAACCCCCCATCAGCAGAGATGTTCCTCAACTTTCCCTGCTTGTATTGTAAGCTTTCTCTCCTGGACGGTAAACAACAAATGGTTCTTTTCACCCAAGAGATAAGATTGTTTGTCTTCCAAAGTCACCGCAGTGTGTCTGTGAGGCCTGGGATTGTTTGAATAATGAGTCTCCCGTAGAACGTATGTTTCTTTTTGTGTGTCCTTCTGGTAACAAAGATCTGAGATTTCCCAAGGCAGCTGAGGCTTCACCTACCAAGGAGCTGTTTCTGAAGGGCAGGCGACGGCCGTGCCGGAGGAAGGGAGCTCGAGGCGGAGAGGCTGAAAGCAAACTCGTTCTGTCCAAATCCCCACCAGGAGCAGAGCAAACCGCACAGGCCACCATCCTGCCTTCACTCCAACCGCTGCAGCCGATGAGCTATTGATTTGCAAGCTGAAAAAGAAGAAATGTGAATCTCAGAGCTGCTATTTTAAGCTTTCCCCAGGTTCAGGTTGAACTTTCCTGAACAGGGGTTGATGTTATGGTAAGCTAAAAGCATAAAGCTGAAATTAAGCCAGGCCCTCTGCCCAAGATTAGACAAACTTTGAACTTTAGTGTGTAAAAGTGTAGAAATATTCCAAGAGCTACAAAGTCAACTGCCGCCTTGTTTTAGACTTGAGAAGAGATGCTGGCATCTGACAATGCTCAGCTTGGACCGACAGTTGAGCAGGAAGCTATCTTATGACTCACCCCAAGGCCTCTGCAGGGAAGTTGAAGAGGAGGTCTCCATAGGACAGCCACCTGCCTGTAAGCCACCCAAGGGAGGACGTGAGAAGGTACTGATGGGACAGAGGATTCTGGGTTGAAGGTCGAGGGGTCCTGTTTCTTCTTCTGAGACCACTTAAGGGAGCAAAAATAACCCACAAAAGGGGCACTCGCCCCTTCCACATCATAGCAGTAGAAAGCCGTCACTCTCACCACCTGTTAGTCAACATTTTGCACAGAACAAAACCATCAAAATGGCAACTGTCTTAATTTTTTAAATAGGGCAGAGGCAAACACACATATAATTAATATTTTAGAAACAAATGGTGTCCCATTGAACAAAAGAGCTAAGGACTTCCTGAAATGCAGCCATCTGTTTCATCGCTGCAATTAATCCCACCGGTTTTGTTTGTCGTTTCAGCTGTCCTGAAACTTTAACCAGCCCCTCTTTTAAGGCAGGAGGTCTGTTGCATCACCATTTGTTCCCCCACAAGGCTTACTTATCTTAGTTATGTTCAAAATATGCGGGAATATTTCTTGATATTCAAACCCGCAGCCCTTTTCAAGCAACGGAGCACAATGAGCAATGGGCTTTGTCATGCTGCAAATTCAGCCATGAGTTGAGATCAGTAAGAACTTCCTTCCAAAGAAAACACAATCTTAGGTTAGCAACAAAAGGAGATGCTTGAGATCGTGGCGTGCCAACCTCAGAAAAAATTCAGGTCTTGAGATGTCAGCATGAGAGGTTTCCAGATCAGAATGTTTCAACCTCAAAACATTTATTTCATTTAAAGCATGTTGCCCTGATCTTTAGTACAAATGATCCCACAGCAGTTTACAAGGATCAGAGATGTGCACACCCACACCCACACACAGACACACACCAGGCACATCAACTGGAGGAGGAACGTAATATCAGAGAAAAATTTATCCTTGGACTTGGATATTCACCTCCCATTCTTCCTATCCACCAAACTCTAAACTGAAAAAGGGAAGGATAGGGAAGAAAGATTTCATCTAGAATTTTTTGGGGGGGAGGGTCATCCTGCACAGGTGATCTAAGGACTGGGAGGAACAGATCCAGGAATCTATTTGGGTAGCTGAAAGAATACTAGGTTTAAATAAAGCATATACTTATTGGGAGAGCTATGTAATAATTTCTAAATGGCAACAGATGGTTTTGCCATTGGAAACTCTTTTTATCCTTGTAAGCTTTTGGGATTCCCAGTAGATCTTTTGCTTCCCCTTCTGTCCTAGCCTGAATCTCCTGGAGACTAGAGCGGGGGGCGGGGGGGGACATTCTTCACATGGTGCTCCATCACACACTGGCGTTCATTGGCTTTCTCTGCTCTGTTGCAGCCCCCTAAGCCCTGGATGGTGGCCTGCTTGTGAGCCAACAGAAGTGGCTGCATTTTGGAAGCCCCTGCAGATTGGGTGGAGAGGGCCACTTTCCTACGCGAGAGCATCAGGACATTTAAAATGCATTAAAGGATTCCAGCTTTGAAGTGGAAAACATTCTGGCTAATCAGAGAAACAACTTTTCAAAGGATTTGTGGGAAGGGTCTTTACCTTCAAGCTGGCTGGTTTCTCCCGTGGATAGTTCTATGAATAAAACATCCATCTCCCAATTAAATCTTGATTTAATTTCTTTCTCTTTTTTTTCCTAAAACTGATGAACTTGACTGGTTTCACAAAAGACAATGAACATTAGTATTCTTTTGTGTCGCAAAATCCTGGAGGAACAAGAGACTTTGCATAATCGCTTGGTCCTCTCACCCAAACCTCCTGAACTCTCTGATGATTTGGAGGATTAAAGGGGGGACGGAGACTATTCTTCCTGGCGACAGACGGTCTCTTGGCCCTCAGCCCGTGACTCTGGCCAGCCTCTCGGCCTCAGAGAGATGGAGGCATCATGGAGAAGAATGAGCAAAGAAGACATCTGGAAACAAATGCCCCCATGATTAGCCAGAAGAATAACAAAGATCGTTCTCGCTGTCCAACTGGTCCATATCAAGTTGCTGCCTATCAAGAGCCACAGCCGCTCTCGTTCTGAGGGCTCTTATGATATATTCGGAAGGGCAACTTGTAACCATCCGTCAAGAGATGTCTTCTCATGTTACAGCTGTGAAATGAGTCCAACCAGGAAATCTCCCGAGAGGAACCTTTTTGGCCAAAATCGAGGACCATCAAAGCAACATTCTTTAGCAGCACCATCAGGTTCTGAGGTTCATTTCATTTTCCACAAAAGTGATTTTACCAAATGGAGAGTTACTCTTTTAGTTGCTTAACTGGTCAAAGCAGCTGGCCAAATTGTTAGAAACCTATGTAGTTAAATGAGGCAAAGTTACTTACTCAAGGTGTAATTAGATCTAGCAAGACTGCAAGCTAAGCTGAAGGAATTTAAATTGTATCCTTTTTTAAAAAAATACAGAATTAAAAATGAAGATTTATCTACAGTAATGTTTCAATTACCAGTTATGACAAAATAATATTTTGAAAGGAAGGATGTGTCATTGCACTTCCCAACATTTCTATAATGGTGAAGCTTACCATTACTAATTTTATGCAGTTTACTTTGTTTTTATTTGTTTATTTAGCAAATTTATATGGGCATCCATCTCATAAGAAGTAATTATTAGTCTCAATAATTACCACACAAAATGCAGTGGTAGAATTCTTTCACACTTTGTAAGAGTTCAGCATAACCAACTCTTCTTTAACAGAAGAATTAACTGGAAGCCATCCTCCCTCATTTCTTTTGAGGTTCCCCCCAAACCAGTAAATGAGAGGTTGGCCTTTCATTGCAATTGTCTTCCAGAGCAGAATCTATTGACCTGTGCAGACAAATCCAGCAGAAGAAGACTCTTGCTGCATCAACCAAGAATGCTCTCCTATTGCTGACAGTGGTCTTCCAGGGACACAAGCCATGTTCTCTCTCTCTCTCTCTCTCTCGCTCGCTCGCTCACTCTATCCCCTTACTGACAGAGGCAAGGGATGACATCAACTTCTTCTCACGTGATCGCAAGTACAGTAGACTTCCAAGGCTTCTTCCACAGATCATACCTCCACAAGGACATGCTTCTTCAAGCCTTCCTTTTAGAAACCGATGATAGGAGAAGGACTGGCAGAGCCAGGGGGAGGAGTGAAAAGAGGGATCATTTTTGAGTTGTTACATAGCCACAAGTTCACACCCCCCCCCTTGAATGCCATTGATCCTTATCTAATTCTATAACCAGGCGCTGACCATTCATTGAGAAGATGCCTGCGCGAAGGCTTTTAACAATAAATCCGTTAATCGGAACCTTCAGGTGTGGACTTGGTTCCCCTCCTCCCATGAATCAGATCCTTGGTCTGTCTCATTAGCTTGATTGGCAATGGCCTTCAGGGATCTCAAGCAGATAGAGAGTCATCCATGAACAGGAGATTTGAGTCACACCTTCTGCAGTCACTCATTCTTGGGGACCAGCTCAAAACCGGTAAATTTTCCTGCTGCCAGAAGGAAGACATTCGTGGTGCGAGATGCCCTGTGATGGGTTTGCCTGCCTCACTCACTTAGATGTTAAGCCACCAGCTGTTTCTGTAGGATGGAAGTGCTGTGGAATTTAAAAATGAAAGCCTCTGATGTGGGATCAAACATTTTATTCCTTTCCCCTTAACTTCACACCCATCCTTTTCCCAGATTCCCCAGTGTCAGGTATAAACCTTTTGCTTGTTTCCAATTTTACCTCCATCTGTCTGCCATAAAAGGACTGGAAGATTTACAATCTGGCATGATTGATAAGCATTTCTGATGCCTGATTTATAAGAGGTAGCTGGTGATTTCGGATGGAAAGATTTAGGTGTGATTTGATTTTGATTGATGGAATTTGCTCTTATGAACGCAGAGTCTCATCAATGCCCAATTTGAAGTTAACGGCCATGTGATGGTCCTAAAAATGTGCAAAGCTTTGGCAGCTTCAGATTAGAAAACTAGACTGTTCTAATGTTTGGAAACAATCGTGTTGCATCCAAAATAAAAAAATGAAAATAAAACTGCAAACCTGGAGGGAGGGAGGATAAATGGAACCAATCTTTAATCATAATTGGGAGACTTCAAATGTAATTTCCTTTTCTTTGAGCCAGCAGAAAAGTCTCCTGTTACAAATAAAGTCAAGAGCTAAAGCAGGTATCGTATGCAAATACATGTCACCTCCTTCTGAGATGTCCAAAATGAGAAACAGCCTTGGAGACTCCAAAATTTGCCTTGGAGGAGGTCTACGTGACCTGCTAAAGTGTTCAGCACCAGGGCTTCAATCTGGAGACATTTGCAAGGTTGTGTTTGTGAAAAGTGTTGTTTCCTGGTGAATCACACCAGTTTGTAAAGTAGTGTGATGACCCAGGGCGTGGCACAAAGGCAACACTGTCAGATACTCAATAAGAGTATAAATCCAAATAAATGAAATGAAATGAAATGAAATGAAGAGTGCCTTTATTTTCTCCAAATTTGCCCCCAATGTCCAGGTTCCTTCTGGCTGGAGAAAAACTCTCCCAG
>AZIM01000078.1:479611-497177 GCA_000516915.1 Ophiophagus hannah
ACAATTTGCTGGTTCTCCGAACTACACAGAANNAAAACAACCAGTTCTATAGAACCAGTCCGAACTGGTAGAATCCCACTCCTGGCTACAGTGGATTCTCTCCTAGGTGTTCTGCATTTGTTCACTTCTTGCATGGCAGCTCCCTGCACCCTTTGTTGCAAGAAGGTGTGAGGCACTTCATCCCATGAGTGTGGAAAAGAGCCAAGTTGTCTTAGATCAGTGCAATACATTCATCTGTCCAAACCAGCCTGGATGGTCAGACAGTTTCGGCACCTGGGCCCAGGTAGAAAGGTGTCTTTTTCTTCACCTGTTCTGGATCCTTGTAGACTGGGAGACAGAAGAGCCTGAGATCTCCTGCATGCAGAGCAGGTGCTTTGTCCCTGAGTGACAGAGTTGCCAAATGCCTTCATGGTGCCCTCTGCCCATGTTTAAAGCAGACTGACATCCCCACCATATTTATGTCTTGCAGATCACAGCAAGCTGAAGAAAGATGGGGAAAGAGAAGAGCTTTTGTCTAGGGATGAGAGAAGACAGAGTGGCCTTGGGTGACCCAGAGGCTGCCCCAGGTGGCCTGAAGTCCTCCTCCATCTTCCCCGGTTCCCATTCCATCGCTTTGTTCTGCTCTTCCTCTGCCAGCCTCACCTCTGTTCCTTGCTAAGGCTTCACATCTTCAAGGCGCCCTTTTATTCTCTCTCCCTGGAGAGCCCCTCGCCGCTGCAGAAGGCAAACGAACAATAGGTGGATTGCAAATGGAGATGGCAAGGAGGCGCATTAGAGGAGGAAAACTTTCCACAAACAGCAAGTTTTGTGACTTCACCAAGCAGCTCTCTGCGTCTGCATCCCACAGGCAAGGCGGAGGCTGCAGGACCAACAATGGGGATGGCACGGCTGTCCAAAGCCTCTTTGTGGAGCCATTCCACACCAGCTCCTGACTCCACGAGGAGGGGAATTCAGCAGGCCCTGACCCATCCTTGCTTGCAAGAAACATCGTGAAATATAATCATGTAAGAATCTGTGTCGAGAAATGCTTCTAGCCTTGGTCACATCAGTGGAAGCCTTGGAGCTGGGAGGAAGGCCCTACTCTGGTCTCTTAGAACGACAAATGCTCCGGTGATGAGGATAAGTCTCAGGCTGCCCAGGGATGTCCCTCCCATTTATCTGAACCCACAGTCAAGCCCCATTACCCTCTTCCTTGTGGGAGGCTTCAGGAGTTGCCCATGCCAGGTTTCAGACATAGGCAGCTCCTTCTCTCCACCAGAAATATCCCTCCATTTGGTGGGGTGGTTGATGAATCCACTCTCAACCAGGCGTTGTGGACAATCACAGAAACAACCATCCCTCCATAAAATCTCAAGTGTGAACATTTCAGCTTGTTCCATTCACACTTTAACAGATTTCTCCAAGTCGCCAAAGTGTTAAAGTCTAAGTACACTAAGAAATGTGAAGTGTAAAGTGGCCCTTAGACTGGAGGCCTCTATGTGGAAGAGGAGCCCGGGTGTGTGGGAGGCGTACTGATTAATTGGGTGCCTGAAATAGCTGGTCCCCACGGGCCCTTTTCTGATAGCAAACTAGGACAGCCTCCCTTGGCAATTCTCTCGTGGGGCCGGCAAAGGAAGGAAGCTTGCAACAGTATAGATGAGCACCCATTCCTTCCTTCCTTCCTTCCTTCCTTCCAATAATTTTTAAATTAGGGTTTTTATATATGTTTAACATACGATTGGCAGGCAATTGGTTACACAGCTACAGGTGCAGAAATGGGGCAGTTTCCTTTCCAGAAGATTCTCTTCACCCATCACCTACTTCAAAGCTGTAAGAAGGATTTGAGGTCTCTTCTCTATGAAAGTGCCTAAAGAGTTTGAGGACCTTGGTAACAGAAAATTTATTGTCAAGGTTGTGGGGTTTCAATGTTATCAGTGCAGAAAGTGAAGTGCATTTCTCTGCTAAGGCAAGAACTCTGGGATCCTCGTGACAGAACTGATAGTCAACAGAAACAGCCCAGGTAAAAGAAAGAAGTCCACGTCCACTCAGGCTGCAGAGTTAAATTTAATTTAAAGACTTTGCTGATCTAGGGTGTGGTCATTAGCTTACTTTTTATGTTGATGAGAGAGGAGGAAGAGGAGGCCCTGAGCACACACAGGCTATTAGCCTGGCCACTTCAATACATCCTCTGGCACAGGAGGAGCTGGGGCTGGTCGGCTTGCTTCCCCACACCAGCCAGTCGGCCACAGGAAAACGCAACTCCCATGTGGAGCCTCCAGTCCAGATTTGGAGGGTGACTCTTGTCCCCTTATAGAGAGGCGGCTGGAAGAAGGGAGGTGGGGGCTCCCCTGAGGTCTCCACCAAAGTTCACAGGAACATGAGGAGGGTCCCTGGGGCCGTGTAACATAACCCCCTCTGGTTCTGCTCAGTGCAAGAATTCCATTCAGTGACCCTGACGGTGCCAGCCCCACTAAGAAGACCAAGCTGCAAAGTCCATTCCACAGAGTTTCTACAATAACAAAGTCAGAATAAGAAGCCTGTTTGTGTTCCATCTCCTCTTCCTGCTTCTAGTTCAGTGAATGAGGGAGACACCTGTCTGCACCACTTCCAAACATTATCTTCTGGGTGTTCTGGACTTTAAAAATGTTTTAGCACCTGTTGCCTTGGCAACATAATCTGCGTATTTCCAACAAGGTCGTCTTCCTGACTCTACAGATGGAAACCCACCCTTCTCCTCCCAGGGACCCTCTCCCACAAGTCTCCTGGAGAGTCCGAGGAGCCGTCTGACAGCAGGGGATGCTGGCATCAGGCCACCTCAGCAAACTGGCATCAAACCTCAGCCTGGCTGGTTGAACATCTCCTTTCTTAGAGTAGACCACATGAATCAAGGGCAGCTCTACAAATATTTCTGCAGTTTCTTCCCTGACTGTGGTTAGCTCTGTCAGCCATGTCCCATATGGAGGAAGGAGTCTTGGAGGCTTCACTCTGACAGGCCTTCCTGCAGCTCCAGCAGCTTCCTTTGAGGCTCCACCTGCCAGGCCTTTGTGCATCAAGCCTAAGGGTGCCCTAAAGGGAAGGACGCCTGCCTTCTTCCTTCTTGGCAGCACCCTGTAGCTTTGCGCCTGCTCCCCCTTGAGAAACGGGGCTTTGATATTAAATCCACCCCCCTCTGCCTGGTTGCTGTAGTGTCTCCTCCACACTCACTTATTCTCACACACATACACCTAGGGTACGAATGCAGACTAGTGCAGAATTCTCACAGAAGGGCCTGCGTGTTTGGGGCAGGCAACAGACCCAGTGACGTGGCCTGTGGTGATGGTCTGGAAGTCTGAAACTAGCTGAACAAATCTGCAGCCCAAATCTGACTGGCGTGTTGGTCCTTAGGTGTAGATGGCCTTTCGGCCCCTTCTTGGCCCCCATCACTCAATCATCCTTCCTCCAGTCCGTTCTTCCCTTCTGTCCCCCAAAGGGAAGGGAGCCTCCCCAGGCCAATTTCAGGTTGGCAAGGCATGACACTGGGGGAAAGGTAGGCAATCACCGTGATTTGTGGTGGCCCCCATCTTTTGGCCAGCTGCCTGGTGGACACTCCTCCATCTGCTAGAAGTGTGTCCCCTCCCTTCCCCCCACTCTCTACCTCTGCATTGTGACAGGTATTATGGACCAAAATAACAAAGGGATTTTTTGTTCCTATTCAGGGCAATAATGAGTGAGCCTGGTAATAGCCAGCTCTGGGAAAGCAGACAAAGCTGGACTTTGCTAGACCTGTAGGTTAATAGATGGAGAATTGTGCTCTTGGAAAACCAGTTTGCCCTCTGAGCATTATCTGAACAATTGCAAAGCCTCTCATCTCAGCTAAGCTGGCTGTGGGCAAAGCTGGGGAGGGAAGTGTGCAGGGAGATGCGTTTTCTGACAGGGAGAAGGTCAGGCAGACCGAGCGCCGGGACAGGAGAGGCCCCCATCTTGACATTCTATTGTCTGGCATGGATTCCCAATCTTGCTCTGGCCGCACCATTAGAAGAAGCCCCTCGAAATAAATGCTGCTCATTTTCAGAGTGGGGGTAAAATCATATCCCCAGCTTAACTCTTCCCTCCCCACCAAAATCCACTCCCAGATGCCAACAGCCCTCCTTTAAGAATTCTGTCCGGCATCACCACTATTTTTTTCTCCTAGAACAGTAAAGAGTTGGAATAAATGGGCAATTTTCTCAAGGATCCATGTTAGGATTGGTGCTTTTTAACTTGATCTTGACTTAAGAGTAAGCACTGAGCTGATTAAGTCTGTGGATGATACCAAATGATATTCAGGATGTAAAATGCAACAGTGGCTGTGAAGAGCTTCCGAAGGAGCTCTTGGGATGATTGCCTAATCAAATGACAAATGCGGTTCCATTTGAAAGTATAAAATGCTACCCATTAGGGCATGCTCCCTAACTTCACGTAATGCTCTGGTAGGTTGTTTGGGAACTAACCAGGAAAAAGATCCTGGGGCCAGAAGGGACAAGGCAGTGAAGACGGAGTCAATGGGTGGCAGCTGAGAAGAAGAAAAGAAAAGACTTCAGTGTTTGAGATCATTGGGAAGCGATTAAAACTAAAAATGTTGCCAGCATGGGCATGGCTTTATATAAACCTGCCTCTGGGAGTCCTTCTAGTCACCGTTTCTGAAATGGGATAGTGGGGCTACGCTTTTCTTTTTGTGGTCCAAGAACCCGTATTTATGCTGTCCAGGGAGATGGCTTGTTACAACTAAAACCCAGTAATGTTGAGACACTTTCAGAACCAGCATATTTAGATTTGGTTTACACAACATGCTAAATTAGGGGTAATTGGTCTGTTTTGCCTTAACTATGTATTATGATGTGTAAATCATGCTTTATAGCATGTAATGTGTGAGAGCCCACATGTAAATTGCACATAAACTGCAGGTTGGGGTGTTGCGTGAACTCAGTTGCAGTACTAAGCCCCATGTCCACAGCTGCAGCTACTGAACATTCATGGGTGCCTTCATTGGGTTCGTCTCTATCGTAGTGGTTGAAGAGCTTTAGACAACATTTGACAGAGTCAGTCCTGAGGACAAGTGTTGAAAGCAACCTGGGCCCCCTTCCTTGCTCCTACAGTCTTCAGAGAGTAGACACATCTTCAGTTCCTTCCTTGGGTCTTCCATATCTTTGTTACATAGCAACTCAACGGGGAACCACTCTAGGAGGGAGATAGGTGGCTTCTAAATGTGACATATAAATAAGTAAGTAAGTAAGTAAGTAAGTAAGTAAACAAACAAACAAACAAACAAACAAACAAACAAACAAACAAATAGAAACAAACCAGCACCTCCTCTCCCATAAGCTGAAAATATACATGCCAAACATTTGCTTATTGTGAAACCATCTAAAGTGATTTTAGCTTCATCATGGCAAAATGAAGTCCTTGGCTCCATGCCTACATATCATGGTGCATCATAGGTCCTCTTTCCAGTTTGCTTCTTCAACCTGCCTCCGTCTAATAGTTTTCTGGACAAACTCTTCCCTCGCAGCCCCATCTCCTGCCTCTCCTTCCACTAAACCCATGGGCAGGTCCCAGTGCTTGGATTATTAGAGTGAGGTGTGACTGCAGAAGAACAGGAAAAAGAACCCATCCCCAGGCCAGCATCAAGAGTCTCTCATCTCTCTCTCCCCCTCTCCTCCCATTGCCAAATAATCCTCCTTTGGGGACTTCTTGAGCACAGGAAATCCGCTGCTGGTGGGTCCCAGGCCAGGGAGAGACAGAGAAGGGGGCCTCTTGAGTGGGATTTGTCTGTCTTTCCCTGCATTTCTTTCAAGATAAACACACAGATGTCTGTTGTTTCTCTCCCACTCTGAGTGCCATTGAGTTGCAATGTGCACATGTATCTTTTTGTGCATGGAGCCTTTTAAAGGCCTTGGGAAGCAATCCCAACATTTTTCTATAGGTGCAGGCAGATAATTGGATGCTTTCAAAGACCACTGCCAGGCAGGGAAAGTTCAATTTGGCGTCAGAGTGTTCCCTGCATTGACCGAGCCTCTTTGCAACTCGGCTGTGGCTTCCCCCCACCCCTTTGCGCCTTTCCTCCTGAGTTGAATGACTTGCTCTCTATTTTTGTACTTTGTCTTTGGAAAAGCACTTAGATGGCAAAGGAGAAATGATCTCAAAATCGACCAGGACTCTTGCTGGGCCATAAATAAATAAATAAGCAAACAAAAAGAGGTGCTTTATTTTGCTAGATATGGCTTTTTCTCCTCCTCTTTTCCATTTCTTTCCCTATTTTTTTTAAAAAACCTTATTTCTTCAAAAAAAGAAAAAAGAAAAATTCGAAGGGAAACAATCTTTGGCCAACTGCCCCCACTAACAGACAGGTGACTTTGATCTCCATAGAAGAAAAAACCAACTTGAAGGAAGGAGACCCATCGCTAAGCCATTGAGAAGACTTCCTTCAGGGTCTTCTCGCTGCTTCCTGGCCCACCTGATGGTCTGTGGATGGAGATACATTTTCAAGGAGAAGCAGAAGGGCAGCCTAACTGTCTTGTTTGTCCTTCCTTGTGCCACAATTATTCTTGTACCTGGTCCAGCCACCCTTACAGAGTCGCCTGCAGGCAGTCTTCCTCTCCTCCTGATGGGCTTTCTTTGGCAGTTTGTGAAACCTCTGAAAGTTTTACATGGGGAGCAAAGCTTTCAAAATAATTTGTATTGTATTTAAATATTCCTTAAGTCATTTCAGTATATTTAAGCCTTAATTCATCTTCTTTGTGTCCCTTCTCAATACATTAATATGACTATTTGACAGAAAGATGAACCATGTTATTAAAGAATGTCTTTGGCAAATTTAATTCTTGAAATCTTGCTCTCCCATCCCTTTCCTCCTGTCTCTTTTGAAAGGCCGGGCCCCAATTGCTCTCTTAATTTTCTGGGTTTATTCTTGAGCTTCTAGATGAATCCACAACTTGTCTACTAAATCTTCTTTGCTACTCAAGTGTGATTTAATCATTTTTGCCCGTTAGTTCACACAGGCAGTGACAGAACACCCATTAAGACAGAAACATGTTCCTGGTTGCCCACATTTTTTTCTCTCCTTTTGGTAAAGTTCCTGTTCTTCAGAGGGGAAATTGAAGATGGAGAAAATATTTATCAGACTTTTCAGTGACCTTAATCATATGTTTGAGGATGAGTGTGCTCTCTTGCCCTCTCTCTTTCTCTCTCTCTTTCTTTCATATATACACAGAGAGAGAGAGAGACGAACACTTTGCCTCAATCTGCTCCTTTCTTTTCATTAGTCTCCGTAAGAACAACATAAAAATGTTGGAGACACAAGAAGAAACTTGGGAAGGGAGAGGAGAGGAGACTCTCAGGCAGAGTTCCCTTCTGAGCTGACCTCCTTGTTCTCCCTAAACTTATCATTGCCAAACCTGCCAGCTCACTCCCGTCCTTTCATCCTCCCCCAGTTTTAAAAACTTTACTGGCAAACGTTTTCCATGGGGCTCCCTGGAGACCCTCCCTCCTCTACAGCTGGAGAGTTGTGTCTCAAACAGAGAGGCTGGGGTTCTTAGGCCCAGGAGGGGTGTCTGCGGATTGTGTTTCAACAATTAAGATGTCTGCCACCCCGGTTCTGTCTGTTTTTATCTGTGTCCCACCTGTCCTTCAAGTCTTCCAAGAGAGTCTATCCTCCTTGCTGGTGGTCATCTTCTTTTTTTGCCCATCCTTCTACCAGTCCCAGCATTACAGAGGCCTCAAGAGGAGTTGAGAAGTTGGTCACATTTGCAGAACGTGTCTGCAAAATAGGATACAGCCTGTATTTGTGCCTTGACGGCTCAGGATCTATTTGTTTGGCTGCCTGCAGTATTTTAGGAGTCTTCACCAAAGATCAAAAGTGTCAATACTGTGTGTAATGTTTATCACAGCAAGCAGACCCAAATGGAAGTGTTAATATTCTTTCTATCTTTCAAATAGAATGTCACACTTTCCCTTCCGTAGAGGGTCACAGAGAAAAACCACCGCCTGGATGATTCCAATCTTGGTAAGTATAAACACATCACAGTATCTGAATATGTTTTCCAAGGTCTTCATTACTACTCTATCAACTCTCCTCTGCAGCATTTTTCTTAACTGCTGGTTCCTTTACTGTTGATAGTCAAATCTAAAAAGCAAAAGGAAATATCGTGTAGGGTTTCTTGGATGTTGATATCTCATTTCAGTGTTCTCCTTCCATCTTAGATCTTCTTTCAATCAGTTACTCTATGTCCCTTTGGGATCCATCCACCTCTTCTAACAACTTTTTGAAATTCATTGTTAAGTTCCTTTCTGAGTCGTTTGTCTCTCTTGGCTTTGACTTCTCTTCTCTTCTCTTCTCTTTTCTCTTTTCTTGTCTGCAATTTCCACAGTTTATTTAACGTCCAATTTGCTTTCTTCTGTTTCTTAATCTTCAGCCGTCTCTTTTCACATTAATCAACAGCTTCTTTGATTTCATCCCAAAGTTCCTCTGGGTCCCTATCAATGAGGTTCAAGACTTCAAAGAATTCCTGATATTCTTGAAAATGGCGGCTACAAGCTCACAAGCATATTGGGGGAAATGGTTGGCTTTCTTCTTCCACTATAGCTTGACTTATACATGAAGAAGTTCATGATCTGTTCCACAATCAGCCCCTGGTCATCTCTTTGCTATATAATTGAGCTTTTCTGTCTCCGTGCAACAATATAGTCAATTTAATTTCTGCGTATTCCATCTGGGTGTTATCCATATATGTAGAAATCGTTTGATTGAAAAAGCTGAAGGGTTCAAACAAATGCATGAAGAAAGTGCATTTTACTGGTTCTGTGATGATACCCTAGGAATCAATTCTGCTGGTCCATTGGAACAGGGCAGAAGTTGGGATGAGTTGGGCCTTGGACTCTTGACAGCTTAATTCGTCATCTGAGATACTGGCAAGGGAGTTGTGCATACCTAGCACATTAATGAGGGCACCCATGGGGGCAGACCAGCTTTCTCTGTAGTCCCAAGTCTGATCAACAATCAACAGATCCAAGAAAGGAATGATCCCTTTTGCAATGATGATCCCTTTCACCAAGAACCCCAATAAATGTGATCTGAAGCAAGGCCAATGAGCAACCTGGACCAGGGAACTGCCCATTGAAATGGGGGTGAGTGTGCCAGTGAGGATTCAAGGTGCAAGAAGCAATGGCCCTGGCAATCACCCACCTTGCTCCATCTTGGCTTGAGCTCTGCGCAGGATTTTCCTTGCAGCAGCCCCAGGGGGTTCCCCCCATTGGGCGGGCTCCAGACTCTCTTAATGCTTCAGGGACCAATGCTGGATCCCCAGTGTGAATGCAAGAGACTAGCTTAGCTGTACTCGGATTTCACTTGGTGGGCTCATAGTTACATCTGGCAGGGTGGAGGGACTGGCCAGGAGAGAGGAAAGCAAGTCAAACTGGCAGGGGGTCAGTCCCACTGAACGCTCAGGGCTCTTCAGACCCCCTCCCCAATTCTGGATAAAATGTAGAAACTGAAAGGGAAACCAGAAAACCTCAGCCACACTGGCCTGCATAGGCGTGTCTGCTTGTCTGGTTGATGGAGTTAGTGTCACTGTTCTCACTTTCAACCACGTACAAAACCCACTCACACCGTACCAATATTTCAAGCTGGGAAAATGTGCCTGCACTGATTCTTTGCTGGCACTTGCACTAAACAATGTAGCTTTTAAAAATAGACAAAAATCAGATTTGCCAAACAAAATTCTCCATTGTTCACCCTCTGCCTTGGGGCGAAGAGATGTCTGAAAAGAGAGGGGCTGCCGTCTCTTCATCCTTGCCCCTTCCCAGAGAAGGGGGTCCTCTTCGTTCCTTTATTTACTGTTGGTTATTCAGAAACGGGAGAAGTTAATGCAGCCGCGCGTTCCATTGTGCCTGGAGTTCAAAGAGCAGAATGTTTCCAGGTGAGAAAGAATTCTTTGCAGAGATAATAACCAGAGGCGCAAGACTTTTTCAATACACTTGGTTTCAAAATTGCAGAAAAGTGGCTGCTTGCCTTCTCTTCCTTTCTCCAGGCTGTTTTTGACAAAGGCCTTGGGTCAGCCCACCCTTTCTCTTCACGAGTCAGCCAGAGCAACCGATTCTCCAGGCAGCCAGAGAGAATCTGTGGGCATCTTCATCATTAAAACTAGCACTGCCAGCCTGATGAACAGCCTGCAGGGACCTGCCCGTGAGGGTTGGGGCTTGGCATTTTGCAGAGAGAAGAAGCATGTTGACCGATGCTGATGCCCAGTCCCAGGTCAACTGAAACTGACCCGAAGGGCCACAGTCATTCACCATAAGAGGCCAGCTACAAGTAATCTGGCAAAAGCTCTCAGAGGAAGGGAGCCCTGTGAGTCCAGGGTAGCCCAAAATCCAGAGGACTCTGGCAGGAGCTTTTCCAATGAACCATGAATTTTGGTGAGCTAAAACTCAGTCCATCGCTCCATGCATCTGATGAATAAAATGGGTTCATTGGGGAAAGTCCTACCAGAGTCCTCCTGATTTTGGCTGAAAGTCAAATCACTGTGGTCTCTCCAGAGCTAGTTCTGAACATTAAAAAAAGACTCTGCCAGCTGTTGTAATCTTTGCAATAGTACCATGTCTTACAAGTGATTTATTTGAATGTTTCCTCCAACCTGACATATCATCTTGTTCTCTTTCCACAGCTGAAAAGAAAATGGCACCAGTACCACATGTGAAGAAAAGCCACAAGGTACAAAAGGACCTTTCTGGGGTTGCAGGGCAGGTCACAGGGCTCTGCAGGCCTGGAAAATGCAAACAAGGGGAAGAAGGTTACCCTGGTGGCTCCGAAAAGCCACTTAGACCTGCTGGGTTGACAGCATACCTTGTGGGCTCCTTCCTAGGTGCTGCTGTGGTTGTCGTCTGCTTTGTTGCATGATCTGCATTGCCCTAAGACAGGCCGATCTGTGGAGGCCTGGGCGACTTCTCTCCGCCATTGCGTTGGCCTTTTACAAAGAAGGGAACGCCCTTTTGTCCCCAGCAGGAGTTCTCCAGTTTGTGACTGGGACAAAGCAACAACCAAAGAATGACAAAGAGAGGACATTGCATTTGAGCCCTTCCCCCATTTTGGCTGAGAGCGGCAGCCCTGCCTCCCACCTCCGATGCTCCTGAACAAGGACGGTCCTTCAGAAACCGGAAGGCCACCTCCATCCGCCTGTCCTCCTTCCCTTCTCCAGGCTTGGCCTTTCCTGCCCTGGACCCCTTTCTCGCTCCTTCGGATCCAGGTGCCCAACCCTCACCCGGTTGCTGCCCTCCCTAAAGGAGGAAGGTGAAGCCAGGAGGCAGGCTGGCCCACAGACAACCCCACCCACCCCCGTTCGATGTGCAGCTTCGGAGGAAGGCCGGCCACCTCCTTTCTCCCAGCTGTACTATTTGGCGTCCATGGTTGGCCTGCTAGGTTATTTACAGAGAAAACACTTCCCTGTAAATTCCACTTTGCCAAGTTTGCACACTTAATTGCATGCCAGCTCAATGCGTTCTGCCTTTTTCCCCCTCGTGAAACTCCATTTGCGTTTTTCAGGTCCTCCTTCCCCCCCCCCCNCCTTTCTNNNCTCCCCCCCCCCCCAGTTACTTTGCTGCTTTTAGGTGCCGCTTGAGCTTCTGCTATGTGTTAATTACTATTGGGATGCAGTAATCAGCTTGTTGGGTTGTCAGCTTGTCAGAGAGCATGTTAATTTCATTTAAGCTTTGTTAATTTCACTCTCTCCGGTAATTTTCACTTTAGTCACCTCCATTCTTGAGGACCTGACAGCAGCAACTCTGTTTAAGAAAGGTGGTCCAGCCTGACAGGGTGGGGGGCACTGGAGGGACTGCCTTCCCCTTGCAAGTGGGAGGGGCCTCCAGGGAGCATAAATGCAGAAGGGCAGAAGGTAGGAAGGCAGGAAAGCAGCAGCAGATCTCCAAGGCCATGCATTGACGTCCGGCCCTAAGATATTCACCATCACCTGATTTTATGTTGATTCCATTTTCTGTTTCCTTAAATTCTATTTCGAGTGGCTCTCCCAGGATCCTTTCAACCTGAAACAAGAGCTGAAGCAATTCTTCTGTGGGTTACTCGTGTTCAGTGAGCATCTACAAGCCTGCAGAAGAACCCTAGAAATTGTCCTGATGATTTTGGCGGAGCAAGAATATTTTACGATAGATCTCAGCAGCAGATTTCCACTCTTCTTTGTCCCTGGGGATGAAGGTGCTTTGTTAAGATCTCTCTCTCTCTCTCTCTCTCTCCATTCTGTTGATGCCCAAGCAACCTCCAAGATCAGAAGAGTCTCAGGAGAGCCACAGAAGCACCCATTCTCCTGTCTCCCAAATGGGTTTCCACAAAGATACATAACATTCTCTCCAGTCTAGAGAAGAACCTCATTCAGCAATTCTGCATTCAGAAAGTTTCTTCTTCTATGACCCTGACTTTGACTGGCTCCAAGCAATGTCATGGTGCTCTGGTTCATAGCTACACAGGGGAGGTGAAGAAGTTTCCAGAAAGATCCTCCAGAATGACCTATAATTTAACTTACTGCAACTTGTCCCCAGCTATGAAGAGTTGGGCCATATATAGAGTTCACCATTCTAAATGTTATGGGAGCTCCGATCACTCCTTGGCCTGTCCCAGGATAAGGCTTCAGTTCCATGCCTGTAGTTCCTTAGGTACCAGAGGAATCAGCCTGCAGCCTGGGGTCCACAACCAAGAACCAGAACCAGATCTACAATCACCATGAGTTATGCCACCACCTCCTCCATCCTGAGGCTACCTGAACGTGCCTCTGTGAGCCAGCCAACTGGCTCCCATCTGGCCATCATTCAGGCTAAGAGGCTGCTTGAAATCCTCAACCAGGCTGCCCCAGTCACGAGCCCACAGCCAGGGGCTTCCGCTGGCCTGGCTGCCATCAAGCAGAGCTTCCCCAAGAGCCCAGGCAATGGATGAAGTTACCCAGAGAGTATTGATTTTTGCTTTACTTCTCATTTGTTAAAATGGTTCAGATAGAGATTAACTTTCTTTGCTGGACATTTATTGTTTCGCCTGCCCTGAGATGGGAGTAGAAAAACACTCTGATAAATGAACAGAGAGATTTGTCTGGCTTGGACTCCACCGGCATCTTCTGGAATGCGAAAGCCACATGGAAGCCAGCAAACAAGGGGGCTGCATGGACAGAGGTTAAAAGGCCCTCCCTCCCTTCAGGAGAATGGCAGGTGTGGATTAAGGGTGCTCTTCCAACCAACCTCGAATTACAACACCCATAACCCCTTGTCTGCACATCTCATCCTCCTCTCCACTGAGAAACATGGTCTTTGTGGCTCTTCTGAACAGCAGCATGTGGAGGCCACCTGGGTCTTGGGGCAGGGGCGGGGGCTCTGTTCCAGAGGGCAGGGGATGCTGCAGAGAAGGCCCAATCTTCATTTCCACAATGGGGTTAAGGAAGGACACAATTTGGCTAGAGGTGAGCTCTGTTGGGGGGAAATTATCTGCTCCAAAGAGGCAAGAAAGTAGCCCATCAGACAGGGAGAAGAGAAGGGTGTTTGTATAAACCACCACCATAGCTCTGGAGAGATTATCCTTGGATAAAGAAATAAAAAAGATCACAGTTAGATAGAAGATTGACTTATTGGATGTTTATTAGATTTGTACCTGGCCTTCCCTTCAGGAGCTGAAGGCAGCACAGTATTCTCTCCTCCTCCATAATAAGATCCCCAGGTGGTGGATTGGGCTCTTTTTCAGTCACCCAGAAAGCTTCCCCAACCGTCATTCAACACAGCAGCCACTTTATCATAGGGATAAGGAATTGGAGCTTTTGTTGTTTTGGTTCGTCTGAAGTTAGATCCAACTTCTTTGAGATCGAGGCTTCTTGGCCATTCTCCTGGATGGGCCAAAGTCCTGGACCCTCCCTGGGGTGGATGCAGGCTGACAGGCAGGCATTTCTTGGCTTCTCTTTCAAGAAGGTTCCAAAAAGACCACTTCAGAGTTTTGCCCCTGAGTTTTGCAACCAGCCAAAGGGCTGGATTCACAGCCCTTCATGTCTGCAGCTGTTCCTCCGCTGGGGTTGGGCTTCCTCCCCAGCTGTGTCCCTTCCTCTGAAGTCATCCTGGTCACACCGTGAGTCCCAAGTCGTTCGTGTGGTCTCAGAACCCCCAACTGAAAGGCGGCTTCCCCAAGATCCTGTTGATTGCAAGAGCAGCAGAGGCGAAAGGAAAACAGGAGCACGGTCCCCGCCCCGCAAGACTTTGTGCATCCGAGTCAAATCATTAGTGTCATAATATCATTTCCACAATGTCCTGGAAGTCACTTGTGGAGAAAAGAGCTGAAGCTAATTGATTTGAGCTGCATCTGCCAAGCCACAAGAGCCAGGCAGTGTGTCTGATGCATCACAGCAAGGAAAAGAGGAATTACTTTTGACACCGGGCGTGTCCCCCTGGCAAAGGCTGCGCTCCAGCCATGCTCCTCTTTATGCGCTCTCCCTCAGTGAAAGGCAGGAGAAAAGGGATTCAACAGAGAACCAGGGAAAGGTGGCTACAAGCCCTCCATCGGCTCGGCCCTTTCCCGAGGTCACCTGCACCCACACTTTGCTGGCGGTGGCAGCGGTTAAACCAAAGGTAGGATCAAAAGAGAATCTGACTTTCCAAGGACAAACGATCCCTCTGCACTCCCAAGAGGCAGTTCACCTGGCTCTGTAACCTCACCACTTGCTCATTGCCAAGATGGTGGGGTGGTAGAACTGGAGGGGGACACAGGTGATCAAGCTCCTCTCTCACTGATTCAGGGCCCAGAGAAAGTTCTCCCCCCCCCCAGTCCTTCGGCTGCCTGCCACCGAAAGCTAGAAAACTCACCAGGGAAGGGATGTTGGTTCTGCTGCACAGCCAACGCCTTTCAGCTGTCCAACGTGAAGTCCTGCTGGAATATTTTTCCCCATCTCACAGCTTGTTTTTATTTTGCTTTTATAATATGTCAGTTTATACATTAATACCGTCTGCCACATTTCCCTCATTTACTATTTAGGGCGCTTCTTGCTGCTTCAATGTCTTGCCGTGGGTATTTGTGCAGTAATTAAATTTACAATGTTTTTCCTGGTGCTTCTCTTCCCTCAAAACACCTTTTACCTTCCCAAGAGGCAGCATCCCTCAGGAACGCCATGTCCGCCTTCCCATTCTGCATGACCTCCTCTCCTTGTCAACAAGGCCTTCCAGAACAGGGGTCTCCAACCTTGGCAACTTTAAGACTTGTGGACTTTTGGGAATTGAAGGCCACAAGTCTTAAAGTTGCCAAAGTTGGAGATCTCTGATCTAGAACACAGGTGGTGCCAGGCTCTGTTGCATGCAGCGCTGGCCTCAGAAGTCCCTCACCTGGGTGCTTAGGTGGGCCTACCTTGCAAGATGCTGGATGAAGCAGAGGCTTGGTTTGACAAGGCCAAGGCGCATCTGGTTCTTTCTTGGCCCAAGAGAGCACCGTGCAATGTTTGAAGGAATGCAAAAGAGAAACATCTCCAAGTATATAGAGCATCTTTCCCTCACCCAGTGAGTAATTGCCTTGTCTTGTTTTATTAAGCTTTTCCAATTGAAGTTAAAATTAGGTGGAATATTAAGTTCTACACAGAACTGTGCCATATTGAGGGGGAGGGGAGGATCTGCCTGCTTTTATAAAGCCATTTCAGTGTGTGTGAAATTAAAGACTTGCTAATCCTTCCAAATTCCTTCCGGAATTCTAGGTCAAGAGAGCACTTTCTAAAGCAAGTTGGGACATGGCATGTCTTTCTTGATCAATGGACGTGCCATGTCCTGGCTCCAGCCCTTCATCCAGCCTTCCAACCTGCTACACTGCTTTGGGTTGCTAACATTGACAGGCCATGTGGTGTGTGTGCGTGTGTGTGTGTGTGTGTGTGTGTGTTGTTGTTGTTCAAGGAGCCCCTCCCCCAAAGCTCTTAACCATTCATGAGCTCAGAAGTGCCTTCTTCCCAGCCCATCATTTGCTGGCACCTTGCCTCCCGGGGACACAATGAATTGTTTTGACCTGCTCATCCTGCAAAGCACAGGTCACACAAGAGAAATTGATAGCGAACCAGCTCTGCAAGAATCTTTCGGTAACTATAAATTTTGTTGGCGTCAGGAGCAGAACTCTTTGTGGTGGGGTTAGGGAAGGGCACCTTTTGGCTACAGATAAGCTCTTAGAGAAGATTGATGGGAACGGACCTCATCTGCTCACAAGAGGGGGAAGAAAATAGCAGATGGGACAGAAAGAAAACAAGGCCATTTGTGTAAACACCCCACCCCCGTCGGAGGGTATTATCCCTGGGCTGCTCCAGAGGCAATGCCAAGGAAGAGAGCTTGAGACGACTGGAAACTGATGGACACCTCAGCCAGCTCCTCCCCCACCTTCTCTCTCTCCTCTAAAGTTACTCCGACAGTTTTGCCATTTTAAAGGAAGATGTTGGTGAGACAGATTTCCATTTTTCTTTAAACAATGTCAGGCCCAAAACTTATCCTTTAATTTGTGTGTCAAGGTGGCAGCTAACTGATTGGCACTTGTCAATCTTATGAACAAAGTATTCTGACTGCATTAAGGTGTGCAGGAAAGGGGGAATTCAGCCTTCATCTGCACTTGAAATGCTCCATCATTTTGTCTCGTGTCAAAGAGGTAAAAGTGTCGTTTGATGGTGTGAACATTTCTATAAATTCAGGTGAATCCTCACATCCTAACCTGACCCTCAGAAACTCAAGGAGGACTGATTTGACTTTGAGCTGACTTTGATCAGCCTCCTGCCTGGGGATTTTGGAAATTGTTCTCCAACACTTCAGGAAGCCCAGAATTGGGGAAGGCCATTCTCCATTCAGCCCCCTCCCGCAAGGGCAGTGAGGGAGGGTGAAGAAGGCCTGGCGGGGCTGAGCAGAAAGCTGGCATCAGGCATAGGATGAGAAACAGGGAGAGGAAGGTCTAGGAGAAAGGTGGTTGGGTTGATTTATTCAATAATGGAAGCCAACTTCAGGTCAATGTCTTCCTCTCTTTTTTCCTTTCTGGCCCATAAAATATCACCAAAGAATATTAATGAGATGTGTGCTTTCGGCTGGCCTTTACATTATCAAAAGTGGGTTTAAGCTTTGCACTCCAAAACAACCCTCTGTTTTTCTTCTTTTTGCCTTCAAGTTGCTGTCATGCCCAGTGCAAGTAGGGCTTGCTATGAACCTCGCCCCCGCCTCCCACAGGCCCATCACAACCAGGGCAGCCCTGCCCAGAAACCTCTGCCCCCCTGCAGAGCAACTGGCTAACTTGCAAATGTCCTGAAGCAGAGGTGGTATTCAGCCGGTTCGCACCTACTCGGGCGAACTGGTAGCAAGAATTTGGCATGGGTCACCAAACCGGTAGCAACATCTGGCTGGCCACGCCCCCAACCCGGTTGCCCGGTTTCCGCTCACTCACTTGCCCCGCCTGCCCGATGCTCGCTCAACCCAGTTTAAAGGAGGACTGCTCCTCCGCCCTAGCCATGCCTTTATTTTTTTTTATTTTTTTTATTTTTTTTTTATTTTATTTTTACTATTCACATTTATATGCTGCCCTTCTCCGGAGACTCAGGGTGGC
>AZIM01000078.1:516872-529853 GCA_000516915.1 Ophiophagus hannah
TTGCCAAGGTTGGAGACCCCTGCTCTGGATCACATTCCTTGCTTTCTTCCCATCAAAACATCAGGACATTATTAGGACTCCTTCGGTTTGATTTTGTTAATTGGTTTTGTGGATGAAATTTATTTTTACATATATTGTACACTTTGACAGCTACTTCAAACCACACCTCGGGAGGCAAAAAAAAATGCCATTATTAAGCTCCAAGACAAGCAACTCAAACTTGAACATCTGTGGCTTGTCCAGTCAACTCAAACATTTCCCCCTTGAACGGCCATGGAATGCCATGACATCACAGCTACTCAGCCAATGGCTGGGAACTGTCACAGGAGGCAGAAAACAGAGGCACAACACCATCCTGTGGACAGACTCTGCACTACTCCTTGCACACAGTTGATGAACATCAACAGTTGTAGAGAAGAAAGAAATGGGGTGCCTTGTTGAGACGATCTGATGGCTGTGTTCCTTGAGCCCCCTCTGGTTGGGACAAGCTTTCATGGCTGCCAAGATAAACTCAAGGACCCAATCACAGAAGACTAGGAACTGATTTTAGAAAGAGTTCCACCAGACTGAGAGAAGCCAGCAAATGGGATGGAGGGGTCCACCCTCTGACATTCATGCAGAAAGGACGTAGTTGGGCAGGTCCGGAGCTCTTCTGCTGAAGCCCAAAGACACCTTTGCCTGGCCTTGTGTCTCCCATCCATGATGGCCCACAATGTTCTTCCTATCAGAGAAGTGAGCTCTCAAAATAAGAGGGCAGCAAATCTCCTTTGGATCCACAGCAATTAGTGCCTATTTGTCTCTGTGATTCCAGATGATGCTTAGTGCTTGAAAAGGAGGGGGAAGTGTGGCCCCTGAAAAAAAATGATAAAAAGGAAAGAGAGATGTAATTGAACTGCTCTTGGGCTCCTGTGGGACGTGGGTAGATGCTTCACTTTCCAGCATGATAAAGAGACATCGCCTTGATCAGAGGCAGATAAGCAGACAAGCTGATTAGGTAGCGTCCCAGAGGCAGGGCCTAATTTTAGAGTCTGTTTGTTAACCAGCAGCCTTTTTTCTGATATTTGCTTTGCATACTGTGTCCTAATATCAAGCAGCAGGCTTTCGAGGGGGAAACAAGCCCAGGTTTGGGCAGGAAGGAAGGAGCAGGTAAACCCACCCCTGCAGGAGCTGGGGAGACACTCCTGCCCCATGTGCAAGCAGCCCACCTGACGTGGCCAGAGAATTGGGTCCCTCGGGTTCCCCTCATTTGCCCAGAGGTGGAGGTGAGCCCGAAGGCTTCCAGCAGCTGGTAGGACACAGAGCAGGGTTGGGAGCAGAGACTTTTTGCATGGAGATGATCTTCCCTGAAGGCAGAATAGCAGACCTTGGTCATTTTTCTCTGGTGGGAAGAGCTTCTGTGGGTTTGAATTCATTTCATCAGTTGACCAGCCTGGACGGTGGTTTTTCCTTGCCTTGCAAGGGACCTCCCAGCTGTTGCTTCTGTAAGCCTGGATAATTCTTCCTGCAGGTGCCAGACAGGGAGAGGAATGTACGAAAGTGGTCTCTTTGATCATCTCACTTCCCTTTGAGGAAGCCACGGATACTTCAGTTGTCCAGTTGATCTCGTTTGACTCTGGGCCTCTCTGCCTCTCCTTCCAGCCTCACCCTGGACATTCCCATGGCCTCTGATATTCATCGCTTTCCTATCATCTCAGGAACTGAATTTTCAACCTCACCTTTACTGAACTGACCCTACCCCCATCCTTCTGCCATCCTGCAGTTCACTGTTCCTTGGGGCTTCAGCCACACCTGGAGGACTGTGTCCAGCCAACGGTCATTCTCCACCTTCTCTGAGGATCCTTGGCCATCTTTGGCAGCCCAAAGGCCACCAGTCCCCTTTTATTCTCTATCAGGTATAAACTCTGTAACAGACCCAGGCGGGAGAAAACAGCCACAAGTAATTGCTTTCAAAACAGGAAGGTTTATCTTAAGAAAAAGAAATGGAAAAGTGACATTTGGGGAGGGGGGGAAATGTTAATTATTATTTCTGCCTTTAAAACACGTTTTAGCTTTTAATTGCATACTATATGTAACCCTTGCAAGTTGGTCTATTTGTTTGACACAATTGGGGAAGGAAATTTGCTGCATCTGACAACAACCAATTGAATTGAGCTGCAGAAAAGTAGCCGGTGGGGAGTAACTCAGGAGCTGGCCTTCGAGTGCAATTCCTCCTTTCCATCGCCTGCCCAGGAGGGGAGAATGCCCTCTTCTAGGCAACACAAAGCCCTTCAAACCTTCCCAGAATGCCTTGGGCAGAACTGCTGGCCTGATTGGGTCATTGGAGTTTTAACCGCAAACTTGAAACACAACCAGAGAACTAAAGTTACATGGAAGGGACCAGGGTGCACCAGAGCTCCACTGCCCCTGGGGCTGCAGGAGGTTGTGGTGGTGCCAGTCCTTCCTTCAGGGCTACCTCCAGGCATCCGTGTGGGGCGCAGGTCCCCTTGAAGTTGCTTTCCCCCAGGACTCTAAAAGGCCTGTTTGGAGAGCCTTCCTGTGGCCAGGATGGCTGCTTTGGGGGAGGAAGGCCACCACAGAAGGTGGAAGTAGCCATCAGGAAGCTTCTCCTTCTTCTCCTGTAAGAAAGAAAGACTGAAGAAGGCTGGAGTGGCTGGAAATGTAGCGGTTCCAGATGAGAAACATGAAGAAGCAGAAGAAGATTGAACATGAGTCTAGAAGCACAACATGGGCTGTACACATTAATCACACCCAGCATTTAAGGCAAGGCCTGGTCCCTTGGCTACTCTGACACCTTCTGCAGAAGACAGGCCTGATGTCACCCTCCATTTCCTTTTTCTCTTCCAAACACCTTGTATATTTGGGAAATGGATTCTTATTCTGTGCTAGATGGTCACCAAAAAAGACCCTCAGAAGCTAAGATAGTTTGCATCTAATTATGTTGTGACAATCGTTGTTGTTTGGGTATCTTCAGGGGTTAGGAAGACCCAGGGAAGAAAAACCCATGGCTGGATGGGATGGAGAAGATCAAAGAACTGGTCTTCCTTGAGAAGAACAGATGAGGTTCACAGTGAAGGTGCCAGCAATGCCAAACAAGGGGATCCCAGCTCGTCCAGGACACCAGCCCTTGTCCTCCCAAACCCCAACCGAAGAGGCACCAAATGTTTCTGCAGGGTCAGAGGTGACGTGGCTTGGCTTTCAAGCAGGAGGAGACAAGTAACAAATCAAAATCACACATTAAAAACAATGCCTGGGATTGTTATTAATCCTTGCATAAGAGGAGAACCAAAAAAAAGGGCTTTTCCCTCTGGAAATTGTAATGTGCTGTTTAAAAAAAACCCCATTAATGGAAAAGTTCTCCCTCTGCCTCTAAAGCCCCAACACCTCCAGGATCCACTCCCAGGGCAAGAGGTTCCCTTGTCTCCCCACTTAAAGACAAGGATCCAAAAGATCCCAGGGAGATCTGATGACAAAGCAGATATGTGGCTGAGGTGGCAGCAGCAACAGCAGTGAGTGGGGAAAAAGAAGCCCCGCCCCCCGAACCACCTCCTTAGATGCAAAATGCCCATGGTGATGGCCACTGATGAGAGCTTGCAGGTGACCTACCCTTGCTGGGCTCCCTGGCTGCCAGAGGAAGGGGGTGAAGAAGACCGAAGTCACGCTGCTCCTGACAGTGTCCAAGCAACCAATTTCCCATGCAGCAGCTTCCAGCCAGTCAGGGCCCCAAGAGAAGCCCCAATTTCAACTGACCAATTTCAGAGTTGCTGAGTTTCCAGACCCTCATTCAAGGACAGGCATCTCACAGTCTTGCCTGGAAGGTCCAGCTGCTGAAACAGCTGAGCTGAAGGTCTAAACCCTCCTGGCAGAGAGAAAGGCCATTGTTCATGCAACTGCCCCCCACCGCATCGGTTTCTTTCTAGAGGGAGGGAACACTTGGAGGGCCTTCATCTAGCATCAAGAGCCAATGGCCCCAACTCTCCCTCTTCAGGGCATCAGCGAGAGCAGAGAAGGGAGATCTGTGTGGAGAACTTGGCTGCTAAAAGCACCTCCAAGCCTGGGTACAGGGAGGGTCCTCCAAGAGAGACCCACTGCATCTTTTTAAGAGCTGAAAAAGAAGCTGTGTTCTTCCAGGAGAAACAGATCCTGCCCCAGATAAATGGGGATGGACGCATTGGGTCCTTGGTTATGTGTTACTTCCCTGTTCAATTCTAGAGGCATTCATTCTGGCCTGGGAGTGTAGTGCCAACTGTCAGGCTCTCATCCCAAGGGGGGGGGCTGGCATAGAAGGTTGCTTCTTCCTCAGTGCCCATTCACAGGAGAGATCCTGCCTGGTGGGGGCCGAGACTGCCAAGGCGGAAGTCTGTTCTCGGCTGAATCCTACAAAGACTTTGGTGGAGGCAAAGGCCAAAGGAGCCGAGACGGAGGAACGTTAAGTTAAAATATTCTTACTAGAGCAAAAAGAATTTTAAAACAAAAAATGAGCTGTCAGCATAGAGCAGAGTGCCAGGTGATTTCCTGGTTCCAGCTCATAACATTCACTTATAGCTTCATGGGCCTTAAAGGCCCAACATACCGTTCTACATTTTGGGATGACCTCCACCCTCCCACCCAGGTTTATTCCTAGATATCAGTTGCTGCAATCAGTAAAAGTCGCCTCTTCGGCCTTAAGAAAAGAAGCCAGCGATTGTTTGGCCATCTGCAGTGAATCCTAGCCAGAAGCATTTTGTTTCTAATGTGTCACAGATGGACACAATCTGGTCTTCAGATTCACTTATTCTAACCAATTTCATGCTAGACATAATTTATATGTTCCCATAACTAGTTCTGCAAACAAAAAGTTCATGTGTGGTATGTATGATGGTTTATGAAATGGCCTTGTACACCACAAATGTCCTGTTCCCCTTTTTAGTGTATTATATGCAGACTTTGTTAAAATTCCCAACATAGATTCTAAGTCCAGGTGTCTCACATCCAAACCCAGCCAGATGCCAACAGACAGTCTATGCAAAGCAAAGTTAAATACCAAACTTGCAGGCTGAATCCAGGACCATTCCAGGGCTTGCTTCCTGGAGATACCTCTGCACAGTTTTCAAAGCTAAGAACTGGAGGATCAGTCAACTAGAATGAGCCAGAATTGGGTCTCTCCACAATGAGTTAAAACTAGTCTAGGGTGGGGTAGGTGAGAAAATGTCCAGCTGAATCTTGGGACTTCATAAACATCAGGACTTGGCATCTACTTAAAATCACAGCAACAAGAAGACAATTGACCAGCTTGGTCCTTCCAGAATATGGAAGTAGAACTTCTCAATAGGTATGCACTGAGGTTGTGCTCCAAAGCACCTGCATAGACTTTCTTAGTAGGACATGGCTTTCTTTTCTCTGTCCCTCTGAGTTCTTCCCAGCACCATTCCCACCCCTCCTACTCTCAAGATTAACTTCAAAATGCACAAAGGTTCTAGAAGTCTGGTTCTTGTCTTCTTGAAACTCTCCTTCCACGTCCCAAATAAGCTTCCAGGAATTGATCTTCTCTTTACTCCTACACGAACACTGAAATTTCATAGGGCTCCCCAGTGAGTGGGCTTTGTAATGCATGCAAACAACTTTCATGTCCTTAAGCACAGGAGTCTTTCCAGTTCAGGGACAGCATATTTTTCAAGGTGGTGGGGCAGTCAGAGAAGAATTGGTGTGTGCATGTGTGTGTATCAGTATCAGAAATATATTTTGATCTCCAAAAGAGCTGGATTCGTCAGGCAGCCTGATTGATAAAACGTCACTCCTCTGCCAATTAAAGTGAGAGAGTCAGAAGTTTGCAGGAAGAAAGAAGGCATTGATTTTGATGTGGGGTTTCCATTACTTTGGTGAAATAAGGCTGTGCCCTGGCTTTAAACATTTATGACTTCAGGGAAGGGGGGGGCGAGACCAGTGTGGGGGAGCCAGATGAGTGGAAGCTGCCAGAAAATGCACACGTGTGTGTTTTGCTCTGAGGATGACGGGTTCCCCATGAAAATGTGAAATTAGACTTTCAACCTCACAAACTCAACTCCTTTCTCATCTTGGTTGAGTTCCTCCCCATCTGCCAAGCTCAGCACATGTCTTATCTTAACCTTAGCCGGGGACTAAGCTATAAAGCATATTCCAAAATGGCAGCATAATATCTTTTTCTAAAATCGTCCCCCTCCGCTCTGAGGCCAAGATGAAAATAGGAGCATAATCGCCAGCAAACATCAAAACAAAACAAACCCAAAGCCCATCATCAAAGCCTAATCCTAAAAGCTTCCAGAACTCTCCTTCCTTTCATCTAGGATCCTGCCATTTAGTTATTCCGGGACACGGAGACCAACACTGGGCGATGCGAGAAAGGAGGAAAGATTCCATTAATGAGCACATTGGTGGGTTTATTAGCATTTCTTCTGCTCCACCCTTCCTCTCTGCTATTTTTCCTCCCCTGAGTTAATCTGAAAGGCGGAGTCCACAACATTAGCTGGTTGGCACCCTGGAGCATCTGTTTCCCTACCTAAATCAATCCTCTTTCTTTCCAGGAAGGTGCTGAGCTCCATTTGCATGAATATGTTTAGCAATGGCACAGGATGCTCCACCAGGTAGTAAAAGTGCTCAACAAGGAGCAAATACGAGAAAGCAGTTCCTTCGCTTCAGGTCCTCCTTGCTCAGTGGAGGTGGCTTCACTATTATCCAGGAGGAACATTTAATTACCTCGAACCCTCAGTCAACCTGCGCATATGGAGAACCGAAGCCATGGCATAAAGAGGCCCCCCAGACTGCATCGAGCCTCACAACCAAAGTGTCAAGAAATGCAATTCTTGGGACATCTTGGACAATCGAGCAAGAAGGACTTGTATTCCTTAAAGGCTAATGCGCTCATTAATGCGTTCAGTTGGCATGGGGAGAAATGCACTTTCTCCTCCGGACTGACTGGAGAAGGATCTCCAGGACAGGAGGCCCTTGAAGAAGTGCCAAGGTTGCTTGGCTGGTCGTTCAGCCACACTGAGAGAGAGAAGGAGAGGAGAGCCTCTACTGAACAGGCAATTTTCTCACCTTTGCTTCTCTGAACCTGGCTGTCTGTTTCTGTTAGCGGAGGAGAGCAAACTGTGATCTTTGTGTGTGCCACCCTTCCTCCCCTTTACTCTCCACTCATGGCTTTATAAGGCAGTGCAGGGTTTTCTCAAGGACTCCACAGCTATTCAGTTTAACTCAGTACAGCTCCCTTGAGATGGGATAATTCAGAATTTACCTGTTCGAGGTTTCTCTTTTTTCTTCGAAAGGTGAGCTAGCCTCTTCTGAGCATTTCCACGGCTCTTTTTAAAGAAATTATCACATCCTGAGCTTCCTTTTCTCTTCTGCTTTTACACACAGGGGGCAGTCAAGGCTGGGGCTTTTCTCCTGCGCTTAAGGTAGAAGGCTGCTGAGATGATGGAGCTTTCAAAGACATGGTGGCCTTTCCACCTGGACTGCCTAAAAAAGCCCCAGAAAGTCCAAATTGGAAGATCACCTTGACGTTCATGGGAACTCCGTCTGCTCATACCCTTGGTTTTCTCCTACCCTTGCCAGTATCATCCTTTTCCAAGTCCTCATTAAAAGTTCACCTTCTGAAACATATTTTGAAGAACCATGCTTGGACCCCAATTGTAGGTGGGTATGGAAATAAGCATGGCTAATGGAGTTTTGAAGCAATGGGATATTTCCCAAGACCATTGGAAGTACACATGGATCCATCCAAGATGGACCACCTAAATTTATCCTCCTTTCTCTGCCATTAAACACTTCAAACAGAGATCTATCTGCTGGTTTAATTGTTTTAACTGGTTGTTTACTGTATGCCACTCAGAGTCACATTTGTAAGATGGGTAACTATATAAATCTGACACATAAATAAATGTCTGCCAAACAGAATTGCGAACGGTTCTTCTGTGCTCAAGCAATTGTCCTCCTGCCCAATACAGAATGCCGATCGGTTGTCCAAGGCTGGCCTTAAGCTGGCCATAACAATACAGTTTTTCTCTGCTTTTGGCTCCGCATGCTATGTGAAACCAGCCATTATGATTTGTAAATAAGAATACGCTAATCATCATCATTAATGTATCACCCTAAGCCTGATTCCATAAACCTGAATTAAGAAAACTATAATCAAGTGTGATGTGCAACTCTGGTCAATGAGAGATGCAAGACCGGAGCAGTCAATGACGCAGAGGGGATGGCAGGTAGACCCCTCCCTTGGCGGGGGTCCCCCTGCTGCTGCTCTGTTGCCCACAGGGGAGGGCAGGGGAGGCTGCAATCTGCCCAGGCAGAAGCCCCTCTCCCTTGAGCAGCCCTTCTTCGGCATCCTCTCCTTCCATCTCCTCTGCACGGGGTCTGCTGGCCCTTTCACCAGGGGGGAGCCGGAGCCTCCGATCAATGAAGCGTCAGATGAAGAGGGAGCTGAGCTGAGCTCCACCTGTGATTTATGATTTCACAGGCCGGCTGAAATGCTGTGATCGAGTTTCTTATTGTAATGGTCTCTTGCTGAGCAGTATCCAATTAGACGACCCCCCGGGTCTTTCCTATCGATTTCATTCAGGGTGGGGAGATTTGGCCCATTGTTTTCTCATTACTCTTCTGATGAGAGAGGGCACCAGGCTACCTTCACTGGGATGAAAGGCGCTGAACGAAGGAGGAGCCGGTGGCCCAAAGAGCTGGAGGGCATGACCTCAAAGCCCAAAATGGGATGTCTGGCAGAGGCAGGGCAACCTGGGGATCTGAGCTGACCAAGCCAAGCCTCCAATGCCATCTCCTGGAAGTTTTGAAGCACATGCTAGATAACGAAGCGGGGAAAGGAAAACTGGTAGCTGAAGACATGGAGAACAATTCCACCCAAAGCGTCCTTTGGATTCACAAAGCCACCGGAGAAGTTTTTGCTTGAGTCAATTATAGGACTGTCCCTTTGCAAGGAGGATGGTCTCTACAGGTGGACCTGAGAGAAATAAGAAAGTGCAGGGGGAAAAGATTGAGAAGCACCTCCTTAGAAAGTCGGTGCTGTCTTGGTGGTGCAGAAGGCCTAAACATCTGCAGATCTTTGGGCACCTAATTTGCTCTTCCTAGTCAATCAGTACCTGACAGTTGAAGAGGTCCTGCATCGGGCCCTTTTCTGGCTAATCCTGCTGAAATAAGGGTCCCTCCCACTTTTCCAGCTACCAAAGAGGGAGAATCTTCTGGGACCAAGCATGGAAAGGATGCTTTCTGGGTTGGCACCTTGTACTAAGCTCTGGCCTTTAAAAGCGCTTTATCTTTGCTTGCTTGTCATTTTTAACACAACAGAACAGGCCGGAGTCCCATTACAAGCTAAGCCGAAAGAACCACATGGTTCACAAACCGTAAGGGCCGGGCTCGCACAGCAAGTGAAATGAGAACCAAACAAGCCACAAGACAGCTTAGTGGGGTATGTGAACCTCGTCAATCAACTGAAAGAAGAAAAGAGTCAGAAGCTGCCTCTCTCCTTGGGGGGACGGTTGGGTTGGCGGGGGGGGCTGAGACAGCTTTGGCAGGAAAACAATTGCAGGGCCGTGTTCAAGGCCTTTGTGGTCCCCTGCCAGGGATTTGCCAACCCAGGCCCTGGCAACCAGGCCCTTCCTCTTCCCACAAGCTTTGCTAGTTGCCATCCTAGCCCCTCTGCAGGGCTGGAGAGGTGACCCTCACTTCCTGCGGAGGCCCCGTCTTGATTCTGGACCATCCAGGCCCACTTTCTGTACTTCTCAACATATGCGGGAGGGGGGCTTGGGGGGGCAGGGATATTAAGGGGGTCTTCCAAAGGCAACACAGGTTGACTAAATAGCCATCAGTGCCCACTGCTGTTCGTTACAGAAAGAGCCACCTGTTATTACAGGAATGCTTTTCTATCAGGCTCATCTCAGGAAAACAGCAATGAAAATGGTTTCCCAGGGAGGAGAATTAGAAAGGAGGAGCTGCGAAGCATTTCCCCTCTTTGGAGAACAAGAGCCTCCAGCCCGGCTGGCATGGCTGCCTCTTTGTGTGGGAGAGAGGGGGAGGCAAGTGCCAATCAACGCTGATCGAGCCTCCTCGGCCAATTTGGATCAAAGCTGTCACTTTTCAGAAGTTTGCTGGGATGCATTTCCTCCCCCTGAAGTGAAGGGGGCGGGGGGGGTCCTGACAGGCTGCTGGCCAAGTCTCCTCCCACTCTAGAGGAGGCCCAGCCATCGGCCACATTCTGCCCCACATCAAAGTCCAGGCACAGGGAAGAAACTCCTCACAGTCCCCACAATCAGGGCGGCGTTTGGCAGCAGTGCAAGGAAAGGAGGGGCTGCAAAAGGGCTTCCTGAGTATCCTCGGGATTCCTTCGCTTCCTCTCTTCTCCCCACAGTCCAAGCTGATCCATTTTGACGTGTGCTGCCCTTTAGCTCCTCCAAGGAGGAGGAGGAGGAGGGGGTTTCCAGGGCAGGGGGCTTTGCAGCTCCTCCCATAACATTCCCAAATGGCTGCTTCCTCCCTCTCCCTCCCCAGCTCCTTGCTAGGGCAGAGAGTCCCTTGGAGACAGAATTCCAGCGGCAAGAAGGGGAAGCCCCTGAATCCTGCCCTCCGGCGGTCACTCTCCAGAGCCTCCCTCTTCTCAAAGATTTATTCTCTGCCTAATTACAACCAATTAACACTTAACCCCAAATAAGCCTGCATCTATCCTTGTTGTTCAATAGAGTCATCACCAAGTAGTCTGAGCAGGTGCTAATTGAAAAGCATCAGGCAAAAAATTCCTTCCGCCACTCAGAAATTCCTGCAAAAAAGCTTCCAGGCAGAGGTGGTGCCAGGGCTGCCAACTGGCAAGGGAGAGGCAGGCTTCCTTCTCAGGCTCTGCCTCAGCCCCCTCGGCCTCCCTCTCTTGCGGGGAGATTGACCCCAAACATCCCTCATAGCTGCCTCTTCTGGGAGAGCAGGGGCCGTCCAAGCAGGCAAAAGCCGCCCATCGAGAGGTCACACTGGAAGGGAATCCAGCCTCCTCGTGCTCAATTCCTTGCAGAGCCCCTCAAGCCAGCAAAGCACCCGGTGAACCTCCCTAGCTTTGAGAAGAGGCAACCTTGATCTGGCAATGAGGGAGGCAGGCTATTCCTTGCTTCGACCGCTGGGAAATTTAAGCTCCAGAAAGGCCGAGGGGCCAAGCAGCCAGATGCCCAAAGCCACTCTTGTTTTTGAGACCAGTTCAGGCTCTTCTTCTTCCTGCCCACCCAAGACTTGCACCTCGCAGCTTTGCTCAAGGAGAAGAGGCACCCCTTGCAACAGGCACTTCCCGGGGAGCCCTCCTTCTGCAGCTGATCACCAGCCCTGAATGAAGCTCTCATCCTGCATCTCCCGCGCTCTGGAGAAAACCCCCCCTAACCAAATGCCAGCAGATTCCAGAAATGGCTGTATGTGTTTATTTTATTTTTCTAATAAGCAAGTTAGGGTGAGTTATGGGCTTCTTGTTCCCAAGCAAGTCAGACACAATAGCTCCACAAACCTTACACAGAGTATGGATCAAAGGGAAACATCTACTAGCCCAGGCCCTCAAATAATGAGAGGGCTCCTTGAGAATTGATAGGGATGCCTGATAACCAGAAGGAAGACACAGCTGTCATTCGAAGGGTGAATGAACTACACACACACACACACACACACACACACATGAATGAAATGTAACATAGCAGCTTTGATATACAAGAGGAGCCAAGCCTCTAATTGTTATTCTAACAAGCTAACTCTGTATTTTACTGCAGAAAGAGGAAAGAAACACCACATATCCCTGAATCCGCTAAAGGCATAAATTCTACATTTTAATCACTGACAGCAGATTGGCACCACTAGTAGAGATCTGCACTTAAATGAGCATCAACAGAAAAACACAATATGAATGAAAGTATGTAGAACGGAAGGCATGAGCAAATCTTGCTACGTTCTTATTTCCATCCTCCCTGCTGTCCCACACAACCCCTCCCCTGAGCTGGGTGTGCTAACTCTCCTGGCCCTTTTGTTGCTGTCCTCTGCGCTCTTTCCTCGAGATGTGTTGAAGACAGATGGACAGGCAACCCAACACCATCCCAGGCTGCCATTTTGTCAGAGAGGGGCCCCGTGCTGCCTTCCACTTATTCAAGGAACATCTGTCTTGCAGATGACGGAGATGCTAAGGTTTGTCCACAGCTGCTTCCTGCAACTCCTAGCCATCCATCACACCTTCCATCCATTGTTTGGAGCTCTCCTGTCTTGGAGAGAGTAGAGCTTCATGCCACTTGGAGCTGATAATGGCCATTTTGTAAGGGCAAGACAGCGAATGATAGATGTAGCCAGCAAGGGATGCCAGGGCCCACACACAATGCCTTGATTAACTAGCATTAACTAACAAGCCCCTAAACCCTACGCCTTTCTTGGTGCCCTTTATTAACTGTTTGGCTGCTTGCTTTCTTCCCTGATGTGGGCATAACATGAACTGCTCTCCCAAGCAGGAGCCTGGCTGAGACAGCAGGGGGCACGTCAAAGGTTGTGGAAGGATCATGCAGGGCTGAATTGTGAAAGGGCAGTCCCAACAATTCTACCTGAATATTGGCTTTGTGGCCATCCCTCCTGGCATGCAGCTGAGCCAGAAGGGTTTCCTCCTTTGGGGAGGGAAAGGGACCACCCACCTGGTGGCATCAGGGGGTGTCTGCCTCGAGGAAACCAAGCTAGAAGCAGAGTCTGTCAGGGTCATCCCTTGGAAGTTGTTCTTCCATTCAGCAGCAGTTCCACCCACTCCTGTTTTGGTGTGCAATAACTTAATTATGGCAATAGGTTAATTGTTTCACTTTCTCCTGCTGGCAGTTAGAGACATGAGCTGGGAGGGAGGCTGAGAAGCAGCCTGATCCAATTTATTATTTATTTTTAACCATTCTCAAGAATTTTTTTTCTGCAGCAGATTTTGATTGGGTGCCTTCGTGTAGGAGAGCAGAAAGGCTGCCTGCAATCAGTGCAGGCTCGAAT
>AZIM01000078.1:537741-564634 GCA_000516915.1 Ophiophagus hannah
TTAAACCCGGGGGGGGGGGGTCATGCATGGTGCTCCTTCTCTCACTCATGACCAGGGGAGCCTCTTCACCTCTCCTCAGAAAACAAACACCTATCACAACCTTTCAATTAACTTCCAAAGTTAGTGTAGAAGCTCCTGGGCTTCTTCTGGCAAATTGATGCCATGCTCATGCCGAGAGCATTCTTTCTAGTCCCAGGTCTGATTTCCTGAATGTATCCAATCAAGTTGTGGCAAGAAAGGCAGAGACAGGAACCTTCAGCCCAATGCTGCTCTTCGGGTGGCTCTCTTTCTTCCCTGGGCATCTTTTCCAGGTATGGATGCAGCATCCTGAAAGCGCCAAGCATCTCGGGAAGGACTCCACAAGCCTCCTTCAGTTTGTCCAATGGATTTGGGAAGACCTCCGTTCTTGGTGGAGTCTCTGGACGCTGCCATCAACATTGCCCAAAGAAGCTTCAATGTCTTCCCGAGGCTGCCTTCTCCTTCTCCTCCTGCTAGACCTGCTTAGACGACCACTTGCAGCATTTGGGAGCCCCTCCCCCTTTTGTTCTCATGCACTGGCTGCTCAACAACGCTTCCCCGCATCCCCTGTAAGGCACCCTCCAAATGCCGTTGGAGGATGCGGAAAAGCACAGAATCCCTGCTGATTACACGCATCCAACAAAGCCACATGAGAAATAATGCAGCACAAAGGCCGGCAGGCGTGGAGGATGCTCTGTGAGCCCGGCTGACGAGATGACTCGGCCCCATTCGTTCTGCTGGCTATTAAAGCACAGATATCTATTGTGGAATTTGGCATTATTTGATATGGAATCTTAGAGGATCTCTTAAGTACCCAATTAGCATGTAAGAGCCCCGTCTGGTGGAGAGTGTTTGCTTGTGTATGTTTTAAGTATTTACTCTTCCTTTCCAATTAGTGCTTCATAAAAAAATAAATAAGGAAAAGTATCTTGTCTTTGGACCATCTGGATTTAAAGATTAAAACACATGTTTTCTGCCTGGAAGGGGAGTAGATTCAATTTGTCTCTAGACAGAGCAAGGTGTGAGTGTGCAGATATGCAGCACAGGAAGTGGTGGGCTTGCACGTGTGTGTGTGTGTGTGTGTGTNGTGTGTGTGTGTGTGTGTGTGTGTTGAGCTGGTAAGGCAGGAGCACCTTCAGCTTCCTGGGCACTGAAGAAGAAGGTCCTCCTCTCCCAACTGATCCTATGGCAGCTCCTGAATGGGACACAACTGCTTTATGGGGCGTCCCGCTCCAACTGCCTCGTCTGAGACGCTTCTGCAAGAAAGGAGGGCTGAAGCCAAGACAGAGGGCGCCCCTCTCATTCCTTCTCAGGTACAGGGCAGCCCTAATTCCACCTTTCTGCAAGCCTTTATCATCCGCAAGTCATCATCACCAGACGCCGTATGCATATTTGCATATATTCGGCATTTTGCAGAAACCTGGACTATCTCAGGTTTCTTTTTTAAAAAACACAACGCTTAACAATAATTTGCCTTGTCTCAGAAGAGTCTTTGCATTTGGGGTCTCGAACCAGCTTGGTCAATTGCATGGATGCTTCTGCAGGTATCTCTGGTGGCCTCTCCCTGGGCACCTGCACCAGGTATCCCTTCCTGTCTCCCCTTCCGGGGCAGCTGAGGCAGGGACCACTGTCCTCTGGGGTGGCTGCTCTGAGGTTCTTTCTCTGAGGAGGCTTCAGAAGAGCTTCAAGCCAGCCGGCTCTGCTAAGGACCTGTCCTCAACCTTCCTATTGCACAGCTGATCCCTGAGCCAAGGAAAGTGCTCATCCCCAGGAGGAGAAGGGAGCCAGCCCCCAACAGGGTGAGGTGGGCAGTTGAGGCTGCCAGCCTCCAGTCTCCATTTGGTCCTTTTGAAGACTGCAGGCCAAGGCTACTCTGAACTGGGCTAGGCTGCTCCCTGGGTTTGTCTCAGCTGCTCCTCAGTGCAAACAGACATCAGGCAAAAGAGAGGGAAAAAAAGAGGAGGGGGGGGAATTAGTTCAGTAGCAGCTCAGCTGCAGAATCTCCTTCCAAAGAGGCTGTTGCAGAAGTTATGCAACAAGAGGTCAGTCACTGGAGCCTCAGGAGGTCCCACCGAAGTCCAGCAGGAGACCAGAAATGACTATTCTTGGTTAGAATCACACACACATACACACTCACACACCCCTCAGGATTCTGTCTGCAGGACAAAGGGAGGGGCTGCCCTCTGCCCAGGCTACCCAAGACCTTTTGCCATCTTCCTGGGACCCTGGAAACAAAGGCAGTGCCAGGGGTGCCTCTGCTCTGACTTCACAGGTGCCAGCTCTCCTGCCCCTCCCCACACCCACACACCAGCCAGAACACTTAAATCATGAAGGTCATGGGGTGGGGGGCTCTGCTGTGGCCCAAGGGAACAGCTGGCAGGGTAGGAAGTTCCAGCCTGGTGGATTCCCCCAAAAGGCTCTTTAGCTCTTTTTAGTTGCTGCTTTAATGACTTTGCATTTTGTTGTCCTCACAAGGATCTTGAGGAGGATTTGCATCATCATCGATGTCATCATCATCATCCTCCCTCCCTCCCTCCCTCCCTCCCTCCCTCCTTCCTTCCTTCCTGCAGGGGCCCTGCCCACCAGACTGCCCTGCCAGCCATTCCTTGGCCCCCTAAGCAGAGAGGGGCTCATCTCTGGCTCAAGAGAAGCCCCCTCCCCAGCAGCCAAGGGCTCCAATTTCCGAGAAGCTCCGGGAAGCCTCCCTTCTGCGACTCCTCTTTGAGTCTGCCCCTGTCTGGAGTTGCATGCCTGAATACCAAGCATGTTAATAGGTTAAAGTAAATCTAAAGTTACATTTGAAAGCCAAAAAGATGAAAGTAGATCACAGGCCAAAGATCAAACAATCTAGAACCACTTCTAAGCTTTTTACTGCTGGAGATTATTAGCATTTGAAAGTGAAGAGCATTAGATGGGGAGGGGGGAAGAGAGAGAATGAAGTGGGGAGGAATTTCAGCGGTGGAGATAAAACGGAAATCAAACGGAGCCCAGGAAAGGTTGCTGGCAAAATGGATGGCGGCAGCGATTCCGAAAGGCATTGCGGGACGGGGCTTATTTTTAGAAATCAAAGAAATGTTTTAGCTGATTGGATTGGAAATAAAGTAAATGCAGCAAACGGTTCAAGGAGGCCCAGGACTTCCCCTTGCTCTTTCGCCCCCTACCTTGAAGGTCCAAAGGGGAGTCCCTTCTCCAGGCTGGCAGGAGGAGGAGGAGGAGGAGGAAGGACCTGCTCAGGGGCTTAGCGGATGGCGAGAGCTGCCAGGCAGGGTGGCCTATCCAGCCATGGNGCCGCCCCGGGGGCTTGGGGGATGGCGAGTGCTGCCAGGCAGGGTGGCCTATCCAGCCATGGGAGCTGCAGCCCCAGCCCAGACTGACCCCTGGAATGTGCCCAGAGTGGGAAAGAGGCAAAGGCAGCTTGCACTCAGCGGACCTTCAGGCTCACCAAGGCCGCTCCCAGCCACCGCGGCCCCCTGGAGGGAAGCCGGGCAGGCGGCGGGAGCTCTCCAGGGTCCTGGAGCCCCAGCCAGACTTGGGAAGGGAGGGGAGGGGCAGATGAAACCCCTCTGGCAAGCCTACTCGGGGAAAGGCAAAGGGACCCCCAATATTTTAAGGGGGCATCTTATGCCCAGAGCAGCTTCCGCCAAGGGAGAACTGTTGGGGGATTGTCAGAGAGGACCTGACAGGATTTTGTGGTGGGCTCCCACCCAACCAACCCCCAAATTTGAAGCGCTGTCAGCCGGCTGAGTTGCAAAACAGGAAATGCTCAATTGTTTTGTTTTGTTTTTAAGTGATTCTGCCAGTTTGTTGCTTACAACTGTAGAGGGTGGTTATAATCCCTTGAAGTTATTTGATTTCTATTGTTTTCTTTGTCAGTCCGACCCAGATATTTTTATCATGTTGGCTCTTCTATCTGTAATTATAGCACATGAGTTCTTACAACAGGACGTTTTTGATCTGTTATTCTATTATTTCCCTTTTAAATAATGATATGATACCTGGATAATTACTTTGATAAGCATCTGATCAATACTAAAAACAAATAATCTGCCATTTTAATTTAATCTACTCAGTGAATGATGAAAAGGTATTTGTGTGTGTGTGTCTGTGTGAGCACATGTGCACATGTAATAAATCCACTCAAGTATGACAGTGATTCACAAAGGTGATTCATTCTTATTGAATCTCTTTTTTAAAAAAAAGCACCGATCATTTAGTTCAAAGAGTTTGGGATTAATTTCCAGATACCTCTGGGCTCAGTCAAAAGGATAGGGAGGTTTGGGTTGCTTTTCAAAAGGTTTCAATGTTTGTGTCCGCCCAGCCCATCTGCAGACAGTGAATTAGCCAGCATGTTACTCCCTGGATTTATACACTGCTTAGCCATGGTTTGCTGACTGAAAGCACCACAATACTCACCAGATACACAGACATAATGAGGCTGCTATGTTGGTTGGCTCAGTGTGTTGGCCGAGTGAGTTTGAGAGGCTGCATGGAGCCACAGCAAGTGGGAAGAAGCTGCCATTGGGTGGTCAAAGATATCAACACACACACACACACACACCATGCTCTGAGTCTGGAATTGTGGGCACCTGGGGAGAAGGGGGATCACGGATGACACCTGGACAACAGCATCATTCCACAAATGAAACAGATGTATGGTGGACATTGTTTGTGTGAGTTGTTTTACTCTGAGCCCTGGTGTTTGTGTGGCACTTTTGTGCAATGAACCCAGTTTTCTGGACACAGAACCTGTCCCACAGCCAAGCTTAGCCCTCCCTGGTTGCCAAGGGGCCCTGGGCCCTTCCTCACCCTCCCACCTTGTTTGCCTTGGCAAAGCCTGGCCAGTCCTTGACCAGAAAAGCATAGGGTTCCTCTGCACAATGTTCCTGCATGCCAAGCCCTCCACTCCCCTCTGCCACAGAATGATTGATTGATTGATTCAATTTCTATCCTGCCTTTATTATGTTTACAAATAACTCAAGGTGGCACTTATCCAACACACCTTCCTCCTCCTATTTTCCCAACAACAACAACTCTGTGAGTTGGGTTGAACTGAGAGAGAGAGAGACTGGCCCAAAGTCGCCCAGCTGGCTTCCTTGCCTAAGGCGGGACTAGAACTCACTGTCTCCTGGTTTGTAGCCTGGGGCCTTCAGACCAGAATGACTTCCCACCCAGTTCACACTCAGACAAGAAACCTGTCTGGACTGCAAGCTTGAGACCTGGGCTGCCCTTCCATTCCTTCTCTGCAGCAGAAGAACCCATAAGGCACAGCCAGCTTCCTTCCAGCATGTAACCTTCTGCTCATGGAGACAGTTGGTGGCTCTTCTGGGATGCCCCTCCCTCCTCCATCTAGCGGTGCCTCCCCTTCTGAGCCCAGCCCACCTGTTCTCATACCACCTGTTGGGCAGAGAAGGCCAACTCCCCCTGACCATGCATTTGGTTGCCCCTCTGACTGCCCTCCTGGGCAAGGAGGGAGCCCCCGGCTCCTTGTTCCCAAGAAATAGAGACCCCCTGCCTTGCCCCACCAACCACTCCCTGGGTCTCAGCTTTCCTGCAAGGGAGAATGAATCCCCTGCACATGTGAGGGGATGAGCCAGCAGGGGATCTTAGAAGGCATCGATGGCTCTCCCTGCTCAGGCCCAGCAAACCACAGGCAACCAGCACCACCCCGCAGGTGAGGTTTGCCCCACAGAGGCCAGAAACATGACAGGCTGCCCTCTCCAAATTGCTGCTCTTAGTGGAAGACATGAGAAGTGAGGAGAGGTGAGGGCTGGGGAATGCTTGTCAGGGGGCCTGGGGCAGCCTGCACTGACTGTGCTTGCTCAGCCGTGTGGAAGGCAGCTGGAGCTGCTGGGGGCGCACCAACTCCGAGAAAGCCATCCCATTGCTTGGGGAAGGACATGAGGCTCCAAAAGCACTCATGGATGGCGCCCCCACTTCTGCAACCTTCAGCTCCAGAAAAGCCTCCAGGGCCCTCATTGGGCAGAAGGTGGTTTCTGGAGGCATAAAGCAAGAGCCGGGAAACCGCCCCCCCCCCCANNNCCCCCCCCCCACCCAAGCAATGTCTGGGGCTGAAAGGGCAGCTGGGCAGACCTTCAGGACCAATTCTGGATCCCAAACAAGCTCCAGCCTCAACTGTCCTCCTTGGGTGCAAGCCTCCCAGCTCCCTCAGCATCTCTGCAGGTCCAGTGATCGCTTTTGCATCAGGGGGTGTTCAGGGGTGTGTGAAAGGGATCTCGGGAGGGCCCCGAGAAGTGACTATCAGCTCCAGGATGGCCCAGAGAAAAGGCTCCCCAAAGCCAAGCGCTCTGGCCCATCCAGAAGACTGGGGGGGAGGGCTTCTCTCTACTTTCCGTAATTTCCAACCTCAAGTCCTGTGCAAGCGAAGGCGGGAGGGAGGGTGTGCAGAAAGCAAGAGACTATTATATGCAGCCATTGTCGTAAAAAACATTGAAGTTGATGGTTCCCAGAGGGACTTGCTAACGTATTGATTTACTCCAGTGTAGCCCCCCACAGGCTCTGAATGTGGCTCCCACTCAGCTGCCTATAAAATCAATCCCAGCTTTTCAGCACTGTTGACAGGGCCGTCTAATATTAATCCACTCACCTTGTCAGTCAACCCTGCTTACAAAGGCTCTAATGATCTTTACACTGTATGAAGCCAGACAGCACTCTAAGGGGGGGCGATATTCCTAATAATGCCTGCTGGAAGGAAGGAAGGAAGGAAGGAAGNGAAGGAAGGAAGGAAGGAAGGAAATTCTTATTCCAAAATGAGATCGGTTGAACTCAGGTCACCCTTTAACCAGGCATTCAGGATCAGGGCTCAGCGGCCCTGCAGCAGCACAACAGAATCCTTGAAATGAGACTCTGGGCACACAGCAGCCACTTCCCGTGTGTTATTGAGTCATCACACAAAAGGGCAAGGCTATTAGCAGCACACAAAGGGCCTTGTTTGCCACTGGGCCAAGAGCCCGCAGATTCCGGGCCAAGATGCAACCGATGCCAGCCAACAGGGTTGCCACAAACCTTAGGAGCCCAGCTGAGGTCCAAGCACTGGGTGGAACAGTGAGAAATGTCATTAGGGAGCCTGGGCAGCCCCAGGAGTTCTGGCGAGAGGGCCAGGGCGAAGCAGCAGAGCGGCTGATCAGAGAGAGAAGGTAGGAAAAAGATACGCCAAGGACGGCTCAGCTCTCACAACGGTTTCCTGCCCACTCGGGCGCAGGCGCATTTATTCCCTGTCAAATACCTCCAGGGCCCTTGCTTTGCAACACTGCCTGCAGGCTACTTGGGTAGTGCGCAGAGTCAAGAAAGACGGTGAAATCAATACCTCTGCATCTCTGATCAGGAGGAAGTCGCGGATTTATTCGTTTTGCCTTGTGCGATGCGAGAAGCTTCTAAGCCCCATTTTCTTTGCTGCCTTCCTTCTGGCGGAGACAAGCATGCATACACACACCCACACACCCACACACCACGATTACTTGTGTGCTCAGGCTACGGCGTCCTGGGATTTAAATCCAAGAGGAGTGGCCCTCTTGCCCTTGCGAGTTGGCTGCATGCTGTGCCACAGCCCCCAGCCCACTTTCTCATGGAGAGCCACTTTTCATGGGCTCCTGGAAGACCATTGATGTTCACCGCTGATGCTGAGGATGCCCGGTTGCCGTGAGCAACTGCCTCGATTGGGTGGGATGTTCATCTCTGGCGCTGCGATGCTTGTCTTGGGGGTGACCTGCGATTGTTTAAAATGCTCCAACTCCATGCTTGATGTTTGCTCAGCTCAACTGAATGTATTTGTCTAAAAAAGCCGAGCTGAGCAAACAGCGCCAGCCGAGGCGCCTCCCAGCCTCGGGCTGAACAGATTGACTCGCAGGTAGGTTGAATGGAGCCTCCTGGGGATGTGGCAGCTCTACAGCCGGAGAGAAGCTGTGGGCCATGGCAGCCCCTTCTGCGCTTTGTTTATTAAAACTACTCAGTGATGAAATCATAAACTGCCCGGCAGAGCAATTCAGAAGAATTAAGCAACCCGCCCAAAAACTACAATTAAGGGCAGGAGAAAAGGCTGCAGAGGCGCAAGTGGCAATTCCACAGCATCTCTTCCTGGGCTGCGTTCCTCACCACCTTTGCCTTCATGCCTCCCCTGCACACCGCTCTGCTTCTTTCCCATCTCCCAGAGGAGAGCCTGATGTGCCCTTAGCTGTGGCCCTCCGGCCTCTGCAGAGGAAGGGGTGAATTGGGGCTGGCTTGGGGTGGGGTGGGTGGTTGAAGCCCTGGATTAGGAACTAGGTGGCTGTGAGTTCTAGTCCTGCTTTAGGCACAGACTCAGCTGAGCAACTTTCAGCCAGTTATTTCCTCTCAGCAGAGGGGGAGGAGGGGGAGGGGGAGGGGGAAGAGGAAGAGGAGGCAGGTAAGGCAATTTCCATCCATGAAAGCAGCAGGGATGTGTCCAGGCAGCCTGGAGTCAAGACTAAGTCTCCCCCAAAAGGAGTTAATTGGTGTGTGAAACACACCAGCTGCCCCTGTGGCTGCTGCTGTTGCAACTGAAAGGTATGTTCTGCCCCCCCATCACACACACACACACACACACACACACACACTTCTGCAAGGCTCCGTCTTTCCCTTTTTTAAACCTCCTGCTGCTAACCAAGATTTGCTGCAGGGGCCTCTCCCACCCTGCTGACTCAGCAGCTGCACTTCTTGCTGGATGCACTGGAGGCTGAGGGAGGGAAGGGGAGCTCTAGGGTACCACAGCCCTTTCCATCCACCTCCTGGCAGGGAGAGTTGGTGAAGCGCAGAGCTGTAGCGCAATAACCCAGGTCCAAGCAAGAATGCGTGTGCTCAGAGTGTGCTATCGTGATCCCAGAAGTTAGGTCTGGCGAATTGGAGTGGGGTCTGGACTGTTGATGTGCTAGGAAGGCATCAAACCCTCTGAGCTGGCCACAGCTCTGAAAAATCCCTGGCTACCCCATCTGGACCTCCCTCAGCAGGAAGGGGATGACTGGGTGGGCGACCCTTCCTCAGAATTCATCCTTGGATCCTTTGCTCCTGTGGTTCAAGCAAGAGTTACTGGCCTCGGCAGGAGGCTTCTGGAAGGGACACTGTTGCTGCTGCTGCTGCTGCTGCTGCTGCTGCTGCTGCTGCTGTGGCAATCCAGGGTCAGGTCAGGAAACAGCCCCCACCCCACCCCATGCTGCTGATTGCTTGGAGAAGCAATTTGGGTTCCCCTCTTCTCCTGCTTACTTAGGTTTTCTTTTTCCTTTTCGAAAGAAACTGGGGGCTGCTCCCCTTCCCAAGAATGCAGCAAGGCCCCTCTGGGGCACCTGATTGGTAGAGACGCAGAGACAGTTGAAGAAAGAGGGTATGTCCTGGGAAGACCTTATTCACAAAGGGACGTGACACAAACACACAGACACACACCCTTCTGTTGTGGACTGGATGCTCACCTGGTGGCAGCGCTCTGCCTTTGGAATCCACAACCACCGAGATGCATCAGGGGAGAAGAGATCCCAGGTCAGGATCCCGGAATCCTTTTCCTGCTGAATGTTGTCTCTGTGCCAGGCCGAACCTTTGCCTGGTCCCTCTCCAAATTCTCTATTTGATCAGCTGCTTTTCTACGCCCAACTTACAGTGCCTGGTGGGGGCCTTCTCATGATTTATTCTGCATCTCACTTGTTTATGCCGTTTACCTCGGTCCCAGCGGACTCTTGAAAAGACCTATTGGAAGGAGGTGTACTAATCCATCACACATACAAATTGCATTTGGAAAACTGCCCTTAAGCTGACTCTGACCCATTGCGACTTAACTGTACGCAATTTGTGTTCCACCAGGCCCAGAGATAGATGGTCTCAGGGTAGCCATGCCTCGGAACTGTGATTACATGAATAAGCCCAAAGGGAATGCAGCCCCATGAAGATTAGTGTGAAGAACACACACAAACACATACACACCAGCCAGTGATCCTTCCCTGGCAAATGAAAAGACAGAGTTGATTCCCAAGAACAGCCATCGTAGTCTCTCCCGACTAACGTAACCACTTGGGTGAGGAAGGGGCACCAAAGAAGGGCCTTTGTTTCGCCGTAACAGCGAAACATTTCAAGTTCCTTCAGTCCAATAGGGCCTGTGCAAAATCAGTGTTTTCATTCCTGAATTAAATCTGCCCCCCCCTTTTCCAGGCGGGGGGGGCCCAAAAGGGAACATGCAGGAAAGGTCAAATCCTCCCTGTCCGTATTTCTGTGCATTTGGCCAAACTGAGATGACAACCTTCATTGGCATGCAAATGGGCCTAATTGATAACAACTCCCTCTCTGGGTGACTCGCAAAGGGAAAAGGAGGACGCGCAAAATGTTCCTGATTGTGACGATCCTCCCAAGGCCTTCCCTCCCTGCTCGGCAAAGAAAGGCCATCTCCACCAATTAAAGGGAGTGGAGCAAAATCAGATTAATTAATGCCAAAACCAATTTCTGTATGCAAAGAAAATGACAGAGGAAAGCAAGATTTATCAGGAGACAAGCTCATCGGCCTGAATGTCTCTATCACTGCAGCTGCAGAGACCTGTGAGGGGCGGCTGGCTTCCCCCCAAACCAGCAGAAGAGCCTCGGGGGAGCCAGGGAGGAGCCCAAGCACTTTAGCCCCCTGGCTTCTAAGGCACAGCAACACCCCCCTCCCCCCGTCTCCAGTGGGGTGGGAAGCAGAACTGCACCCCAAGGCTGGATCTGGCCCAAGGTGCCTCCCAGCGGCAGCCTCTAAGAGGGACGCCCCAGGCACCAGAGTCTGGCGTAGCCTGAACCGAAGGGAAGGGGGCCTCAGACCCTTAGCAAAGGCAACTCATGGCCCAAAGATCAGCTGGTTAAAACAGGGTGTATTATAACATAAAAGCCAGTGTGGAGGTCAAAGGCCAAACACAACAGTCTGGGAGACCATCAGCGTAACCTAAGGAAGGGAGGCCGAGGAGGTCTGTAGTGTGGCCTCCCCTCCCCAGTCCGGTCTCAACCCACTGCCCAGAGCAGGGCAAGAGTTCTTCAGCCAACAGGGCAGCCCCCAGATGCAATTGCCAGGGAGGGGGGAAGGCCGGCCATTGGGCTCCGAGGGCAGCAGCTGTCCTGCCCGCCAAGTAGCTTGATCGTTGCTTGGATGATTCCATTCACTCTCCCCCGCCCCCCAGGAGGGAAGGAATCCCTGCTTTGGGAGGGGGGGACACTTTTCAACTTTTTATCAGAAAGAAGGAAAGGAAAACAAGAACCTGAGGAGAGCTGGCTGGACGAAGGGTGTCCCATCCAGTAGCCCTACAATGCCCCCCCTCCCCATCACTTTTGGGGTAACCTGGACCGGGGGTGGGTGGGGCTGTGGGAAAGGAGGCTTGTGAGGGAGCCCAGGTCCCAAGGGAGACCACCGCCAGCCTGCTTTTTGGGGTCCCATTGTGAGGCCTCCCTCCGGGTGGGCCCCTCCGGAGTGACTTTTCCGAATGGCTTCATGAAGCCCCCCCCAGGACACCAGGCCCCCGAGGCATCACTCAGGCCTGGGAGTAGCTGCGAAGGCCACTTGTTGGAATAATTGTGTCGCTTTAGAGAGCCGGCAAGTAGGTCAGCCGGGCGTGATGAAGTGCACTTAAGAGACAGGAATTTTTCGGAGGGCATTATCTGAGCTGTTAAGATATTTGAACGATTGAATAACCGTTATTCTCAGCATTATGCTGCCATTCTGCTAAAGTTCACCTCTCTGATGCATTACCTCCCCCTCCCCCGTTCAGCGGGAGAGGGGATGAAGGACGTTTCAAAAGGCAGAGAGCGCATAATGCGTGGAGGGCCGGCATGACAAAAGGCAGTCGGGGTGCCCGCTGCTAAGCTGCGGAAAAGGGAAAAGGTTATTTCTGTGGAGCTGAGATGAGTGACCTTCAATCAGTGGGCGAACCGGTCAGCCAGCCTCTTTCAGCAACTATCAGAATTGCCCCAAGGGCGGCTCTTGGGGATAACTAAGCTGGGGGGGGGAATGGTGTCAGAGGGTTACAGAGCTATATGCCTGAGCAGGGATAGCGGGTGGGGAGAGGACAGTCTCCACAAACCAGCCCCACAGCAGCACTATCCATGGGGCAGCTGGCCACTGGGAGGAGGAGAACACAGTGCTCAGCCACTCTCAGCCTTTGAATGACCGAATGTGCTAAAGGAGGGTGCGTTGCTTAAGGGAAGCGCATGCAGAGAAGGCATAAACAGAGAGAGAAGGGGAAAGGCTTGCGGCACCTGTCCCCTTTCATTAAGGATGCGCTCAAAACCACACATTCGGGGAAACACACCAGAAAAGGGATGCCATTTTATGTGCAAACTGAACATTGAAAGAAAGATGTAAATTAAGACAGAAATGGGCAAGATAGACACACACACACACAAATTATACTGGGGGGAAATGAATTTAAACAGAACTGAGAATTTGGCTCAAATTTCAGTTTTGGTCAACAGGCAGTCCCAGCAATTACCAGACATTTCTTGGGAATTCTTTCAAAAGAGTCAAAACAGGCCCTAAAACATGCCTTCCAGCCGCTCCGTGTTTTGGACGGGTGGGGAGGGCTGCGTTTCCAAGGGTTTGCTGCTTTGGCATCAGTTTCTTTCTCCTTCCTTAATATTTGGGCCAGTCAGTTAAGGGGTATGGAGCAGCCTCAGGATAATACATTTAACATCACCGTCATCACTGGGTGCCATGTCCAAAAAAATCTTGGATGGCACTTAGAAAATCTGGACATTGACAATATTTCCATCGGTCAACTGTGAAAACTGCACTGCTTGGATCCACAGGCTGAATATACTGCATGACACGGATATATTGCAACTTCCCTGGTTCTTGGGAAGAACTCAAAGCAAATGAAGGCCAACACAAGCTAGCAGACACCTGTGACTTCACATTGTTGAGTATATAATTATAATAATAATAATAATAATAGTACCCTACACTTTTTTCCTTTGTTTTTTATTTTTGGTTTGGGGTTGTTTTTTTTACTACAAACGGCACAAAGCCGTTTGGGGAGTGAGGGCAATATTTTCTGATTTCTTCTGAATGAGAGAACAATATGACTTGCAAGCTGTCCAGTCTCACCGTATTAAACGAACAAACGGACCAATATGAGCATCCAGAATCAGGACCCTGAATCAGCAACGGGGAGCCGGGGGGCCAAGAGGCCGCCCAGTGAGGGAAGTCCTTGAAGCCCCGGAAGGCGGCTCCGCTCTGGCTCTGCCTCTTCCCGGCAGCTGCCTCTTTGTCCCTTCTTTGTCCCCTTGTGCCCTTTTCCTCCCCACTTGATGAGACTATTTGTGAAACATGGAGGAAGCCAAGCAGGCCTCCCCCCACACACACCCCTGCCAGGTTTGCCCTTCTGATGCCTTCCCTAATTAAACTCATCAGCTAAAATTATTGGGGGGGGGAAGGGAGAGGAAGCATCATCTGCGGAGAGAACGGAGATGGAGAAATGCTTCACTCTCTCAAATTGCCATATTTATTCACACAAGTGTCCTGCTGTGCTTCAAAAACCCAGTTGATTTTAATGAGCTGCCGAAAAGGTGTTTGCCTTGTAGAATGCCAGCTCTCTTTTGCTCCCCTCTTCCCACCCGCCCCACCTCCCCTGCCATCAGGTCGAGGTCTGGAGTTCCTTAGCAGAGGCACCAGGAGTGCTCCTCCCTCCCCTCTGCCCTGGAACAGGAGCACCAGGGGCCATGGGACTCCTGGTAAGGAGAACAGGCAGAAGGAGACTGGGGAGGGTCTCCCTGTTGCCCACCCCCAGGAGCTGAACCCAGAATGCAGATGGGCCGCTTGCTCCGGTCAGGATCTCCCCATCTAGGCTCCCCCTTTGCAGGTGGAGAACATTCCCCCTCCCCCAATGCTCCTGCCCAGCCCGGCTTCGGCAGCTGCCTCTCTTTGCGGGGGCCGCTACTCCAGCTGAGGCTAAGGACCCTAAGAGGGCAAAGCGTTCCAAGTCTCATTTCTTCTGTAATGGAAAATAAAAAGAGAGATTTCAGGCACCGAACACCTCTATGAAAAAAGAAAGAAGGGCAAAAAACCAACAATATCTTTATTGGTGCTAGACAGGCTGTCAATCAGGCTGGGAAATTGCCAGTTTCTCTCCCCCCCACCAGCCCAAGAATGCCTCTGCATACCAAGCAACTCAGAATCCTTTCCGGCTGGCTGGACAGGAGGGTCCTTTTTCCTCCAGCGAGCGTGGGGGGATTTGCAATGCTTTGCTTCCGAGTAATTGCCCCCCTCTGTGGCTCACCAAGGACGTTCCTTCACTATCCGAGGGCTGATTATGTCCTCCGTCCAGCAACAGGTGCTCATCAGGCCTCTCCCCACCTTCCCCAGCCGAGCGAGCGCCTGGCTGTGACTCTGCCTGAGACCTGCCTGTTAGTGCGGGCGGATGAGAAAGGAGGGCAGGCTGGCACCCCAATAGAAAGGAAGGCGACTCGGCCTTGGCAAATGAAGGAGCAGGAGATGCTCTCAGTCCTTCTCTCCACAGGCAGCCAACTCTGCCCTTGAACTTGTCCAGCAATAAAATAGGCCGGCAAGTCTCGCAAATGCTTCTCCAGGGCTCCTTGGGTGGAAGAGCCCAGCCAGCACCATGCTCACCTCTTCTGCCCCCAAGAAGGGTGCCTGGAGCCCCCAGCGACTGGAGCGGCTTATCTGTTGCTGGGTGGTAACCACGAGAAGAGCCAGTGGGACAGAGAGCTCAGCTGGGGATGATGGGCGTCATTCCTGCCCGGAGCCTCCCATTCCTCAGCCTTGCCGTCTGGGGCTCACAGACCCATGAAGAGAGCGGAGGAAGGGCCGTTGTGCACCTGTGAGTCCAGCCTGCCCCCCTGCAAGCCAAGCCAACCTCAGTTGCAGGGAGGAAAGTCCCATGAGGGGCATCCTGGGTAACATTGTCACGGAAGAATCATTTGACCTGAGAATGAAAACGTTTTGCATCGTTTTGCAGTCCAGTTATGAAACATGAATTACATTTCAGGTGGAGGGAGCAGCATCCTCTTTCTTGGTGGGCTAAGCAGGTCTGGTAGTGGAACCCAATAGGGCTTCCAATAGCATTCCCATAGGATTGTGGACCCTCCAGCCAAGGCCTTCCTGGAGACCCAGTCCGGGTATTCCAGATTAAGCCTTTTGGCCACAAAACGGACTAAGGGTGTGTTCTTGCAGGGAGTGCTGCTTTTCCCACAGGTCATGGAAGAGCCTCTGAACTGGCCAGCAGAGCAGCCACCTTTAGAGGGTGAGACCACTCATTCAGAGGGGCCTGGAGAACTGGCTGGCTTGGGGGGACCAGAGGAAATCTGGCTTGTTTTCCATCTACGCTGTGGCTTTTTGGCTGAAGCAAAGATGTTGCACAGATCTGAGTTTCTGTCACACATTTAATGTAACCATCTCTCCATTTCAAAGAACTGCAGTTACCATTTTGATTTCATCTATTATTTCGCCAGATAAAAAGACAGTGAGAAACACTTAAAAAGAGAAGAGTTCGGTTTTGTTGTCTTTAAAACTATTGCTAAGGAGTCAGATTTCAGAGCCTAACGCTGAAGGCTGGTGCCAGTGGAATCCCTTCAGAAGCATCCAATTAAAAAAACAGAGCCTAGGATATTTGCAAACAAAATCCGGGGGGTGGGAGGGAAAGAATTCTTCCTAGTGTGCATTTCCACTCTCTCGCTTTCCAGGGTTTCTGGAACTGGTCCTCGTGTTGGAGAGAGAAGCAGATTGCAGGCTGGAAGGATGCCCCATTCCAGTCTTGCTTTGGGCCCCACAGCCACAAGAGACCCACACAGGCAAAGCCAAGCCAAGCCAAGCAAAGCAAGACCTCACCAGCATCGGGTCCCAGGAAGGCCTGCCAGGGGTGCCCCCCCCTTTGCTGGAGGCCACACTCCCCTCTTCTACACCCTCGGTCCTCACTGAAACCAGCCAGATGTCAAAGAGAAGCAATCCTCTTGCGTTTCAGCATGGAGGAACATTGGAACAGAGGAAGGCTAACCCTTTGATGCTTGGAGAAATAAGGGGGTCCTAGAAGGAAGGAAGGAAGGAAGGAAGGANGAAGGAAGGAAGGAAGGAAGGAAGGAGGGCTCCCCTCTCTGAATATCCACAGCCTCCCCACATCCCCCGCCCCACCGCCACTTTCTCCTGGACAGCACCTGCTTTAGCATACCTGGCAGGTAAAAGCAAGCCAGGATCCTTTCAGGGCCCATCAGCCATCCAGTTCAGCTTCAGGTCCACTCGGGGAGGTTGAAATCAGGGTTAGAGAGAAGGGGCCGAACTCCAGGCAGGCAGGGAGAGGGGGGATAGGCTCCAAAAGAAAAGGAGGAGTGGAGCAAGAGTATTTTTCTTAAAAAGCTTAATAAAAATAGAGCCAAAGTTTTTGAGGGTGAAAGAAAAGATTTCTTTCCTATTGTTCCTATTATTTTGCTCTTTACATCGCTCAGTTCTGCTATTTAGAAACAGAAATTCAGCCCAGAGAAATGAACATAATGTAACTTCTCCATTAGTGGCTCTCCATTCCTGTGAGAAAATGTTCTTCTTCGGTGAGATGTAGAGGCCTCTCCTGGAGTCCAATCCCAATTCAAAACATTTTCTCTTTGGTCAGGTGAAGATAAACCCACTTTTCTAACTGCTGGAGAGATGAATGGGTTGCATTCTTTTTTTAATAGTAGCTTTATCAAGTTTATTCATTTTCTATTGGGAATGAAAGCTTCCACTCAGGTTTTGCCTTGTTATTTGGGTCAAAGGACTGGATGGAACCTGACCTTTCTGTTAGAAGAATATCAGGAGAATTGCCTGAAGCTGCTTCGGCCCCAAGAGCTGCCTTGCCCGAGAGACCAGCTGGCTGCCCATGGGAGGCTCACAAGGAAGGGGTGAAGGAGGCAAGAGTCTCCACTGCGTTCCACAAAGGGACTTTTGAGACTGCTCAGAACAGGGAGGCTGCATCCGAACCCGTCTTGCGTTCCCCTCGTGAGGAGCGAGGCAGGACTCTCCGCAGGCACCAACAGTTTTGGATAACCATGAAGGAGGCCTGAGGGTGCAAATGTTGTGCTGCCACACAGGGACCACACAGTGGTCCCTGCCACAACCGTCTGTTCATCGCCTGGACAGGGGCATTTGGGTGTTTATGGGGTCAGAGGGCCAGGATTCTCTCATGCCTGCTTTAGTCTTTCAATGAGCAACTCGCAATTCATTGGCCTTCCTCCCAATATGATCTTGTCTCCCTCTTTCTTTTCTAATTGCATCCTGATTTTGATCAATTCTGCAGCCACCCGACTTATAAGGAAGATGGGGCACTTCCTCTGTTTTTTTTCCTTCCGATGTTCATGCAAATGTATTCATTTTTTATTGATCCCATTTATAGACTCTGCAATTGGAAAGGACTCTCAGCTGTTCCCAAAGATAAAGTACACTGCAGTGCACACTAAAAGCACACAATTAAAATGTTCTATCAATTAAATAACATAAAATGGATATTTGCAAACCCAGCTGAGAATAACTCCCCAATCAGCCTCCAGAAGGACTTCATTTGCGCTGCTTTGGAAGACCAGCCTGATATCCTCTAGGAGGCTACTCCAAAGGACCACCGTTGCCACCAAAGAGCAGCCCCTCTGAGCCTCGGTCCCGCTCACCTCCCTGAAGGCGGGAGCTCTTCCTTCTTCCCTGGCTTAAGCCTCTATCTCTCCCCACCCCCAAGCAGGGTAATTAGAGCATGCCAGATAGGACTCCTAAGAGCCCATTCCTGAGATGGAATGTAATGGCCAGTGCAGAGAGAGGAAATAAAATATAAATTTGTCCTCTGATTGTGTCCTATTAGCTGTCCGGCAATGTTGGTGGCATTTGGGGGACCAGGATTTATAAGAAGGATACAGAAGCGTGAAGGGAAAGAGAGGCAGTTTGCATTTTGGGAAAAGGTTGCATCTGTAAGAACAGCTGCTGCCAAACCAAGGGGGCCATAAGCAGACTTCTGAATGTTTGAGGAGGGCAGCTGGGTTAATCACCAGGCCAATTTTATGGCCTTTGGGTCAGTTTAGCAATGACCAAACAGTGAGATGTTGGTAGGCAGAGGGATTCTTTCTTTCTTTTTTTTCTTTCCCTTCCCCTTCCTTCCTTCCTTCCTTCCTTCCCTTTTTCTCTCATTCCCTGCTTCCAGAAACAAGTGGTGGGTCTTGTAACTGACAGTGGCCTTCATTGTTCATTTATGCACTTTGCTGCTGGAATGAGAGGGGAGGGAGAGGGGAGGGTGGTGAAATATTCACCTTCCTCTGATGTGGAAAACAGAAGGCAAACCTACCATGACAAAGGAATGATTGACACAGAGGAATTAATTTAAGCGCAGACCCAATTTCTTAGCAAATTAAGATAAATTGAAGAAAGCTACATTTAAATCAAATTAAGAAAGAGGCTAGGCTAGGGCAAAAAGGAGAGTGGTAGACAAATGGCACCTTTAAGCCAGGCTGAGGAAAAGATTTACCCCTCCCTCCATGCTTGCTGGTTAACATTTATTTAATACCACCAGGTTGCTAATTATGGTCACTCATTTCAGCAAAGCTGCCAGGAGGATTAGGGCTGTGGTTAAAGGTAAAAGTAAAGGTTCCCCTCCTCACACATCCGTGCTAGTTGTTCTCGACTCTAGGGGGCGCTGCTCCTCTCCGTTACAAAGCCAAAGAAGAGCCAGCGCTGTCCAAAGACGTCTCCGTGGTCCTGTAGCCAGCAGGACTAAACGCCTTCGAAGGCGCACGGAACGCTCTTCCCTTCCCACCAAAGGGCTCCCTATTTTTCTACTTGCATTTTTTACGTGCTTTCGAACTGCTCGGTTGNGACAAGGAACGGGAGCTCACTCTGTGACGTGGCGCTAGGGATTCAAACCGCCAAACTGCCGGCCTTTCTGATCGACAAGCACAGCATCTGAGCCACTGAGCCACCATGTCCCTTTCAGATCAAGATTGCAGGACGCTAAAAAAAGTTTTTCTGGCTCTGATGGAACAGAACCAACTTTTCAGTCCAAACCTGGGTTCCAAAATGGGCAGAAGGAAAGTCCTGGAGAAGCAGGGGGGCAGCCCTCACAGGCAGCTCCAAGAAGAGACCGAGCTGTCCATCGACTTCAGTCAGCCCACCTGTCCTCCGTGGGGAGACGGGCATCTGGTTTTCTGCTGGCTTTGCAGTTGTTTCTGGGAAAATTTAAGCGTTTGGTTGCACCTCCTCCACGTTTGCCTTTTAAAACAATTGGTTGGTCTGTAAAGGGCTCGCCAGACTCCTTCAGGCCTTTGGCTACCAGAGCCTGGCCGGCTCTCATCTACAATGTCTACAGGAGTGGGGGGATGGAGGTGCCCCCCCAGCATCAGAACCAGAAGGAAGGTTTAATTCCCAGGGAGTCAGTTCCATCTTCATCCACATTTGTCCAAAATGGATTCTCAGCGTAACTGTTTCCAGAGTTGAGTCCAAAATACTGGGAGAGCCGGCATTTGGGTGCAGATGCTCCAAGTCTAACCGGTGACTCTACAAACCCCGAGCCAAAGTCAGAGCAGCCACTCGAGGGCAGAAACCTCGCTTGACCCTTGGGTGCCCCTTCAAAGAGCCTCTCGCTCCCTTTCTTCTTTCCTGCCTTAATTTTGCATCATAGTCCGAGGGAGACATGAAAATTAGATCTAATAATGAATGATTACAACTTTCAAGTAAAGTCTAGTTGGTTGACTAATCAATTTGGTTAAGTGAAAATCCATAGCAAATGAGTCAGCCGTAGTACAACATTTCTCCATCCAATTTAAATTAAAATCACCAACCATAATAATTTTGCAATTACTCTCCAAGCAGGCGCTGGGGACTTGACCCTGGAGAAGAGAAATTTCAAGGACCGTCAAAGAGGGCAGAGAGCCTCAGAAATGTCACGGAAGTGGGACTGGGCTTTGGAAGCCCACGCGAGGGACGAGAAGTGCAGAAAAAGTTTGGCAGGATGCAAAATGGCTGGAAAGGGGGCCTCTGTGCTGGCTTGAGCTCTGTCTGTGTGCATTTATTGAATTTATTGTTTATTTGTTGAATTTCTTTGTTGTTCCAGCCTCGTGTGCTGACCCACTCGTGCCTGAGAGAGTGGGTCCACAACACATTTGGGGAAGCTGTGGCCCTCCACATTGCTCAGCAAGGTCATGAGTTTGGGGAAAGGCAGGGGTGCCCGGTCTCCAAGTGCAGGGATCGGTCCGAAGGACCAGTTGCTTTCCCCATCAGGGAAGAGAGAGTGAAGCCTAAAGACAGCATGATGGGTAATGGAACTCTCTGCCTCATTTAACCTCTAGAATTCCTAGATGTGCGAAGGAATTTCACCTACACTCCCTTTGCACCTTAAGAATATATACTACAAAGAGCATCCCGTCCCCTGGGTCAAGCCAGGTCCGGCATTCTGGATCACAGAGTGGCAGCCCAGTGCATGGGGGGAGCTCATACGTCGGGTCTGGTATTTCAGGTCGGCTGCCTCTGTCCGGAAGCCAGGATGTGGCTCCAAGACTGACTACCATTGGCAGCTGGGACCTCCATGAATTTGCTTGGGCAGTGGAGACCGAACTAAATGTGTGGTGATCCTCCCACCTGGTAGCGACGTCATTTAATCATGTGTTTGCAGAGGAAACCCCTCTTTTCCTCATTCCTGAATCTCCCTGCACTTACTCCTCAGCCCCCGAAAGTAGCAACTTCTTCTTTACCTTTTGCACACCTGTGCTCGGTTGTGTAAGCCCCAGACATTCCTGCCACGTGCTCCCCTCCCTGCCTTCCTCTGGCCGTGGAGCGGTGCCAGCTCTTGGTAGAAGACGGGCAGGTGCAACCTCCCAAAAAAGCCTCTCTGGTACCGGCCCGCTCCGCAAAGTGTGCTTCTCCATCACACCGTGCAACAACATGTGCTGGATGCCGGTGAAGATTTCGCTTCGCTGCCCGAGGGAGCCCAGCTCAACAAGGTGCATCAGGAACGTTGTTTGGAAAAGCGCAGCTTCCAACCCCAACTTCCCCCCACCTTGTGATGACATTGTCATGAAGCCTCATCAAATTAGTTGTGCCACATGGTGACTTTAATGCGCCCACTCTGTGGTCCCTGATTGGCTGGGATTATGCTCAGCCTGAAGCAGCTGCAAAGAAGCCTGAAAGAAAAAATCAGTGGAGCAATTGGGTGAGAAGAGCTGAGATTTTTCTGGACACTTGAAAAATCAACTTTCCGAGTCAAGAGTATTATAGAAAACATTGGCACAGCAGCCTTTCCTGGCAGTTCTGGTTTTTGCTGCCAGAGGGTGAAGCTAGATGGAGCCCTAGAGATGCCCCCCCACACACACTGCAGATGCTGCAATGATGGGAGCAGGAAGTCAAATGGGGCTCTGCCCAGAGAAAGAGGGCAGGCCCAGCAAGAAGGAACTCCCTCAAAGCACAACCACCCCAGAACCATCCCTCCCTCCCTCCTTCCTTCCTTCCNTTCCTTCCTTCCTTCCTTCCTTCTTCTAACTATCCTAGTAAGACTTTTCTGAGCCAAGTGGACACTTTATTTCCTTGGCAACAGCAAGGAAGAGGTCTGCTGCTGCTTATTCTGGGATATTGGGAGGTTTTCCAACCTAGTCTACTTTTCCTGCTGGAGTTTCATTCAAGCGCCGGCCACCCAGCCCTGTTTATCTTCTCAAGGCCAGCCAGGGTTGGCAAGATATCCTGGGATAACTCCCCAAGCTCCCCCTCTCTTTGTTAATTTTTCTTCAACATAGAACTGTGAGCTGTTTTTGACACATAATTAACCTACAGCAGTAAAATCTGGGCACCCAGTTTGAGTATTTGCAGCGGTGGGAGAAGACAGCCGGGCCCAGTAAAAGCCAGTGGTGCCCATGAACTGAGCCAGAAGCCTTTAGCAGCAGCCATCGTGCCCTCCTGAAATCAATGCCTCCTCACTCCCCCTGAGCTGTTTTGTTTGGGTTTACTTTTACATTTCAAACACACAAGACACATTTAACAAAGCAGGGGCAGGCAGCCCCCTGCACACCTTCCCTGCCCTCCCTGAAATTACTGGAAGTTAATTTCCAAAGCAGGTCACTTGTCTTGGAATCGATGCATATCAACTCAGATCAATGCCTGCTCTCGGCAGATGGGCGAAGGCACCTAAGCGATGGCCTTCGCTCGATGATATTTGTATCCAAATCTTGACAGTTTCCAACGAGTCAATGCATTTCAGCAGCTGCCAGCACGGATTTTTTTCATTTAAAAATATGTTTGCAGATCTGAAGCGTTCCCTCCTGTGGAGCCCACTGGTTTTCCTGAGGCTCCTATGCGCAGGAGGTGCAGCCACATGCCACATTGGGGCTCTTGAACACTTGCACTGCGGAGCTTGGGAAACATGGACAGCCCCTGCTGCATTTCCTTTCCTCCCTAACAGACAGAGGGATGGGGAGCTAAGGAGGCTTCAGAGATCTGAGTGGGACTTCTCATAGGGTGGCCTGGAAGCCAGTCTGCCCCCGCCCTCACACGACCCCCCACTTCCCAGGGCTGGACAGGGGGAGAGAGCCAGCCCCTCCCAGCAAGCATTTTCCAGGGGAGGAGCCAGAAGCCAGCTTGGGAGGAGCCCTCCTTGCAGCTGGGGGGTAGGGGTGTGTGGAATGGACAGGCCCACTGAAACCTGGACCCTGCACATGCTGCTAAAATCACAGGACAGCTCCTGGCATTCTCCAAAGAAAGCCTCTCGCAGGTTATTAAGCCAGGGAATCTCTGCATTTGAATATTAGGTTGATTTATTAATTTGGAGCCCAGACGCCTGGGAACTGTTGCTTTGTGTTTTAGGATCATCACCCTCCCAGGCAAGACCCCTCCTCATTTCTGCTCAGGAGTGATGCAAATGATCCTCTATGCTGCTTCCTAGGACCGTCAGTAATTACACTTTTCCCACGGCTCCCAGACAAGCAAATCTCCACCGAGAAAACAGCCCTTTGTTATCCAATAAGTTGCAGAGACCTGGGGTTTGCATAGAGACTGGGGAAGGAGAGACTCTGCCGAAAAGCTGCCCCGGAGAAGTACTGATGGGGGAGCCAGACACATAGAATAAGAGAGTTGAAAGGGGCCTTGGAGGTCTTCTAGCCAGCCCCCTGCTTGAGCAGGAGACCCTATACCGTTTTAGACAAATGGTGGTGCTGTCTCTCTTTGAAAGTCTTCAGTGATGGAGCACCCACAACTCTGAAAGCAAGTTCTGCCATTGGCTAACTGCTCTCCCTGTTAGGAAAGTTCTCCTTAGTTCCAGGTTGCTTCTCTCCTTGATTGGTTCCCCTCCATTGCTTCTTGTCCTGCCTTCCAGGGCTTTGGAGAATAAGTTGATCTCCCTCTTCTTTGGGGGAGCCCCCCAAATATTGGAAGATAGCAATCATGTCATCCCCAGTCCTTCTTTTCACTAGACTAGCCAGACCCAAATCCTGTTCTTCCTTTGTTTTAGTCTCCAGCCCCCTAATCATCTTCGTTGCTTTTCTCTGCACTCTTTCTAGAGTCTCAACCTCTTTTTTATATTATGACGACCAGAACTGGATGCAGTATTCTAAGTGTGGTCTTAGCGAGGTGAAGATGAGGAGAGGCTCTTTCAGCTGAAGGCAGGAGCTGTTCACGGGGTCATTGAAAGGGGCCATTTTGGCCAGGGATTTCAGTGCTTTCATCAATGCAGATAAAGCATCTGTGACAGGGGCCTGTCAAGTTTCCACCTGAGCATGTTTAGTAAAGGAAAGCTAAAGCATAACTGAAAGCAATTGAAAAATACAAATAAAAAGTAATAAATCCTAGTCACGGTTTTAAATCACCCTGGCATTCTCCAGTCCTGGTGGCATGGCTATGTCCAAGAATTTCAAATCTCCAGGGACAATGATTGGCTGGGAACTCCAAACACCGGATCCCCAACACCTTCAGAGGTCACCTGGCTGGAGAAGACTGGTGCAGATGGTGTCAACGTTCCTTGGGTGGCCAAAGTTTAGGGCTAATATAATCTGCCCCCAGCTATCACATTTAGATGAGAGCGACTGGCTGCATTTTGTAAGGTGGGAAAGGGAAATAGCCCTATTTTCCCTTTTCTTCCTTTTGCTAGTACCACCAACGTGGTAGACGTGTGTTCAGGATCTGACAGGAGGCAGACAGTTCTCCGATTTTTCTCTTATTTTATTTAGAAACAAAGACAGAAATATGCACTTTGGATATCAGCCAAGCTTTATCAGAGTAGACAAGTCGTTTCACTCTTCCCCAGCTTCAGCCTTGCTTCTTGTTTGCTCTCTCTTGTGGGTTTTTCCCATTTCCTGATGATATCCAACACAGTCAGAAATAAAAGTGCCAAAGGAATCTTCTCTCTCCCCCTCTCTCTGCATGCATGCCTGTGTGTGTGTGTGTGTGTGTGTGTGTGTGTGTGTGTGTGTTTATTCCTAAAACATTCAAAGGAAGCAAATCTGAGCACAGAATGATATACACCTGCTGGAGAAGCATTCCAAATATATGTGGCCTTCAATCCCTAACTCCTAGTTCTACCCCCTTTTTTTACTGGGCTAATTTTTGGCAGGCAAGCCTTTGAATTTTTTCCCTTTTTATCTTCCCTCCCCTTCCACCCTAGCCAACCCTTAGGATCATCTGGCCCTCTTCCTCCTCTGTGTTTGTCTTCAGATACTTCCGCTCATTTTCTTGCAGGCTCAGCCAACAGCCCTGAAGTCCTCGTGAGTCTCAGCTGCTTATCAGTGTTAGCTTTCACAGCCAACTGTGCTCTGGATGGAAACCATCATGCCACAGTCCATTGTCCACAGCAATTACAGCTGTCTGGTGCTTTTTAGTTCTGGGGGCACCTGGGTTGCCAAGCTAGCTCTGCCACAGCTCAACCTTTTCTCTCCAGGATCTCTTCTTGATCTGGGAAGCTTGGAGACTTGGTCTCTTGATGCTTCCATTACTCCTCCTAAGAGAAGGAAAAGGATCTTCCATTCCTAGGTGAGCAGAGCTCAAAGTTAGCAAAGAGAGTTTGCTGGCTACTCTCCCTCCTTACAATCTCACTGAGCTAACTCAGGTCTGCGGATCTGTGTCTAGTCACCCCCAAAATGTGGCTGGCTGCTAACTTGTCACAAGCACAAGCGCACATATGCCACTTTGATGGCAATGCACCAAACTCCTCTGAGTCTCGTGTGTTAAGTGAAGGGCTGGCTAAGCCAGGCTTCAATTTCAAATTTAATGGGTGTCACATCATTCAAGCCCCATGACATAAAGAATCACACATGTCAGGGTCTCTTTGGAAAAACAAGAAAGAAAGAAGCAAGAAGGAAGGAAAGTACAGACACAATAAACATCGGGGCTTTTAAAGACTTTTTTTTAAAACCCACTTTGTGGAGGTTTTAATACTTTGCATGATGACAAGCAACCTTTATTGTTACACACACAGGGGGGTGGGGGGAGTTCTGAGAACAGAGACAGAGCCTCCAGCAAAGCAATCAGATGCAATTTGGGAACAATGCCTCTGGAAATTATCAAAGATTTCAGCCACAATTTTTCCCATTAAATGAAGATGGGATGCCAAGATGAAAGGGCAGAGAGGGGAAGTGGAGGGGGGGGGCTACCCAGATCCATGCTGAGTGACCTGAAAGAGGTCGCTCAAAATCCAGGAAATGGGGAGTCCTGTCACTGCCAAAAGAGGCAGAGGTAAACCTTGCATTTGAAGGACATCCTGGCTTAGAGCTTCTGGGTGAAATGTGGTCCAGATGGGAAGGGGAGACACAGCAAAAATGACGAGGACTCAAGCTGAAGGAATGAGATTTCTTCAAGAAAGCTTGAAATGCTCAGTTGTAGTACCTGTTGGCAAGAGGCGAAGTCTGTTGCTTGGAGGCCATCCTGGCTCTGCTGATGGAACATGAATGCTTTGTGCCTGCCTGGCTTCCCTGGGCTGACTGCTGAGCACAAGCACACCTGCGTGGACATGTCTCCGTTCAAGGGCAGCAATGCCGAGAGGTGCATCTTCCTTTCTAGCACCAGAGCCAACGTTGGCTGGCAAGTATGAGCTGGCTTGAAACCTTGGATGGGTTGCAGGCTGACTGACAAGCTGAAAAGGGAAGGGGAGATTAGAGAGAATGGAAGCCAGCTCTGATAGCCCACGAGGAGGAGCCGAGAATGTTAGCTTGAATCCACAGGCAGGACAAGAGGGGCTGGAATGAGGAATGCAAAACGTAATAAGAATCTGGGGGACTCGGGTGAGGACGGTTATATAATGGAGGTCTGCTCTGTGGGGAAGGGGAAGTGGGGAGCAAGAGGAGATATGCCTGCTTGGCCCCTTGGGTGTGCCTGTCTTCTCTCAGAAGACCCTTCCTGTTGCAAGGGAAGAAGGAATGGAACTTGGAAATGGCAAAGTGAGAGCAAGACCCGACTTCCTTGCAGTTTTAGAGACATTCAAGCTTCAGTGCCAGACAAATTGCATTGCGGGCTGTTAAAGAAGCCGGTAGAAGAGATTCTGGGGCTTCTCACTGGAGAACTGGAGAGGAAATGGAAAATGGGAGAAGAGCAAGCATAGCCCGCTATCTGAAAGCAGCGGGAAGGAGGGACGGGGAATCTGCACAGCGTCAAACTTAATATTTATGCCGGTCAGGGTCGAACAAGGATGTTAAGCATCTTGTCTGCAAGGCATTTAAAAATGTATAGATGACAAGGAGCCAGCATGGCTCTGTCAGCAACCAGACATCTCAGACTCCTCCTGTTTGCAGCGCCTCCCTTGATCTCCATGTTCACTGAGAATTGTTAGGGTGTCTTGTAGACGAGGCAGGTTGTAGCGGCTGGACTGCACTGAAGTCTCGCCGTTTTGCCACTGGTTGAGGGGCCGCACCCAGCGCATGCGCAGGAAAGGCTCTCCATCGCCTCGGAGGGAATCCTGGCTGGGCGCAGACCTGCCTGTCCGGGCTG
>AZIM01000078.1:564683-575387 GCA_000516915.1 Ophiophagus hannah
TGCGCCCCAAGGTTGCAAGGGTCAAGCCCCTCCTGGGGAGTCCTGAGCTTCCCCCGAGGTACCATTCATCTCCCAATGGGCAGTAACTGAGGGAACTGAGGGAGGCCAGACAAGGGACAGTGGGTGGAAACTGAACCAGGAGAGATTCAACCTGGAAATAAGGAGGAATTTCCTGGCAGTGAGACCAATCCACCCATGGAACAGAAGTTGCCTTCGGAAGTTGTGGGGGCTTCATCCCTGGAGGCTTTCAAGAGGAGATTGGACTGCCATCGGTCAGGAATGGAGTAGGGTCTCCTGCTTGGGTGGGGGGTGGGTTGGACTAGGTGACCTACAAGGTCCCTTCCAACTCTGTTATTCTGTTAAACGCCACTGAGAATGAGAAGCTGGGAATTCTGGAGCTGAGCTCTCTGAGCACTGTTCGGGGGAAAGGAAGGATTCGGATTTCTGAAAGTGATTTGCCATTACCTGCTTCCAAGGGCTGAGAGACAGTGACTGGCCCAAGGTCACCTGGTTGCCTCTCGCCTACAGCAGAATTAGAACTCACTGTCTCCTGGGTTTTAGCCTGGTGCTTTAACCACGATGCCACACTGGCTCTCAGCCTGGGCTTAGGATCTGAAATTTCAGCTCCAGAACTCCAGAGTCCTTAGTTTGAATCCTGCTCTGAACCACATGGTGCAATGCAAGGTCTGTCTCTCTCTCACACACACACACACACAAACACACACACACAGAGAGAGAGAGAGAATGGCTGTTTAACCAGTTCCAGGATCTCATTATAAAATTAGCTGCTGGGCTTTGAGCTGAAAGTGTCCCCAGAACCATTCATTAGCTGTCAAATCAAACTGGGGGGAGGAATTATTTTTATAATTAATTTAATTATTATTGCACCGCCACTGTTTTGTGCTGCCTAAATGAATGTCTTGCCCCACTGCCCCTCTCCGCCCTGCCTGCTCCTCTTCCCCAGGATGCCTCCTCAATTCATTTCCAGTTGGGTGCAAAACAAAACAGCAAGGAAATCATATCGGGGCTGACTAATTAAAGTTCCAATTGTTGTCATCCATTAGACGGTACCTATTTTAATTATCCTGTGAGTTTGTGTCTTCTCCATGCTACCAGCCTCTCTCAAAACAGAAGGTGCTGGGTGAAATTAGCCCCTTCTCCAGCAAGCGTTTTGGAGTTACCATGGCAACTGTGAGAGGTGGAAGGGTTGCAGGTTTTCCTGGCCTCCCCTCGTCTCTGCAGTGAAGTTTGCAAGGCTCAGGAGCTGCAGACACGTCCTCCCAGAAGGCCCTCATCCCTGCCCCCAGCTGGACCCTGCTGCGACCAATGGTTTTCCACACCCCTGCCCCAAATCTGTGCCTCACCCTTCTTGCCTCGTTCTTCCTGATGGGCAGGGGAGGCAGAAGAGAAAAGCGAATACGCCCAAAGACCAGGCAGGGCTCTTGGGCTCGTTTTCCTTGGCTCGTGGAGGTCTCGCCTGCCTGCTGCAGCTTTCCTTCTCCAGGAAACCTGCTGCTTCCTGCAGCAACATTGTCCTGAACCTTTTGGGGGGTAGAGGAGGCCCAGAGGCCAGGCCAGGCCTTCCCAGGGGCTCCCTGCAAGCTGGGTTTGCATCTCCTCCTGTGCTCCCCTTTATATGGAACAGATTGCAGCCACCACCGACTCCCAGCTTCCCCAACCTGGAGCCCTTGCTGCAGGGAGAAAAGAGAATGTTTAAGGCCCACCCACCCAGTTCGTGGCTTCAGCAAGGAGCGAGATGAAATAGCTCCAAACCCAGGCTGGGCCTGGAGGGTCCAAGGTCTCCCTTGCAAGGGTTCTCCGCTGCCCTTTGCACACGGACTCTAGCCGGCCTCCTTGTGAGCCGGGTGCAAAGGTGCCCCTGGCTTGTGGCTTGCCTAGGTTGGCCCCGTGGCAAGCAGGAGTGAAGGGACCATGGCCACTGTGAGCTGACCACAAAGAACTGGCCAAGAAGAGGTGGGAGGGGGAACTCACCAATGCTGCATGCTGTCAGCCCATTTGAAGAAGGGCAGGGAGACATTATTATCCTACTTCAGCACCAGCTCAGCAACTGAGATGTCCTGGGGCATTGGGGGGAGGGGTGATGTGAGCAGGATGCCTTTCCCAGTTATATGTCTCTGTATTCTGTGGGTAGGGGGAGGGGGGAGGCGGGAGCAGGAGAGGCTGACCAGGCACAGCTTCCATGCTCCCTTAACTAATCCTGAGCACCTTAGCAATTTGTTCTGGTTAAACTGGTGCCATCAGATCTCTCAGTAACATCAGGAAACAAACTAAAGACTGTCCAGAGATACTCGGGTCCCTGTGATTGCTGCCTTGCTGCGGAAAAAGCACTTGGGTTTCTTCCACCTTATGCAAACAGGAAATTAGGAATTAAGAAGAGGAAGATGTAACAATGAATTTTCCATGTACTGTCCTAGTAAAGTGGGGGGAGATTGGCGGCCTATTATCCAAACTCCGAAAGAGAATTTAGCACCTCTTTAAACATTTAGACTCTGGGTCCCTGGAGTTTACTCCGATTTCAGGGAGGGCTGAGCAGGCTGGCCTGTGTCCAGACTGCGGCTCTTGAAGAGTGCGTATTTCAGGGCGTTTTATTGTGTTAATGGCAACATTGCAGGCTCCTCTGGCCTCAACCTTTCATCTCGTTCTTCCAGATTAGCATACCTTGTCATACAAAAGCAAACATTTGGCAACTGTTGTTGGTCTGCACACTTTCATGGGTCCCAGTTTGGGAGAACCGATCAAGCTTGGATTGTTTGTCTCACAGCTCCACACAAAGGAAGCATTTTGATCAACGGTTTTCACCGTTTTCTCCATTCTGGCAACTGAATTTATAGTCTCCCCCATCCCGTCCTCGGTGGATTCCTGAAAGCGGTTTTGCAACACACCCTCCCACCCAGCAATATAAAAACCAGTGAATTTCAATCAAATTTCTGAAAAGCAGCAAACGGTTGTTACTCCCTCGTGTTCCTCTTTGCCTGCTTCAGTCCAGAGTTGGTGGAGTTTATTTACCACATCTAAGACTGATTCCCTTCCTTTTGGTGGCTTTGAAGATAATTGAAGGTACCCGCATTGTCTGCCTGTGCATGTTGCCATTTAAAAAAAAGGCAATGCTGGGATCGATGGCTCTTCGTTAATGCTGCTCCTCTCTCGGCATCGAAGGCCGTATAACAGAGGGCGGGAATGGCTGGATCAGCAAATTGTTGCAGGCTGACTGTATGGTTAATTGTGGCCCCGTCCCTTTGAAAACACAGCTCATGTGGAATGGCGGAGGAGGCCAAATTAAATATTTCATGGGAAATTTTGCAAAAGTGGCATTTCCCCCTCCTCCCGCCCCATCAATAAGTAAGGCAAGACAAAAGGAAGCTGAACTGCCTCTCGGATGCCAAAGGACCCAGCTGCTCACCCGGGGGAGGGCATTGACCCCCCCTTCTCCCTGAAGGAGGGGTCATGGTGGGGGGTGAGCAAAGACAGTTCATGGCCAGTGTGCTCATGCCAAGTTAGGACAAGGAGGCCTAATCCCCTCTGCAGGCCTTACCTGGCCCAGCACCTGCCAGCTTTGTTGACCAGGAGAGCCGCATGATGCCCCCTCCATCTCCAAAGCTCCTCAGATGGGCCACTGGGTCAGTCAAGAGGGGTGTGGAGGAGCCATCCTTTCTTCCCATTTGGCCCTGCCTGAACTGGAGGAGGGAGATGCCACCCAGAGCCCCTGGCCTCTTGCCCACTGGCAGCCAAAGGACCGAGGGCCATGGGAGCCGACTGGGCCCATCACCATGGCCTCAGGTGGGTGCACAGAAACCTTCAGAATGGAGCTGCCCAGGAAGACAGAGTGCGCACCTCAAAATGAGTGGGAGGGCAACCTGGTAATCCCACTAAGTGGCCCTGCTTGAAGCTGCGATGGGACTGGTGGGTTGGGTATTGAATGCAGAGGTGGTCTACTTTTCAGCCTTCTCCTGCAGTCCCCACCCCATCCAAGGACAGGTGTGGTATCACGAGCAGACGGCCATCCCCTGCAACCTGAATCAGGAGACAGCCTTGGGTAGTAGGAGAGGGAGGGAGGCTTCTGTTGGGGGGTGAGTGCCAGTCTCCAACTCTGGCCCAACAAGACATGGGCAACTCAATTGCTTTCACCCAGGGCAGGCTGCGTATCCCTTCTTTGTCCATGAGCTCTGCCCACACAAGTTCACCTTCTCATCACTTCCATAAACATTTTTGGAAAAGCACTTAAAACTGGTCATTTCGCTCAAGCAGGGCTGGGCTGTAATGTCCTTTTAAAAGAAAGCTCCCTCTTTAAAGAATCTGCCAGTTGGAGGGGGAGGTTCCTGAATCTGCACTGGAAGCTCTTGGAAACTTCAGACCGCAAATCTGTCACAAGTGAGATTGAGTCGCTCACTGTTGGCCAAACCCTATCTCTTTAGAATAAAGAACACAGACAATTTTAAGTGTTTTGTGAACATTAATAAGAATAAGATGAGTTAAAATTCAACTTGAAACATTTGATGTTGCAAGCCGATGCTTGAGCATGTGCAGAGTACTTGGAGGTTTGCAGAACATGCAACTGAATGCCAGCCAGAAAGCAAGAGCATCTGTCCATGATTTTGCTGGTTGTCCTCTTGTTCTTCTCTGCAATTCCTTTCCCTCGTCTTTGGCTTGCTTGCTTTCATTCTCTGACACGCATGTTCCCTGCTAAAACATTAATGACGCTTCTGAGTTTCTTTGGCACCGGTGACTTTAATTGCATAATTTTTAAAAAAGTATTGAATTTGTCTCTGATTCTTGGGGGCTTTTAGGAATATAATTAGCCTTCACACCACTTTAGTACTTGCTGAGTCTTTTAATCTAGGCATACAAGGACAACCGTGTACCTGTCAGGACCAGCTACGGACCCATCTGGAAGAAGTTGGGTCAGGAACCACTGAAATTAAATTTTCAGGCATCCAAAGGAGCTCCCTTGCATAACTTAAGTCCAGAAGAGACCTTTCCCCCCCCCCCGCTTCCCTCCGCCTTCCTCCTTCAAGTCACCGATTCCCCTTGCAGGATCTTCTCCCCAGGAGAACCAGCTAAGCCTGTCAGAATGAAATGTCACAGGAGTGTGATGAATTGCCAGACAACCCAATCCACTCCTCTCACAGCCAAAGCTTTTCAGGAGACTTTTAACCAGTACTAAAATTTTGTGTGACACTTTGAAGACTGTCCAATTTATTACTCTGGAAGCTTTGACAGAGCAGGACATATTTCAACAGGAGCATCTCTTGAGGCAAGTCCCACCAAAGGACTCCTTGGGTTGATAAAGACATCGCAGGATCCATTGTTGTTGTAAGTAAAGCTTCAGCTAAATCCCAGTGGGAGAATCCGGAAGGAAGGCTTAGAGAGAAGCAGTCCAAGAGCTTCCACAACTGGGACCTTGAGGCCTTGGGAACCTTCTCAGAAGACTCTGCTTCAGCACTCCGAGCTGCCCTGGAGAAGTTGGGTCTTTTCTGAGTATCAGGAGCCATAGGAATTGCACTACCACGATCTTGTTTTCTGCTGCTCCTGTACAAAACAGGCCACATTCAGCCAGGCCGATGCTTCCAATGTTGCTCGTTGCCTGGGCTCCTGCATTTGCTTCCAGTATTTGAAAAGGCTGCTTCTGGTGGAGCCTCTTTGGACTCCGCTGTTATTTCGGCCAGCGGTGAATAAACATTACAGAGAAAGGCTGGCAACAATTTCTCCAAACTCTCTGATTTGAGCCTCTCCTTTTCCTGGGTGCCTGTTAGCGCCTGCATCTGCGTGCCTGGCCTGCCCCTCATAGAGCCAGGCTGGGCTCAGAGCCCAGAATGCTGCCTCCATTCCAGTTGACTTTAGTCAAACCCAACGGACTGGAATTTATCTGCCAAGATGAGTCCTGGGGAAGAGCGCTCATCTCTGCTATTTATAAACCAAAGACGGGTATGTAAATACATTCCCATTCAATATTTATGAAGCCCTGGCTGGGGGCCTGTTGTAAGATGTGACAGGATGTGTTGGAAGATCAATGATGCTCCTATGCAGGAGAGAGAGGCCGCATCGTGTTTGCCGGATCTCTTGGAAGGATCCTGGACTGAACCGAGCCCCCTCTTGCCAGCAGCTCTGCTTTCCTGGGAGCAGCCCTCGGCTTCAGAGCTTTCACCCACAGAGGGGTGCTCCTTCCCCTGTTTCTACTCCTCTTTGGGTGGTGATGGTTGGGGACATAATGGACATCCATCTACCTGTCCCACTGGATTCATTGCCATCCTTTCCTGGAGCAAAGTGGAAGTAAAGCAGGCATGTAAGAGAAGAAGAGGGTTATCAGGAACCCACCCTCTCTGTGTCTGAGTGTCACTCCACACATGGGATGCTCCACCAATTGCTGGGGTGTCCATTCAAAAGTCTGGATGGCAAGTGGTGGGGAAGCCCTTGGGGAATCACTGCTGCCAGTCAAGGCAAAAATAAAGCTACTGGACCAACAAGAAATAACTGGGGCTGCCTCCAGGTACAGTGGGATTCTTTTATGCTTGGATGGACCCTGTATGTTCCATGGCTGGAAAGCCAGGGCAGTTCCCAGCCACCCAGCACTGTCCCCTGCATTTATTTAAAGTCCAGCTGAGGTCTTCCTAAGTGCAGGCAGGGTGGCCAAGGCAGGGGACTTGCCAGGGTGATTGCTCTGATTCTCTGGAATCAAGCTGGGAGCTCTCGGCTCACGTGGTCTGGCTCACTGTAGTCTCCCCATTTCCTCCTGCTGCATTCAGGCCAGAGGCCCTTGATGACATCCCTCCAGGGTCTCCTCTCCTCTGAAAGGGCTGCAGAGGAGAAAACAAGAGCAACTCAGAAGAAACTACTTTCCAGGGAGGTTTTGCCAGGGTGCATGACATGGGAGAAGCCCACATTTCTGTAAAGCCCCTTCATTTTCAGGTTTCCAGAAATAACATCCCCACCTCCATTTCAAGCTACCTCAAACAAGACTATCAATGGTGCTTCTCCTGCCCGCTGTTCTGCCGTGCTAAAAAACAAGATTGATTGTAAGTTTATGTTGCAAATGTACATCATTATTTCAGCACATTAATGCAGTGCCTTTTGGTGCAAATTGATGTTGTTTTTATGATGCTGTTTTGGGACCTGAATAATTGAATTGATTCTTAATTTCAAAGAGCCCGTAGGAAACAGGAGAGGAGCTGGTAGACTGCAGGATGCAATTTCTATAGATCTGTAAGCATTTCTGCAGATGCACCCTTTCACAAAGCCATAGGCCCACCCCACTTCCAGAGAGCAATGGAGGACATCTGTGTGGTTCTCCCAGAAGTGCCCAAGCTGACCACAAAGGTGAGTCATAGCACAATATGCCACAAGGCTCTGGGAGCCAACCAGTGGGGGTCCCTCCTGCTTTTCCTACCAGCAATCAATCTCCAGCAGCCCCTCCCAGGAACCTAAAGCCTCCTTAGAGTCAGTATAACTTCTGGTTTCCCTCCCATCTCCACCTCAATCGATTGGGCTTCTTAAGTGGACATGCTAAGCCTTCTAAGCCAGCAGCCATCATCACAAAAGCAGCTCATTTGCTCAAAGCCCCACTTGGGTGCATAAAACTATCACAAAGGTGGGTGGGTGGAGCGGATGGCAAGAGGTGCTTTTCTGCACCATCCAATAGGAGAGAAGGCAAAGCCACCTTCAGGTGACTCAGAAGGTCAAGAAGAAGAGCCTGGATTCAGATGGGACCCTCTTCTCAGATGCAACAATGGGAATGTTGATGGAGAGCATTACATTTACTTAAGTATTAGAAAAATTGGAACAAAACAATTTATCCTTAGTATATTGGTTCAGTTTCTATTTCTAAAATGGACAATTCCTTTTCTAAAAAGTACTAGAAATGTAATGCTCAACAATTTTGGAAAAAAAAATTGTATGAGAATGAAATAAATTTTAAAAGTTGAATTCCCAATCCAACCTGCGATATTTTAGTTACATTATTATTAAATCATAAATTCCCAAGTATGCTAAAGTAGTTTTCTATATGCTAACTCAAACAGGAGATTACATGCTTCTTCCTGGGAAATGCTGCTTGATTCCTTCCACGGCTGGAATAGTCTTAAAAGTAAACTTGAAGTAGGATGCACCTCTAATTGTAAATCATCCTTGAACCCTCGTCCAAAATCTAAAAAAGAATTTTTCTACCTATAGAGTCCCTACAGTATTCTAACTTCTTGGAATAATCCAAGATGAACACATTCTCACTACTGATTCAATTTATTATAGCATATAATTTCAGTCAGTGATTTATGTTATGTTGACAAGGGTTCCTAATGTATATGTTTAAAGCCTAATAGTATCAATCAATCAATCAATTTTATTTACGGGCAAAAGGCCCTAAGCCTTAATAGGGATTCCTAGCTTTTTAAATAACATATTTTATAATTCATAGGTAAGTAATGATTCTTTGGAAAACTGTAGCTTTAGAAAACCCTAGATCTCTTTTTTACCTATTTGTATTTTACTACCTTTTCCTTACTTTTTATTGTATTTAAAATGTCTTTAAAAAAGAAAAGGAGGGAGGGAGGGAGGGAGGAAGGAAGGAAGGAAGGAAGGAGGATTCTTCATAGCACCTCTTTCCCAGCCTTACCAATCCTCGGAGGAGAGATGGGGCTGCAGGGTCCTGAATTAGATGATTCATAGTAAAGTAGTGAGTTTCTTCCCAAATTCTCAGGCAAGAATTAAGCAGTCTTGATTGAGAGGCTCCTGGAATAGCTGAAGGAAGTGAACAGGGCAATTCTTGGGTCCCCCCCTGCCCCCAGGGAGAATCCTAAACAAGACAAAACACTGCTCTCTTTCCTGGTGATTTTCAATGCAAACACTTCCTTGGGATTTTTGCAGGGGGTGCAGACAAAGAATACCTGCAGGGACAGAATAGGCAAACGCTGTTTGTGTGTCTGAGCTGCAGCCGTACTGCAGGGCCTGCAGAACGCTGGAGGATTCTCCAATGTGCTCCTGGCTTACGGCTGGCGGGAAACCCGCAAGGACCGTCAGAAGCGGATGTCTGTCACCATTATTTGCAAAGGAACGGGGGGGGGCTTCTTTGTCCCTGAAGTGGGATGCTATTATCCGAGAGCTGACTTGAGCATCTGCCCCGCCTGTCACAACACTGAGCAGACCACAGGCAGCTGTTAGGACAGTAGAAGCAGTTGCCATAGCAAGCTCATTGCCCAGGGCCAAAACACAGACAGATGTTCTGGCTGTTGCAGCCATGGACAGGAATTGCTAGTGTAGGCAAGCTCTGCTTCTGCCCCCCGCCCCCAAGATCAGCCCCAGGACTGCCTTTGGCCTTCCAAGTCCCAAGCAGTCCAGCCCCCAGCCCTGCTTCCCCTTCCCCGCTATAGTCCTATCATCTGTTTCAGGAGCCTTGTACACACAGAGAGAGGGAGGGAGAGAGGGAGGGAGGGAGGGAAGGAAGGAGGGAGGGAGAGGGAGAGGGAGAGAGAGAACCAATATGGCTGCCAACCATCAAGGCCAATTCTCAGGAATAGCCTCCCGTTTGTACATGGTCAGTTGCAAAGGCCAAAGGATCCCCTAATGTTTTAGCACTCCTGCAATGGGTGAATATGATCTGGTTTTCTTTTTCGGCAGCTTTTCATCCTTTTAATGTTTTAGGTTTTTTTTTCCTGTGCATATTAATTGCATACGACTTCATTGATTTCTTCAGTGTTAGAAGCTTTCTGAAGTTACGACGGAACTTGTTCTTTATTTGCCTGCTGCTTTGTTATACACGGCATTCTAGAGGTCATTTTTTAGAGGGTTTTGTTTTTCCACACAGCCCTATCTCAACTTGTTCTTAAAAAGATAATATGCAATAAACTGCACTGATGCCGTCAGTCAAATATGGTCAGATGCTAACTGCTGTTTCTTGTTCAGAGTCCCGTGCCATAAAATACTAAGCACTACTGCCTGCAACGCCATAGGGAGCAGCCATGCATTTCAGCCGCTCTGTCACGTTTTTCATTTCTATAGGAAGCCGAATGGAGCCAAGGATGCCAGCAGTGGCTGCACAAGGATTTCAAGGCCATCTGGAGAGTTTTTATCATGACAATTTGTAGAGGAGAATTGGAAGAGGCTGATTTATACCCACTTCTGCTGATCCTCTTCCAGAAAGCCTCCAAGCTGGAGGACGCTGATTACAGCCCAGGGTGGAGTTGGGGCTCCTTTTGCTCCTTTCCTCTCTTTCTGCTGCCCCCCTCTCCCAGTTACACAACCGTGCAGCCTTGCAAATGCACTGGATGTGGAGAATTAATTCCCACCCGGCCTTACCACGGACTTCCTCCCTGGGGGTGGGCTCCTCCTCCTCAGGACTTGCTCTGCCTCTAAAGGAGGGCAGACATTGAGCCAAAGACCCCAGGCCCTCCCCCTTCACAGCCACTTTCTTAGCTGGCCATTTAAATCATTCTAATTATTCCAGCCACACCCCACTAACTTCCCCAGTGGAACCTGCAGAGGGGAAGATCCTGGGCTCTGCGCCACCTCCTGCCCTTGGCACCACCTGAAGGGATCCCACAGGGAGCTGGGGCAGGTGGGGAGCCAGGCCCTCCAACTTCCTTACAATCACCTGGCCATCTGGTAGCGTGGAGGGTCCTACGCTCAGGCCCCCAGGCCCAGGGGAGCTCTGCCGGGGATGTAAAATTGTGATGAAGAAGAAGAAGAAGAAGAAGAAGA
>AZIM01000078.1:602340-615992 GCA_000516915.1 Ophiophagus hannah
AGTAAAAAATTTTGAATCTCACCACTGGCCCAGAGCCCAGTCTTGCCCTGGGAAGTTGAGGCCTGCCTCTGCCGCAAAGGAAGGCCATTCTGAATAAATATTCTTCCCCGTCTCAGAAGAAGGGCAGGCATCAAAACCTTGCCTGCTTCGTTCTGTTTTGCTCTCCCATCCCAAGCCAAGTCTTCCATATTGCAGCTGAATTATTACTTTTCTTTTCAGGTAAACATTCATGGTAGAAACTCACCTGTTCCTAGTCTCAGTTCCCCTCAAACAATTCTGTGTGTGTGTGTGTGTGTGTGTGTGTGTGTGTGTGTGTGTGTTGTTGTGTGAAGAGAAGACAGGGAAGGAGATGGCAGAAGGGTCCGTGGAGCACAGCACACACACATCGGTGAGGTGAGAGGGGCAAGGAAGGACTGAATGTTGGGCATTGGGGGGGTCTCCCACCCATGGCTCTGCAGAAGAGATCAAGCTGACTGAATGCCAGCATCCAAAGGGGATCCTCAGAACTCTGTAGGAAGCATCCAGAATCCAGCTACGAGGCTGCATGACCCTTTCTGGGCTAAGCTCCCCACAGGGGCAAGGAGCACCGAGGCAGGAAGTCTTCAGCCAAGGGACGTTCTTCAAGTGGACATTCAAGACAAAAATCATGATGGTCATGTACCTGGAGACCACTGATCCCAAGAGAGAGGACGCTGGAGAAACTTGTAGAGGTTGCTGAGCAGCTTTATATTTTGGAGAAATGCATCTGCATGGAAGAATCTAAGTCAGGGGACTTCCCTCCAAGGCCATTTCATCAGAGGACGCATAGTCTCAGAAAGCAACCTGATCCACACTAAACTGAGTCACATTATCTCCTAAAATGAAGCTGTTCCCTATCCATCCTTGACTGCTGGCTTGGCTGCCTCACCCTTCCTAAAAACTTCTGGTCAAGTTGCTCTTGCCACGAGGAGCTTAAGCTGCCAAGAGTGAATCCTGCCTTGGTCAACTCCCAGCTGCTCTCTTGGCTCCTTAGAGCCCATTCAGAACTGTCAAAGCCCACCTCCTCAATTGAAATAGCCCAGATGCTGCTTCCCATGGTCATTCTGGGTTGACTTTGGCCCACATTTCTAAGTCATACTTTTGGTTTATTGTGCATATTTTTGGCATCCATATGAGATTTCATTGATGCAACCTCTGGATTTAAAAAAAAACACCCCAGTATTAAGAACATCATCTACTGTGTCTCTCAGGAAGGAATTTGCAAGCAGCGTGCTTCTCCTCAGCCCCATGTTTAGAGGTTCCTTCTCTCAAGGCTTAAACCTCTGCTGCAGCTCATCTTCCAAGCTTCTGGAATTCTTTGTGTGTTCCAGGCTCCACCGAGCCAACACCCCGGGTCTCTCTGAGTGAGAAATGCCACACCACCAGCCAGCCTGCAATTATTTTCCTCCCTCTCTGGGGCATGAGATGCCAGACATGTCATCCAATTGCTACAACTCTCTTTCTCCTGCTCTGCAGCGAGGGAGGGGCTACTGCAGCCCCAACAACAAAGCCAGGGAGGGCACAAAGTTGGGGGTGGGAAGAGAGATCCCACTGCTTTCTCCTTTCTGCTCAGGATGGTTTTGTTTGCACACAAATAAATTCTTATCTTTAGGGCAGCTCATGATGTCTGCTGAAGCTGAGGAGCCGTGACCCGTCCATGACTGTGTGGGCATCTCGATCCCACACCCAGCCCTGGCCCAACCACAGAATGGAGCCATAGGGCTTGAAGGGACCTTGAGGGTCTTCTACTCCAACCAAGTGGCCTTCCAGTTGTCAGAAGTTGCTGTCCAGAGATGTGACCACCTCAAATGTGAAGGTGGCCTCTCTAGCCCTTCTTCTCACCCTGGACAGACCAAAAGGGGGACCCCGTGAAGTGCTGTTCTGGGGGTGCCAGCCTGTCCCCTGGTCCACCTCTTCTGAGAAGAAGGGAGACGGGAGGTGCCAGAGGGAAACGGCCCTTCCTGGTCAGTCCCTTTGCCCAAGGCGCCTTGGCACTCCTTGAGCCCACCAGCCTGTATTGCAGTATTTGCAGGAATTTCACCAACCCGGTATTTTACAGGAACATTTTGTTTCCAGTTTTTCCCCAAGGTGGAATGATCCCTTCCTTTCTTCCCTTTGTTAGATAGTACCACTATAATTAAAGTTTCATACCAACCTTCAAAAGGGGAGGCTGGTGGCGGAGGGAGTTTCTCCTCTTTGAAAACTGACTTACAAAGAGATGTCACCAAAGGAGAATGGGAAGTACAGACATGTGCAGCGTAGCAATCACTGAGCAGCAGACAAGGGGAAAGGAATGTTTTCTTAAAAGCCTCCAATTCAGGCAGAAAAGAGACTGCAAAAATACATATAATTTTTTAAGCAACACCTACAAGGCGAATCTTGATAAAATCAGTGGATTAAAGTTACCCTGCCTAGAGAGCACAATGCTCTGATGAGTGATGACCCAACAACATTAACGCCAGTTTTGCGCTCCTTTTTTCAATGGAAAACTGAGATAAAGCACAGGAAAGAAGAAATTACTCTGGTGTCTATGTCTCAGTGCTCTCTCTCTCCCTCCCTCCCTCCCTCCCCACACACACACAGAGTATATAGTATCTGTCGCTACTTATCTCATCTCCATCAGACTCCCCATGTATTGCCAAAGGCAGCCACAGGAAATCAGAGGATGGGGTGCCATTCTTTAAGAAGGGTTCCAATAGTGTCTAAGCTTTTATCCACACCACACACACACACACATACACACACCACAAACCTACAAGTACCCTTTCCGCTTTCCTTAAATAAATACTTTATAAATATATACTTTCAGTATTTACTTCTTCCTCTGACAGGCTGACCCTCTGTGATATCTCTGGCAGCTGGTTTTATCCCCTGGGGATGTGCTCCTTCTCCCACCCTGTCCGGAGGCAGGGGAGACCCTGGCCCACCCCTCCTCTGTGCTCCACTGCCTGGACTTTGGGAGAAGCAGCTACCAAGGAAATTTTCTCCCTCTGGATGGTGGCAGAGAGCCCCCTCCCCACCGCCGCCACAATGTTTGCTCCAAAGGACCCCTTTGGAAGAGGAAGGAGAGGAACTTGTGCCTTCCTTTCCTCAGACCTTTGCTAATTGAAAGGAAACCAGGAAATCTCTGTGTAGCTTGAAGAAATGCAACTTCCTGCATTGAACGGCATTTATAAATGTGTGACACCAACATCTTCCTGACTCATTTTATATTTAAGAAATAAGAGGAGCAATATTAATGGTTTGGCTCCCTCTGTAGTCAGGTGGAAGAGCCAAGAAAGAGTCGGAGCAGCCAAGACGGCACCCAGGCTCAGACTGGGTTCAAACTCAGCCCAAGCTCGAGTCCCTTAGAAAATGTCTTCAGCCACTGGTTGTTCCTGGATTGCCAGTGACCGTGCCACAACCCAGTGGATCCAGGACAATTTGTCAGGGGAGGGAATCAGGGTCGCCCTTGTCATGCAAGCACAGCCTAATGGAGGAGTCTCCTTTGGGGGGGGAGATTCCTGCACCCTCAGAGGGAATTCAGTCGTTTCTCCATGAAGTTCCCCTCTCTTCTGCAGAGGGTTCCTCCACCAATGTGAGAAATTTAGAAATTTAGAAAATGCGGTACTGTGTTGACATCAGGCCATTCTTGAATGTCCTGCCAGCCTTTACCCTGGAGGTGGGCAGCAGGTGGGCAGCAGCATCCTGCCCATGTGTGCAAAGCTCAAGCTGAAGCCAACCTTACAGGCTCGGAAGGGGAGGGCCTGGGGAGGAGACATAGAGCTCCACATGCTCCAGGGTTTCGCACCAAACTGCCATGCATGCGAGAGATTGAAGGGAGCTGGAAAAGACCAGGAGGCACTTGATGTGCTTTCTAATGGCCTTGCACAAACCTTCTGGCCCATTGGTGCAGAATGATGACTTTGGGATAAGCAGGTGACATTGGCACAAGAGGCCTGATCCTGAGCTCAGGGCAGCCACAAGTGAAGCCCAAATCGGTCATTAAAAAGTAAGTGTGTCAGTGGAGATGCGACTCGGGCTTGGAAGATGCTGGTTTCTCCACCATCTCTGGCCACTCCCAGCCTAGAAGCTCTCCCGGTGAATCAGGTTGGGCACATTAGTGCTAAGCAACCCCAGCCTTGAACTCTGCAATGGGGAGAGGCCTCCTGGCAGCAGCAGGAGAAGCTCCATGAGGAGAGTTGATGTTCAGAGCATCACCAATGGTTCTTGCTGCTTCGTGTTAGAACCACCTTCTCTCCGTAGACCTTTTGCTCCTTCTCTCCTTGGACTCTGTGTTGCTGATCCTACTTCAGGGGTCACTACAGCTCTCCTGGAAGGCAGTCTGCACATGCCCAAGGGCCACCCCTTCGGCACAGCATCATGGGCAGAGCCCAAACAGTCCCTTGGAAGGCTGAGACCTTAATGAGGAGAAGGGCTTCTTCTAATGAGCAACGCCTGCTAAATGCCCAGGGCTGTTTATGAAGCAGGTCTTGTATTCCTTCATGGAAATTTCATTGGGGGCGTTAAGTATAGATAGTCACTGGACCAAAGCCTACCAGTAATTATGGGTAATTACTGTGCCTCGGTGTTTGGAATAACAATGGCAAGCAAGCACCTGCCGGGGAGGCTGAGAAGTCGGAGCTATCCTGAGGCGAAGGTGGCATTGGAATATCAGTATTCCAGAATCAGTGCAGATGGGGTTACAAACCCTGAGCTTGGAAAGGGAAGGGCAACACCTCGCCCAAGATGCCAACTCAGAATGCTAGCACTTAGCGCTCAGACCTATATACCTCCCCACAGTGCTTCCCAGCCCTCTCTAAGTGGTTGACTGAGTCAGCCTCTTGCCCCCAACAATCTGGGTCCTCAGTTTACCCACCTCAGAAGGATGGAAGGCTGAGTCCATCTCAGGATTGAACTCCATGCTGCGGGCAGAGTTAGCCTGCAATACTGCATTCCAACCACTGTGCCACCATGGCTCCTACACGGAAAAAACAGGGCTCTGGGAGGTCCCAGCTAAAGAGTCCAGATATAGCTACCAAGCTGTCCTGCATGTGGCCACCAGAAGTAAAGCCACCAAGCTGACAGCTGCCAAAATGCCACCTGCTCATGGACTGCATGGAGCCCAAGATGGCAGCTTGTCATAAGTACAAGTTCTTTTCTGTCCTCCTGGCCTGAACTGGGGGGGCTTCATGCCACAATGGCCTCTCTCATGTAGCCGCCCATTGTCAATTAGTAACATGATTTGGGCTGACCTTGGCTCATCATTCGTGGCTTTTCTGAATCCTAACTGAGCATGCTATGCCCTGGTCTCCTTTAAGGAGCTTCCATTTAAAATTCTGGTAAATCCTCCATAATTTATCAGAAATGAGTCAGTGATGGACCTGGGAACAGCAAGAAGCTCATTTCCCAACAAGTATACAGAGGAAAGAAGTATGCCCCTTAAAGACCAGGAGGCCCATGATGCACAGCCTGGCAGGGGCTCAAAAGGGCCTGGGAGCCAGCCGCGGCAAAGTGCCAGGTGCATCCAGCTTCACCTTGGCTGTTCTCTCCAGCATGCTTCCAAGTCACACCAGCCAGATGCCTGGAGGAATTACAGTGTTTGGGAAAGAAAACAGAACCACACAGAGACATTGTTGAATGTAAATAGCAGTTAAATATGCGTTGCCGTCTGCCATCATTTCGGCAGCTTGCAAAGAAGCAGGAGGAGGAGGAGGCAGAGGAAGGAGTGGAAGGAAAGGGCCGGAGGGACCGAGCCCTGTTCAAAGCCTGCTCTGTTTGGACAGCTTCCACCAGTCCTGGCCAGGGATCTGCAGGCAGCATCCCCTAATGGCCTCAGTCCCCCACACAGACATTGGTGGCACCTGCTGTTAAGAGCCCACCCAGGAAGGCAGAGGTGCCCCCTTTGGGAATCCCAGGGGGCAGCTCCTCTCTCCTGGGGTGAGGGGGGGTCCTCCCACCCTCCCACCAAGGGGCTCCCGGGGTTGCTGGGGCAGCCACAAGTCACAGCAGTCTTTTTACGTAGCACCTCAGCTTAGTGCACATAAGCAAACAACAATAAAATTCTAGCGTAATATCAATTTACCAAATGTTATCTAACCTAACAGCACCATATGGTAACCCAGACGCGCCCTCTTCCCTTAGACAGCAGCTCATGCCTGGAAGGGCTGCTCCTGGGTTCCTACCAGCTGCAGGAGACACCCCTGCAGCCCCTGGAAGGATCCCTATCCACCCCAAGCCCCCCCCCCAGGACATCTTCCCTAGCAGAGATCTCAGGAAGCCTGGATCAGGCAACCCAGCCTGATCAATTTGAGCAGGGCATCCTGCCCCCTTTCACCAGCCATTCTCTCCATGTTCTATTCACATGAAAGACTGGTGGGGCTCTTCTGACCGGGGGGGGGATTGCTTGTTCCTCCCGGGGCTGGCAAAGAGGGGCAAAGGGGCTCTGGAGACCTGCCCTTCTCTCCTCTGGCTCTGGCTCTGGCTGTGCCCGTCCTGCCACCTCCCACCACCCAGCGCTCTGCTAGGGGCAGCCCACTCTGTTGGACCCCGCAACCACCTGGTAGGTCTCCATAGCAAAGGCCAAACAGGAGGAGTCTAAGATGCTCTACGGAGAGAGAAGGAGAAGCAAGGAGGAGGAGGAGGAGGAGGCCGACAAAGCCAGCACACTGCCCAACCAACGTGGCCGGCGTCAGTGGAGACCAGGAGCCAGGCAGAAGAGCGGAGGGGAACCGGGAGCAGGCTGTGTTCGTGGGGAGGGCTTCCCCTCCCAGCCCCGGCCGGCCGTTTGTCCACCAAGCCTTTTGTTCTATAATCTTTTCATTAAAGATGAAGATTACAACAGTGAAGCTAATTCAAGTGAAAAGAAAGCTAGAAGAATAAGAAAAAGAGTGGAAGGTGCAGAAAAGAGAGAGAAAGAGAAAAGAAAGAATACAGTAAAGAGAAATAATAGATACAGGAGCGACTTGCACACCGTTCCTCCATCCCCGGCAAGCCTCTCTCCTTCGGCACAAAGGCTGCCAGGTGGCTTCATTGGTCATGCGTAGTTTGGATACCAGCTGCCCCAGAGATAAAGCTCACTTGGTGAATCTGCTCTCATCACACTTAATGGAGTTATCTGCTTGTGTGCAGCCAGGTCACAGAGGGAGATGGAGGGAGGGCCACATATAGCACAAGCCACGATTGAGCCCAAGGAGAAAACGGGATCGACTCTTCGGAAAAGGAGCAAGAAAGAACTTGGTAACCTTCGCCCCTGCCCTCCCCCTCCAGGAGCTCTTCCTCCGTCCTGGACAGGGCCTGGCACTCCTTGTGGAGAACCGTTGGCCATGTGGCTACCCTTGGCTGCAGCGCATAGAACATCTGTGAGCTGCCAACAAGGATGCCATCCACCCATCCTGATGCCAGTGGAATGCGGGCTGGCCTTCCCCCAAGAAAGGCCCAACGGCAGGCAGGGGAAAGCCCGCTGGGGGGGGCTCTGCAGGACTCCTGGGCTGCCCGCTGTGCAAGACCCAGCTGGGCGGCCCCAAAGCAAAGGGGCGCGAACTCCACCTATCATGGTTTCAAGGCAGCCTTTACATACATCCTTCAAAGGAAGCCAGCAAGCTGTGACAAAGAGGTTTGGGTTTTGAACCAAGGGGAGCTGGTGGTCAAACTCCTAGGCAGCTAAAGGGCTCCTTTCTGTTCTCAAGCAAGCTGCCCAGTTGCTGCTGCCTGGCTCCAGAGGATGGCTGGAAGACTCCAATGGGATCAGTTTCCAAGCTTTTCCTTGGAAGAGCTCAGCGACATGAGCAAGCCTCGAAGCAGGACACAGGATTGGGGAGGGTTGCCTGTATCTTCACCTCCCACTTGCCCAACCTGAAGCTGCTCTACTGGTCAGGGGATCGCACGGATGCATGCCACACAGACACACACACATCTATGTGACCCTGGGGAAGGAGAATCAGCCGCTCTCTGGCCACTGTGAGGCAGGCTGGAGCTGAAGAGAGCTGCGTTCATTCCTTAGACTTGAAGGTGCAATGGGACCTTTGCTGCCGGCTGCATCCCACCTGCCTCCTTCGGGGCAGAGGCCAAACTTACACTCTAGCCCTGCACAGAGGATACAAAGACATTTCAATATTGAGACTTTTGCACGCTTTCCTTAGGGAGGTTTTCCTGTGAGTTTGGCTCCCTTGAACAGAAGAGTTGCCCAGTTCAGCAGGGAAGGTGAACTGAAAGGTATTTAAGGGCCAGTGGTCACCCAGACCAGCACAATCCAAAGCACACTGAAGATGCAACCAAATTGCCAAGTTCGGAGCTCAGACCAACAACAGAGCTGGATATTTGTGCTTAACTTAACTGAAGAACAGAAGCCGAGTCCTGCTGGGCCAGACCCACCTCATCTTGTTCTTACATGGCCAACCAACTGCCCAAGGAAGCCCACCGCTCTCCCAGCAGATGGCCTCCCACCAAGGCGAAGACCCCTCAATCACCACAATTTTCAGAAATCCATCCAACCCTCTTTGAAATAAGGGCTGCTCCATTTTGGCTTCAGTACCTGGCTGGTAACAGCCCACGGATTGCGCCAGACCAATGCATGTAAACCTCCTCTTCCTCTCTGTCTGTTGGGCCTGTTGACCCTTCTTCCAACGGGCACTGCCCTCTCAAGTGGCTCAAGAGTCCCTCCAGGCTTTCATCCAGGCTGGAGGAGTCACCGCAGTCTCAGCAGGCAAGAACCAGCTGTCTGCCACCAGGCTCTGCCCGGCACAGTTGGGGAGCATCTCCTTCTGGCAGATCCGCTCCCTGAAAGGGCTCCGAAGACTTTGGGGCTCCCAACCTGCAGCCCCAGCGGGTGGGGGGGTGGGGGGGGCAGAGCCTAACTGGCTTTACTGGGAAGGCCTGCAAAGCCTGTGTAGGGCAGTGGGTGGGGGAAAGCCCTCCTCAAATTTGGCACCAAGTAGGGCGTGCATAATTAGGAGCATGTTTATTCCTTGATTTTGCATAAGAAGTGCTGTTCAGCAGGCAGGGTGGCCTTGAACTGCCTGCCAACCACGCATTATTCAAACTCTTTTCCCCCCAGCCCAGAACAGCCCAGAGGGTGAGTGCTGCAGGAGCCTTGCCCCCTTCTTAGTGCTCTATGGGGGGGCAGGGGGCTGGCCTTGGTCACCAGGGTCCCCCCCACAGAGCCTCAATAGCTGAAGACAGCAAGGGGCTCATGCTCTGCCTTGAGTCCCAGCCCAAATGTGTGTGAGCTCCATAAAGCCGAGGAGAAGCTGCCCTCACCAGGGACAAATAAAGCCACTCTTTTTATTAAGAGAGAAAGCCAAAGGAGAGCAGACTTCTTCTGATATAATTCTTTTCAGAAAGTGCCGAATGGGGACCTGTTCAAACAGAAGTGCTCACAGAGGGATACAGTGGGGGGAAGGCATCTGCCCTAGTGAAATGGGGGGGAGTTGGCAGAAGCTGCTGCAGCCAGAATGGGTGAGAGTGAAAGGAATGAAAATAGGCAGCAGTGCCTACTTTGAGAAGCCCTAGGGCAGGGGTCTCCAACCTTGGCAACTTTAAGCCTGGCGGACTTCAAGTCCCAGAATTCCCCAGCCAGCTTTGCTGAAGTCCACCAGGCTTAAAGTTGCCAAGGTTTGGGGAGGTTCACACTTTCAACACCAGCAGCAAGGAAAGAAGATTCCCCTTCTAAATGCCTGCAGGTTGGTTAGAAGGTAAAGGAATCCCAGGTCATTGTGGGTATTCCAATTTTCCCTTCCTGCTCCTCTGTCCTGGCACATCCTTTGAAGTGGGAGTGTTGGAATGGCTGCCCAGTGGGAAACCTTCCTCTCAGGCCCATCAGCAGGGAGAGGACAGGCCACGGTTGCCTGCAAAGTTGATTCTTGGGCAGGTCTCCTACTGGCTGAGGCAAAGCAGCCATCCCTCGACTGGAGCCTGGCACGGAACCCAGTTCCCCCAGCAAGTCCTATTCCCTGATGAGCCAGCCCGTCCCTTTCCAGGATCCTGGGAGGAGGGGACCCTGAGGTTCAAGGCCTCCTGAGCTGGTTCCCCCCAAGCCCTAGGAGAAGCCACATCTCCTGACCCCGTCAGCCACTGCCTGGGAGCCAGTCAAATGCCAAAATGCCAGACTCCCAACCATGTCAATGGCCAAGCACCCAAATTTTGATCACATGACCGTGGGAAATGCTGCAATAGTCATAAGTACAAGGACCAGCCTTAGGTCAATTTTTCACTGCCATTGTGACTTTGAATGATCACTAAATGGGTGGTTTTAGTCAAGGACTGCCTACAACCCATCTAACTAATCATATCCCCAGCATTTGCTAGCATTTGCATGAAAGGAACACAAGTGGAGAGAACTGTTTAACTGAAACAAATGATGCACTGGATCCAGAGGCTAAACCTTGTGACTGGACAGCACAGTAAGAGTCTGGAAAACACAGCAGCCCTTTGACCCCAATCCTGCGCAGAGGTTCTCAGGCTTCGTGGGATTCAAAGGCCTGGGAGGCAGCTTGGGGCCAGAGGGAGCAACCTCGGCAGCCACCTAGGAAAACCTGACGATCTTTGCCATTTTGCTTTTGGGGGAAGAGCTCCAGGCTCCTTCCTGCTAGCCCTGCTGTTGACTTCTGCTTCCAGGTTGTCTTTCCCATCCAGCGAGCACCTGGAGAGCTTTGGGGATGGTCTCTTCCTCAAGCAGCTGCTGTGGACTCTCCCGCCACGGTTTCATTCCAATGCAAGGCGGACAATGTAGCTTCGTTTGCTTAGAGATTACAGGATGGGCAGATTGTGCTTTAATGAACAGCTAATGTACGTTTCCATATGCAGGGCAGGAAAAATAATGGAAATTTCAGACTAGCAAAGGGAAAGCATGTGAAGTAATCCCAGGCCAAACAGCCGGTCAACCGATCCATTCCGGCCTCCTCCATCTGCAGGGCCTCCAGGCAGGGAACAAACTGCACCGGCAGAGACATCAAGCTGCAAGCAAGACACATAACTGTTCCCTTTGTTACAGAAACCACGTTGGCATCTCACACACATAAAGGGGGATTTTCAACAAAAACTGCTGTTGCCAGCCAGCCCCCCGCAAACCCGCTCCTCTGTGAAAAGACACGAGATGAGAGGGCAAAGAGATGGCTAGAAAGGGGGGGGTCTCATTCTGTGGGCACTGGCAGAGGCTTTGGAGCAATGTGCTTCCTGGTCTTCCCCACACTTTCTCCACCCATGGTTTTATTGGACCAATGCGCAGGGCTTAGATCAGTGGTCAACATGATTCGTGACCAATCGATGGAAATGGACTGCAGCTAGATCTGCTCCAAGAAGGACCGACTGGGGGCCAAAGTACAGCTGATGTTGGTGTCTGTTTTTTTAGGGGCGGCCACACCTGTTCTCCTGGTGTCATTTGATGCTATCTTGTCCTTCAGTCTTGATGGGTGGCATGTGAGGGTCCTGCTAGAAAGTTTTCTACCAAAATCCCAGAAGTGGGAGGTGTTGCAGTCTGGCATGTGCCCCCCATACACGCCCCACAGACACACAATGCCTTTGGAAGGCAGGTGTTTGCTTTTGACCAGGTGCTTAAAATGAAAAGAAAGAGCAAGAAGTTTGTCCAAAATAAACTTTTATTTCAAAAGAATATTTAAACTTTCTTCCCAGCCAGAGTCAATCAACCTGTCAATCATCCCTCTGCATAAACCCAGCATCTCATCACACATGTGTCTTTGTTAATTAACTAATAAATCAAGCCTGTCTTGCTAATTAGGAAAATGCACCGAGTGTTACATCCATTCCAAGGTGTGCTTGTTTTCTGCTCCACCCAACTCACCTCCTGTGCTCTGAGCAGAGTTGGCCCCTCCAGCAGCTGAGTCTTCTGCCCCCACCCTCAGCAGCTCTTGGCAATGTCTTCCTGGGAGGGGCAGCCCCTACCAGGGTAGGAAGGGGGAGAGGGGGCAGCAGGGCCTACTGGTCTAAGTCTGCAAAAGGAGGACCAAGCTTCTCACCTTCATCCATTGGCAGCGAAACTGGGGNNNAGGGGGGGGGGGGGGGGGGGTGGCTGGCAGCCCCCTGGCCTCCTTGCAAAGGACTCTTCATGGCTGGCCTTCACTTTTTAGCTTCTTTGCATCTGGATCTCATTGCACAACTTCCGTGTATGACCTGCCTGTATCGGGATCTTCCCTGGAGAGAAAGAGAGCGACATCCTCAGTTCATGTTATTTGTGGAACAGCTCCTATTTTTCCCAACATTCCTTTAAAAGGAGTACTACTGCTGGCCTCGCCATGCAGGCGGAGAGGAAGCGCTGGATGGGGGGAGGCCAAGCAGCTTACCTGCCTTCGGGGCTGTCAAGGTAACCAGGTGCTGCTCCCTTCCCACCATTCTGTTTGACCATCCCAACTGAAAGGCTCCCTGTCCCCTCCTCGTGCAGCCCCTTCAGAGAGGCCCTTGAGAATGTTCCCCTCCTCTTGGCCTCCCTTTTACTGCAACGAGGTGCCTTGACTGCCCCATTCCATGGAGGGGGAGATGATTCCCTCCCCCACCAGAAGGGCAAGCCAGGGAGAAGCCAGGGGAGAAGACCAGAAAACGCCGCAAGACCAAAAGCAGCCAAGGCAAGAGGGGCAGGATTTGCTCAGGGTGGAGTCAGAAAGCAAGATGGCAGCCAAGGCAGCACGGAGGAAGCTCTGCCTGCTTTGACCCGATCCTCTTCTGTGGCAGCCATGGATCTACCATACTGCAGTTGTCCCCTGGACTTGACGCCATGCCCTGTGGATGCCCGCAAGAGGTCATCGGGGATCCATTCACGGGTGGAATCCGCCTTTGGGTGGGCTTGTGGGATTACCTGTCTAGTTGCACCTCTGTTCTCTGTTGTTGGTTTATCAAGATGTAGTTCTCATCTTCAATTAATTTATCTGGACAGCTTACATCACACTGAGCTTTGAAGTGGAGTCAGCTAATTAATACATTGTAGTTTTTATGTTAAAATCCACAAACAATTTACCACTTTCTCTTAAAAGGGATACCGGGGCATGTTGCTTGGGTTAAACAAACAAGAAAGTCCACAGAAAAACAAGCATATTACGAAAACTGTAAGGAGGAGGAAATCAATAATGCAACTGAGAGCTGTAACTACCCTGCCTGCAGATAATACTGGTCATTTAAATTGCCTGGGCAAATAGAAGAGTCTCACAGTGGTCTCAAAGAGAATAATCTAATTCTGAGTGTGTGGCTCTTGCACTGGGAAGTCTTTGGGGGGTGGGGTTATTTCAGGAGCATGGAAGAGGAGGATTAGAGGAAGAGGAGGAGGCGAGAGGGGGTCCATCAGCTTGGCTGGAACCATCTTTGAGTTATTGAGTGTCCCTGCAAGATTAATCCGGCCATGGCTGTAACTGAGAGTTGGGGACGGAGGGGCTGTCCTGGCCAGCCCCTGCCTGCCCCCGAAAGAGATTGGGGCAAGCAAGGTGGGCATTGTGCTGGGGGTGTTTCTGCGGCTCGGGCTTCATGGGGGCTCGCCCTGCTCTCCTGAGATGGGGCATCACCTTGAAATGAAGTGAAATGAAAATCAGTAGCCAAGACGGGGTGGTTTAGGCAAAAACCTTCTGGCCAACTGCCCTCCAGGTAGTGCTGGCACAACTTTTCAAGCCCTCCAACTTAGACCAGGCCCCCTCCGCCCTGACCCTCCTGCTGCTGGG
>AZIM01000078.1:616175-626377 GCA_000516915.1 Ophiophagus hannah
CCACCCACCCCAGCATCTAGAAGATGGCAGTGATGGCTCTCTCTCACCAAGCACTTCGTGGTTAATTGTTTTTAAAATTCACATTAACTTTGCTTTTGATGTCCTCACATAATTTGGAGTTATGTTTGATACTCTGTAGTTTTTATTAAGCCATAAATGTGTCCCCTCTGCTTTCTGTCTCTCTGTCTCACACACACACACACACACACACACACACACACACCAAATTCTGCCCTCACCCCACTTTTTCCAAAATGCCATACTCTCCCTGCCCTCCTTCAGTAGAAAAATCGTCAGATGGGCCTTGTAGAGAGGTTTGTGCCTGGAAACTCTTCCCTGCCTTGATTGGCATCTGGGCATCTGCCAACAGCTGTCCAAGAGGTGGCAAGTGCCCTCCCCCCATGCTCCTGCCTGCCAGGAGGCCATCCATCGCCCACCCCGGAACGGGGAGTCGGGCCCGTCTCCACTGGGCGCAAGGAGCTCTTTGAAAAGGTCAAGCGATTATGAAGGATTATTGTCATTCCCATAACATGCTGGCCATTAGGAGGCTGTCACCCCTTTGCAAGAGGCCGTAATGAGAAAGAGGAACAGGGAGGGGGAGGCCAAGCAGGAGGGAGGGGGAGGGAGACGTAACATGGCATTACATTAATTCTGATGACAAAGATAATCAGAAGTTCAGGAAGCAGTTGCCAAATGAATCCATTATCATTACCGTGTCAGGGCACCCGGTCTCAGGCCTCCTCCTGGGGGCTTTGAGCGAGAAGCCGAGGGGGCTCCAGACCGGGAGGAGCAGCTGGCTGGCAGGTTGCCTGGAAGCCCATGTGCATCGGCTGAGACCCGGCTGGAGGGGGGCCTTCTTTGATTAAGCCAGCCTAGTGGGGCACAGATTTTGCCAGGGGGGGCGGTCTTGACCTGGGCTCCACAAATGCCTTGGGCCCCCCAGGCAGATTTCAGGGGGCGGGGTATAAACTTGGCTGGGAACAGTATTGACCACTGGGTTGCCACTAACCTCCAACTGAAACTTGGTTTTTCATTCAGTAACAAAGGTAGACAGCCAAATAATTTATGGCCTCTGGATTCCAAAAATGTTGGTTAACTTCAATAAATTGCATTGTCTAAAATGATCATCCCTTAAAAAGGGAGTATTGTCTAGATATTGGTTTAATGGATGAATAAAGAAGCACTTACATTACTGTGTTACATGTATGTTATTTTTAATATTTGTAACCTTGTATTTGAACATAATTGGTTTCCTTTGTAATACAATCTAGACCTGTGAATTTCATGTAACATATTTAAATATGTATTTCTGAGAAGGGGTTCGTAGCTTTCCCAGGGTCTCAAAGGGGTCCGTGGCAGAGAAAGATGACCCTGCCCTGAGCTGGGGGCCTTCCAGGGACTGGGGGCTTCAAGCATTTTGTTTGGGGCTCTTCCAGCAAAGCCCACAGAAGCTGCTCTGGCCAGACCCCCCACCGGCCATTTAGGCTGCCAGTTCCACTAGCCTGGAAGAAGCATCAAAGCTGGAGGTCAGGGATGTATTCATTCCTGGAGAGATGCTGGACATTAAGCAGCAACTCAGAAAGAGACCAAGTCACCAGGATGTGGAAAACACGGACAGGGAGGGACTTTTCTGACATCCCACACATTGCTAGAACTCAGGGCCATCGCTGAAATTAATGGGCAAAGATTCAGGGCATTTACAGAGCTAAACTTTGTCCTTCAGTGCCAGGGAGTCTCAGGGACAACAATTCCAGTGATCTTAAATGGGGATTCAGCCATTCCAAGAAGGGCTAAGTCACAAGTGGAAACACTCTGAGATCCGTACAAATCTCTCCCTCCTGGTTGCCATATTTCAGTTCCAGTTGTGGGGGGAGGGGTTCAGTGGGGGAGGACTGAGAGCTGAAGGTGCTACGGAGGACAGGAACTGCAATTCGAGAAGTCCTGGTCTTATCCTGCCCTGAGATTCTTCTCATGTCCTCAATGTGGCTGAAGAACATAAGAAAATCACAGCTCATGCGTTGTCTTCCCTCTGGCCAACTCAAGGCCTTCAGGAAGCACAAGGGCAGCAGCTGTGATTGCTTCAGGCCCTGGAAGTTTCACATGGTCACTGCAACTCTTGGCAGCTATTCAAGGCACAACCGCATCCTTGTGACGCTTCGTAGGCCACCGGCTGGAGCTGAAGTTCTGGGACAAAAGCTACAGCCTTGTTGGCTTCCTGGTGCCTTCTCCACCTTTGATGCCATGCAAGAGGAGCAGGCAGAGGTCTCCGAGTGCCCGCTCTCTCTTGCCACCCTGGCACTTGTCATATTAGAGGAGGACTTAAAGACCATCCAAGGCAGGGGAAGATGAATTATGTTTCATTTATATCAAAGAAGCAATCTCAGAGCCCATTTGTGACCAAATTTGCTGTCCGAGAAACTTTGCTTTATCTCATTATGTCTTCTATCTGCTGGCTTCTTGTCCTTGAGACTATTAAAGTTTAATGTCAAGTTGGAGATGAAATGGAGTCCTTGCAGCATTGACACATCAGGACCTCTTGCCACCAACACTAATTTTGACAACTAATTAAAGCCAGTGTGGGGCCGGATGAAGGGGGAGGAAGGGAGAGGGTCTCCCTTCGCCCATAGCTTGTCCATGTCATCACAGGGTGGGCTTCAAAAGAAAATTAGCATCGCTTCCTGGACAATGGAGTCATCCCACACCTCCCTTCTCCTCAACAAGTGGAGGAAGTCTGGAAACAAGGCCCTGCACGCAATGTTGGGACCAAGCACAACTTCTGCAAGAGGGGTTCAGCTCACTCAGAAACCCTGGTTGGAGGTCTTTGCTGCTATGATAAAGATGGCAGGATGAATCACATTTGGGGAACCTTTGCAAAATTCTACCTTGGAACAACTTCTCCAAATCAGAGGTTTGGTTCTCAACCTCTATTCAAACACTTTGCTAAGCTTGGCTAGAGTTAACTCTGCTTCATGGAGATGTGGGATATGCTATGCAAATCCAGCCCTCGGTTAGCTTAGGATTCGGTATATTTTATGTCAGGCCCAAAGAACCAAGAATGACAAATGGAGTTAGTTCTAAGCAGTTCCTTTATTGCTGCTCACCCATAAAAGGAATCTCACCCGTCTAAAGCAATCATCTGCAATAATTACAGAAATACTCTGTGAATTGCTAAGGAGGACCTGACCTTGCTGTCTTCCTGCCCAGCAGACATTGCAAGCTGGGCTGAGCCCCTCCCCCCTGCAACTCCAGGCTACATTCCACCATACAAGAACGCTGGAGGGGGCTGCTTCTGGGTGCAGATGGCAAGCCCCTTCCCCGGTGTGTCCCTAAGCCAGGACTCTCCAACCTTGGCAACTTTAAGCCTGGANGACTTCAACTCCCAGAATTCCCCAACTGGCTGGGGAATTCTGGGAGTTGNNNTCCTCCAGGCTTAAAGTTGCCAAGGTTGGAAACCCCTGCCGTAAGCAGTAACTCAGACCAGTGGTGGTATGCTACCGGTTCAGAGCGGTTTGGCCAAACCGGTAGTAAAAAAAGCCTCCGATAATCAGCTGAGAGGAGAAAGAAGAGACAAGTGTAGGATTGTTCCTCCCACCGGCCCCTGTGCTTTTCTCTTCTTTCCCCTCTCAGCTGATTGGCACCGCAGGCCTCGGCTGGTGTGGGGAAAGCTGTGAGTGCATGTTAGGTGCCGGTAGTGGAAAAGGTAGGATCCCACTGCTGACTCAGCCCCCTTCGGCATGCAGGTCACCTGAACTGTGACTGGGTCTCTGGGGAAGGATCTCTCCTTCTTGAATGGGTTAGTGATGGTCCCTGAGAAGGAAGGAACTGGAAGCTGAGCCTCACCGCTTCCCACCCGACCTGCTTCAGTTGGCTGTTCTTGCTGGCAGTTTCTCAACATGAACTGATCAGGCTCAGGGAGATGGATTTGTGCTGCCACAGCCAGACACCTGCTAAATGAACAAGGAGGAAAGGATCCTCACTTTCAGACATCCTCGCCCCCCTTGGCAATGGCTGTCCCTGGTTCAGCTGCCTCCTTGCCTCAGACGAAGAGAGGCATGTCTGCCTTCCTGACAAACTCAAAGCCCCAGCGGGAGGAACAGCCAAAAGATCTGGTGATGAGGATTTGGCAGGAGCCCCCAGCAGCCCTTCACTCTCAGCCAGCCCGTCTGGGAAGTAGGCTGGCAGTTGGGACTGGGTCTCCGCAGAAAAGGCATCCACAGCCTGCCTGCTCAAGCCAAGCTAACCAGAGCGACCCTCTTCTTAAGAGGGTTTTGGCAGAAACAGCAAGCCAAAACTAGCAGTGAAGTCAGGAGAAGCACCTGTGTCCCAAACTGGGGGAGCCCACCTGAACCCCAAAGACACCCAACCTCTGGGTCTTTCCTGCCCTTGTTACCAGGGATGAGATCTAGAAAACCTGCCAAAAAGTTGCTGCAGAGGCCTAACACAACCCCAAATGTTCAGCGCGCGCACGCACGCACACACACATACACATACGCAAGCCTCAGATGTTCCCCAGAAATGTTAGCCATGCACCCTGCCCACTGCCAGAGGGAGGGAGCCCCATGGCAGTGGCCTCTGTCCCAGCCTTTTTCCTCCCTTCATCAAAGGACTTTCTGAGGGTTGAGCAGGGAAGGGAGGCTCTCTTTTCATTTTGCAAAATCTCATGCCTGGAAAAGGAAGAATTACAATAGCCCACAAAGCCATGCATTTGAAAAACAGACACATTTTCTCTGCCTTACAAACACAGCTGGGTAGGGCTTATCAACCAGCATCTCACCAGATAGCTGTTTCCAAACACAGACAAGGCTCTTTTTGCAGGGAATGGAAGCGGTGAGACCCCCAAGACCACCCCAGACTTCTGGTTAAGGTGTGGCAGGTAGAAAAAGCCCCCTGCCCAAGAAAGGCATGTGAGGGCCTTGCAGAAAGCTATTCTCCCCCCTCCAGGCCCAGAAAGTGGCATGGGTGGGGGAGCCATGGGTGCTGCCTCTAAACCAGCCTGAGCCAGAGCTGCCCCCCCCCCTCAAGATTCCTCAGGAGTGAGCCCACCGTAAATAAAGACGACGCTCCCTTGCCACAAAGGGCCCAGAGCTCTGCACTCAAGACTGAAATTAAGGCCTTGCTGGAAGGTGCCCCCCCCCCCAACAAGANAAGGCCTTGCTGGAAGGTGCCCCCCCCCCAAACAAGTGAGAGATAAGAGCCCCGTGCCTTCTAATAAACAGCCCCCATCCCAGCCCCAGGAAGGCCTGGCCCCTGCTCAGCCCGTCTCGCACTCCCCTCCTTCCGTCCACCGTCCGTCCCTTTGGGTGAGACTAATCACATCTGCGCTTGAAAAGCTGCCAATGAAAAGAAACAGGCCGGCACCTCTGCACCTCCTTGATAAACATCCCTGGATCTCCTTCTTCCTAAAGAGGTGTCTATTTAACACAATTTCCATCTCAAACAGCTGCTTTGCATTTCCTTTTGGCTTTATTAAAACTGATTTTCTCTTTGCACTCTCCAAACTGATCTGATTACATTTCCATTTCTCCCTGAAGAAAGGCAAGAGGGGGGAGGAGGGAGGGGGGGAGGAAAACAGCCCGGCTCTTCTTTGTGCAGCCGAGATGGATTTCTGGAGGTGGGCTGGCTCCAGTCTGCTTCTTTATTTTATTTGTGCCCATTTCAATAGTGCTTCAGAGATGGCCCCAGGGAGCCAGCCTCTCTCCCGGCTGCATCCTCGCCTCCATTTCCATGGGAACAAGGGGAGGGCAGCTGGGGCCTCTTCCATGGGCATCCTGCAAGGCTGGGATGGTTTGCATGCACCAGACCTCTTGGGCAAGGCCAAGATGCTTCAGGGCATGCAGGGGAAGTGTGCAGAGGCACCTGTGTGTCCACATGGTTATCCCTTGAAGCACTTGGATCCTTGTCTCACACACATTCTCTACCTTCTGGCGTTGGGGTTCTGCCCCCTTAATTGCTCCTGAGCTCAGAAAGGCCAAGGTTCTTCTGGCGGCAGCCCCACATGTCCTACGGTGGGCCATGGGTGNAATTGCTCCTGAGCTCAGAAAGGCCAGGGTTCTTCTGGCGGCAGCCCCACATGTCCTACGGTGGGCCATGGGTGCTGGACCCCAGCCCAGAGCCAGCTCCTTGCTGGCCTTTGGGAGGAAGGTTGCAAGGAGCAGCTCTGGAATATCAGCGTTATTAAGATTGATTTGGCTTGCATGTCATTTTGACAGGTCCAGAGCAACACTTAGTTGGGGGGGGAGAGAGAGATTTGGTAATAATTACCATCTCTAATTACTGCTAAAACATCAATTGCTTGTGTTCAATTAGCAGCACAGATCCAGCCATGGCAATTTTTTGCAGCACAAAATCAGCTGAAAATTGATTTTGGAAGTCTTAATGTAGATCTGAAATTGCTAACTGGATAAGAAGGGACCATGTGAGGAACCGACCACGAGGAATTTGGAGCTGATGTAATTGCTCCGGTGGAAGATTAATAACCTGTGTACAACACTCACATCGTACAAATCTTGTGGAAGTCACTCATTAGACCCAAGGACAAAGGAAAAGAGAGAAGCGGTTAGCAAGGATGCTGCAATTAACATGGAATTTAGGAAGCTACATTCAGATGATTTCTCAGCTACGACGTTGCAACAGACGCACACTGAGATGGGCAGCTTTACAAATGGGGTAAAGGAACAAACGGAAGGCAGCTCTCCAGATCTCTTGATGCAGCAGGAAGCATCAAAAAGTCCCAGAAATGGTGGTGGATTCTTGCCACTGGGGACAAGGTGGGAGCACCAACTTCATGGCTTGTTTCCCTCAACTACAGTTTAAGAACACACTTTTTAAAGTGGTGGCCCAAACTCCAGGTAACGCCTGGGTTGTGTTTTAGCGCCTCCAAAGGCGGCTCAGAGCAAAGGACGGGTGTGTGTTAAATCACACCCAGAGCCAGCAGAGACGGTCTCACCTCTTGTCCAGGTAGCCTTCTTTTGCCCTTCTTCTCCTCACTTGGACTGGAAGGGGAAACTGGCTGAATGCCGGTCAGTTACACTTGCTTAAAAGAAGAAGCAAAAATCACCTTTCACTGGTCAATCCTGACCGCATCGCCAGCATTTTCCCTCTGTGCCCAGCTGGGGTTTGGTGGACCAGTTGTCCAGTGAGTGGGAACCTAGATGGCAGACAGATGAGGTCCCTTGGCCAGGTCCTCTTCTCGGACGTCCCCTGGGGGCAGTGGCCAAAGGCTGCAGTCTGTGGGCACCTCTGTATGGAGCCGCTGGGAGCGCTCAGCTGGCACAAGTCGAAAAAGATCCACCTTGGAAGCAGACGGGCAACACAACTGCCGGATGGCCAGTGGCAGGAGGGGGGAGGTGAGCGGACAAGGCTCCTCCAGTCAACCCCCAGTGTGTGAGGGGGCCAAAGCAAAGCGCTGCCTGCCTGGCTCTAGGGAAGAGCCCCTGTTTGAAAGCCAGCCCAGCCCCCTAGTCTAGTGGCTGCCAGCACTTCTTGTGGCGGTGAGTCCCTCAGGAAGCACTCCAAGGCTCAACGGTTGCAGCCAGAAAGCCATGGTGGGACTGTGGAGGGGTTGCAGCCTCTCTGAGGTCCTCCTTCCTCTAAGCTCCTCTTCTTGTCATCCAAGAGGGAAGGTGTGTTATTTTCAATTCAGATGAGACATTAAAAAGAGAAGAGACCAGGAGGAAGGAGGAAAATCTCCCTGGCAATTGCCCGCACAGCTGTCTTTGGCCAAAACAAGAAGCAAAATCAAGTCCTTTTTGCAGACAAGGACTAATTTGAGCACCGCTGGCCGGCTGCATTTGCATAATGAAACGCCAAAAGGATGTGTTGCTCATGTATTTTTAAAAGATTTGACTTTGATTTTGTTTAGCTCAAGAAGGGCACGTCACTCACTCTGCCGTGGCCATTCAGAAAGTTATTTCCATTGTGTTTCCAGAAAGCTGTTTTAGGCCATAAGGGCCTCTTGCAATGGACCAGCATACTAATGGGCCTTCTCTGACCTTTAGGCATGGGGTCTCTCCTGGCCTCGGTGGTCTTCTCCTTTTCAGCTTCAGCTAGAAAAACACCTCAGCCTTTTTGCAGGGCAGGAATGGTTCCTTTAGGTATTTCACAGCTTCAAAATATTTTTGCAGAGGCAAAACAAAAGGGCTTCATTGCAGATCTTTTCCTCTGTTTTTCTCTGGGTGCAAGTTATTTTAAGTATGGAAAGCACGGTCCTTGTCCCACCCCCAAAAGGACCCCCCACTTCCAGCCAGCAGTCTATGGAGATTCTCCGTCCTCCAGACCATGGTTGTCCCAAAGGTGCTTTTTTCAAGAGGCAACTGGACTTCCTGGGTTTTTTCTTGGAAGACCTTTTGCTTCTCATCCAGGAAGCTCCTTCAGCTGGCTCCTTCCCTCCGTTTTGCATCTGCAGCGAGGAAGGAAGGCCTGGCTGCCCATCCAGCAGGGCTTCCTTTGGCCCCCCCTTCCCACCCAGGCTGTCTCTTCTCCAGACCCCATGAGGTCAGGAGGGCAGAAGGCAAGTGCAGAAGCTCCTCTCCTGCCTGACCTCCATTCCCAGAGGCAGGTTGCAGGACCAGAGCCTGAGAAGATCCCTTTCCACCCCCTTAAGTCAGGGTTTCCCCAGCTCCTTGCATGGCTGGGCCAAAGCCAGCAAGAGGCTGACTGGTGCACTCCACCCCTGCTCTGCTTGCTGGATCGAACTGCTCCAGCCCAACGGGCTGAGCCTCCTTCCAGAGGTTGGGGTCTCTACCATGGGCAGCCCCCATTTCTCAGTTGGGCATCTGCATCCAGTTCCTCCCGTGCCTGGCATTTGTTAGCCAGGCAACTGTGGTCGTGTCTGAGCCAGGGGGATGGAGGAGGCCCCTTCCTCGCTTGCTAGCCCCAATTTGAGTGCTGGCTCATTAAGAAAGGAGCCTGGAAAGAGAAATTCCGAGCGCTGCAGAAGCTGGGGGGGGGGGGGGGGGCTTGGGGCTAATTAGCCCATGCACAGCTGCTCATTAGAACTATTACAGTTGCAGTATTAATTTCCCTGCCTCTCATCTGCAATGCAGGTTTTCGTGCCTTCCCCGCAGCCTGCTTTTATGTCAGGGGAGGGGCCATAAAGGCAGGCCTGGATTGGGGGGGTTCTGCAGGGGCGGGTGCCGTCCAGATGGTCACCAGGGTTGGGGAGGAATCTTGCCTCAGCCCGAAGCAGCACCACTTGCAAGAACATCCCATAGACAGGATGGGATGCTGGGAAGGGATGATGGAGCATGTGAAGAGTGCAGGGGGTAGAGACATTATAGCCGAACAATCCGTGCTGCAGAGGAAGTGGAAAAAATTACATTTCAGTCCTGGAAACCCCGGAGCCAAACTGCAATACGGTCAAAAATGGATTTCCAGTACTTTTCTATGTATTAATTGTGTGTATTCATACACTTCCCAGCTCCCTCAAGGCAGCCCCTTGACTTAATGGAGGCCTCTTATTTATTCCTCACGGAATGCAACCAATATTTCTCAAGCTATCCTTAGACTTGGTCTAACACTTGGTAAGTTTATGCTACCCCCAATATGACTGACCTCCATACACGTTTTTTTCAACATCTGGCGGGCAGAGAAGAGCAACCAAGAGGATGAGGGGATTGGAGGCTAAAACATATAAAGAGCAGTTGCAGGATTTGGGTTTGGTTAATCTAGATAAAAGAAGGACATGATAGCAGTCTTCCCATATCTCAGGGGCTGCCCCAAAGAAGAAGGGGGGGTCAAGCTCTTCTCCAAAGCCCCACAAGGCCGGACAAGAAGCAACGGGTGGAAACGCATCAAGGAGAGAAGCAACCTGGAACTCAGGAGGAAATCCCTGACAGGGAGAACAAGGAACCAGTGGAACGACTTGCCTCCAGAAGTTGTGGAGGCTCCAACAGTAGAAATGTTAAAGAAGAGATTGAAGCACTATTTGTCTGCGATTGTATAGGGTTTCCTGCTTGAGCAGGGTTGGACTAGAAGACCTCCGAGGTCCCTTTCCACTCTGTTTTCTATTCCATCCCATTCCACTCCATTCTCAGTCAGTATAATAATACCAGGCAGTATTATGGAGGAATGGGGCCGAGAGCAGAAACCCTGATGCAGCCCCGACTAAAATGCTTCGGGATCTGCTACTTCTAAGTTAGTGGAGCTCAGCTGAGGAATTAGTTAACAGAGAATTTCCCTGCCCCTTGGGGGGGGGGGGGCTG
>AZIM01000078.1:646679-661009 GCA_000516915.1 Ophiophagus hannah
GGCCGCAAAGCCCGCTCAGCAGGCACTGCCACAGATGATGGCAGTGGCTTTTTCCTTAACCACTTTGGCACGTCTTCAGCAATATCCTCCAGCAAATCAAGCGGTTCTCTTCTTGGGATGTTTTCAATCTGTTTTATGTTGATTTTAATTAAAGAATCTGAAACCGAACAAACAGTACGTAGCAGGTGGCTACACAAGTGTGAAATAAGCAAACTGTTTTATCTGCCACAAAAGTCCGCCTGTAAATTTCTTCAAATCAATCTGAGCCTTTGAAATGCTGGAGGATTTGGGCCAGGAAGCGCCGTGACCCGGCCTCTCCCGTTCCTCCAGGATCCCCCTCCCCACTTTCTGCGATTCAGACTTGTGTGATGGTTGTGATGCTGTGGTGGCCACAGGGCCAGCTGTTGCCTTTGTGGCTGTTGCGGCTTCTGCGGCAAGAGAGAGCATGAGAAATGACGGGATCTCTTTTCCATGCCCAGCGTGACCAGCTGGTCACTGAAATCCTGTGACCGTCTGCAGGTCCACCTCTGCTGGCTACCTTCAGAAGCCAGGCTGAGGCTGCAAAGGCCTCTCCCAGCATAACGTTCGCTGGCAGTGAGGGGGCTTCTCGGCCTCTAACCTGCCTCTGCCCGACAGGACAGTGGTTGTCGGTCAGCTTTGCTCTTGCCTGAACGTTCGGCCCCTCTGGGTCTCCCCGAAGGCTCCAGGCTGGGCAGTTAGAAGAGCCAGTGGTGGCTGCCTTCCCCTGCCCCCCCCCCACCACACACCCCCTGGCCAATGCTTTACAAGCTGCTCTTCATTTCTTCCCGATTCTCAGACCCAACCTGAGGAGGAGGAAGGGGGCACCTGCTCTGGCCACAGCTGGCCAGGGAGATGCTTTTCCCACCCTCCCACCCCAAGAGTCACCTGCTTCCCCCACAAGATTTTCAGCCATCCCTGCCAGACGCTCAGGAACCGCACACTTCGCACCTCCCCCTGCGACGGATCATCTCTAAGGCCACTTTGCTCACCCCTAAGAGCAAGACTGCGTCCCAATAGTCAGGCCGTTCAGGCCAAGATCTGCTCCGCCCTTTGCCGTTCTCCTCCCTCTGCTTCTCCGAGCACTCAACTCCTTTGTTTCCAGCACCTGATGGGGCCAAGTTACAGGCCCTCTCTGTGGGCCTGGGGAAACCACATGACGGAGGTTTTCTCCAGCTTTTCAAGGCCACGTGCAACAGCATGGACACCCTCTCCAGGGTGGAGAGACCGACTGTCCTCTCATGTAGGTGAGAAGCCCCAGCAAAATCCTCTGTCTGCGGAAACATCCTCGTGCTTCCTGCTGGGAGACAGAAGATCCCACCAGAACGGAGACCCAGAACCGCCATTTCCATTTGTTGCACAAAACCCCCCTACACCCCCACCCCAAGTCCCTCTTTTGGAGCACAGCAGAGGTCCCCATTTAAACAGAGCAGAAGCTGAAATGCTTTGTCCGGAGGCCCGGGCAGGGGCCCTGCAGGGGGAAGAGCAGGAAGCAGAAATGAAATGGATGGGCAGATCAGTCGATCTGGGGCCAGGACTGGGCATTACCAGCCAAGCCTGATGGGGGAGGGGGAGGCTTCCCAAAGCATCGATGCTGTGCTTTCCTGGCACCCCGGCTGCCTTCACCAAAGGGCGAGAGCTGCTGAAGCTGGCCGGGTGCAAAGCGGCTTGTCTGGACTCGGTGCAAAATTGCCCCCCCACTGAGCTTCATTTCAGAATCCGGGATGTCATTACAGGGAGGGGGAGAGAACTCTTTGCTCACTGATCTGTGCACCAATCTTTATCCAAGCGTCCCCTCTTGTCTAACCTGCCAGTGGGGAAGATGAGACACCCTGCATAGCCTGGACTCCCAGCAGACGAGGCTGGCCTGGGTCCGCTTGGCACAGAGAGGGAGGCCACACCCCACCCTCCCCTGGCAGACGTTTCTCCGGGCTTTGCAAGGTGGCCCAGTGGTCACAGTTGTAGTAGGAATCTTGGTCTCCCTTGGGTCATTGTCCTTGTCTTCATGGGGTGCCCAGTGAGAAGGTAACTGAGCTATGGATCAAGGACATTCTCCACTAAAGGAGGCCATTCTGTAATAAGCAAAGGTGGAGCCCATTAACCATCCCAAGACCCTGAATGACCCAGGGATGACTCCAGACAAAAGGAAGAAGGCCAACAGGGCAGAGTTTAATGAGGGGTAGTTGGCTGCTCAGCAAAAACCCCTTTCCAACCATGTGTTATTTGAAGCTTCTAAAGATCGGCCACTGATGGCTTCTGGCTGATGCCAGCAAGTCTCTTCTGGGCAGGTCCTAGGACTCTGTCCACTTCACACAGTCCAGGTGCCTCTCCCCCCCTCCCCCTGCCTTCACTGGCCTGCAGAGACTCTTGTTCTAACACCCCACCTCACCCTACTTCCCCTCGCCTACCTGGTGTCTTGGAACTCCAGGGAAATGCCCCATCTGGGAAAGGCAGGAGACCCCCAGTGCTGCCTCTGGCTTGGCTGCAGAAGCAGTGGTGAGGCAGCTCCGCTGATGGGCCCACATTCTGATAAGGGAGAATAATAACTTGTCAGAGGTATATATGATGTGCATTTGCTTCCAAACAGACCATATAGTGGAATAATTCATCACCCTGCTTGGCACTTGGGTACTGAGGAGGGCAGAGAGCACCAAGAACAGGAGGTGATGCAGCAGGAAGATGCATGAGAGAATGAAACGCAAGCCTCGAGGGGGGTGGAGTTCCTGGATTGAGGAAGGAGCCTGGAGGAAGCTCTTTGGAGGAAGGGTCATGACTGCCACCCATGGAGCACAAGGCTTCAGAGCCCAGCCACACGGGGGGGGGGGGGTTCTCGGGTGGGGCTCGNNNAGGCCGGGGGGGGGGTGTTCTCGGGTGAGGCTCGCTTGTTCTGGAGGCCTGTATGTCTCCTCAATGGGGCCGCTGGACTCCATCCCAGGAAGGACCTCTGTGGCTCTGAAGCCAGGCCTCCCCTTGGCTGGAGCATGACTCTCGGGCCTCCTGCTGCTCTTCCAGCCAATAAGTAGGTCCTTGGAGACTGGCCTTCATCCTTGCCCAGACCGGCTGCTTCCACCCAGAGTTGGACTGTGGAACTGCCATCCCAGCACTGGTTTCCACGGCAATGCAAGGTTTGGGGAGAGCGGCTTCAGAGCAGAAGCCATTTGTGGAAATAAGCCACCAGCCGTAGAGTTTGCTGTGACCGTAAGGCAGTCAGAGGCCAGCAGAAGGCATGCAGCCCCTGGCCTGTGAAAGGGACAGGCGCCGGATTCTGCTGCTGGGGGGCGGGGGGCGGCAGGGGAGTCATGTCTGCTCCAGGCCTTTCGCTCTTCTCCCCTCCGCCCCTCCCAAAGACCCCAGCTGCTGCTGGGCGGCAGTGGGGATTCTGCCCCAAACAGGAAGGTCAGCGGGAGGAACAGCAGCCAAAGGCAGGCAGGCATTTCAAAAGACAAAGCAAAGGTGCATCGGAAGAGTTTTGCCTGGCTAAATTCCATTTTTGAGGGGTTTTTTATAGTTTTTTTTATTCCCCATATTAACCTGGTCACAAATGAAACCATCTGAAGCAAAAATCCCACTTTCTTTACTCCCATCCCCCCATCTCGGGAGGGGGCGTGTTTTCTGACAGGAAAAGGCCCAACCTCTTTGGAAATGAGACGGACGTTTTCAAAGAGGCAGCTGCTGCTGTCTAATGAAGAACTCTGCTTTTAGCCAACTCCTCTATCCCATTTGATGGAACCTTCCTTTGAATCGTCCGGAGGGGCAGCAGGAGCACAAGGCTTGCGATGCGATGGTCACCCATCATCACCCTGGGCTGGGCAGCATGGACCTGGGTCCCTCTGCAAGCCACCCCCCCCCCGGCTTTGCTCTTTGCTTTATCTTTGGGGCTGCCGACTCTTCAAGTGGAAAGGCAGAGTTCCTCTTCAGAGCCTCCGTGCCCAGATGGAGCCCTGCGAGAAAGCCGAGACAAGGGAACATGGTTGGAAGTGCTAGATTGGGGGGGGGGCACTGAGGGGGAGCCCCGGACCAGGCTGTCTCTTACCAGAAATGGAGAAGCTCCACCCCTCAGGCCCCATCCCGCTCTGCCCATTTGGGATTCTGCCTTTCCTCCTTTCTCCCTTCATGATGACCAACAAGATGTGCTTTCCGCATTGGAATCTCTGTAAATCCACAGCCAAGAAGCAAACTGCCCATCAGCAATTACCTGGCTGCATGCTAATTATGTTTTAAGAGCCAGATGGTGCAATCATAAAATGTCAGCCTCGCATACACCAGTGAGTGTGCGCAGAGTCCCACAAACTCAGCACCACCAAAACCTGGGCAGTTTTGCTTTCCAGCCACACGGGGACTAGAAAGAGTTCTTTGCCAATGAATTAGGAATGACTCTGTATGAAAAATAAACATCTTCTTGGCAAATAAAAGCCAGCGCCTTCACCTTCAGTGGGAGAAGAAGAGCTTTGGAGTCAGCCTGTGGAGGGCAGCAGGTCAAGCACCGAGCCTCAGGGCTAGCTGGGAGTGACCTTCAGCCACTGTTTCCAAATAGCTTCTGGCTATAAAGGAAGGGGGCTGGGCCAGCGTGGGCCAAGACCAAGAACTGCATTGCAACTGAACAAACACCCCTCTCCAGGTCTCCTCAGATGGCCTTAACTAGAAGCAGCTCTCAGGCAGAGCCTCTTCCCATTTCTCTTCCTGGCAGACATTCCCTGGAAAAGCCAAGCACGGCAGCATGTAAAACCTTGCCGCTTCTGCGCAGCCCAGCTAGATGGATCCCTCTGCGCTGTGGCTCCTTGGAGGCTTGAGCCAAATGCTTTGTGAGAACTTCCTACTTATTTAACTCAAATATTTATATCCTGCCAGGCAGTTCGCAAAGTTCTACAGGACTATGCAATTAAATTGCCAGGTTTAAAACAGCAATCATAAAATATATTCATTAGTATATAGAGATAGTTAAAAACCAAATGTTCTGGTATTAAAAACATGTTTCCTCTTGCTACTTAAATGCTGAAAAAATGGAAGAAAAATGGAAGAAAAATTGGGAGACCTTGGCAGCTCCAGGATTCCTGTCAGCCATGGAAGCTCACCGAGTTTTTTGAGTTCACCCAACTCACTAAACTAAAAACTTAACAAAATGGGCCAAATTCAAAGAATTAAACTGAACCAAGTTTTTTTTTTCAAGTCCTGTAGCTGCATTCACACATTCTTAAACCAATATTGTATGTGAATGCAGTTACTGGATGGCTGTTAGTACCACTCAACCAAAGGCTACTTGTTTTGAGGACAAAATGGGAAGTGACAGGACAGTCTGCCTTGAGCTTCTGAGGCCCCTATTTCTCCTGAGAAGCTGTTCCTCCACCAGATGGCCCCTTGGAGCCATTCTGTGGCCAGGACCAACAATGGACTTGTCCAGCAACCATTGAGAGATTCTCCATGGGTTCTGCCAACCCTTTGCATCATCTTGGATGCCCACTGATCTTCATGCAACGGACTCAGTTGTTGGGAGGACTGGCGTTCTCTCACTAGGCCTTCGCAGCATATTCCTTTCCAAACACACACAGGGAACACTCAGGAACATAATGGGTTACAGGTCTTTCCTTTGCAAACCAAGAAGAGAGGGAATGTATTGCAAATGGCAAAAAAAAGCAGCAAACACCCCCCCCCTCCAAAAAAAAAAAACCCCAGACAACCAAAGAGCTGGCGAGCGCTGATTGGAAGGCCTATCACTGGGGCTTCAGCTCAAGAGGGAACAAACTGCAAGAGACGGAGGGACGTGGAGATGGTTGAAAGGAGCACTTGCTCACCTCCTGCTATGACTCCCTGCTGGGGGATCTTAGCAGCTCAATATGAAATTGCTTATGAATGGGTGCAATTGGGGGAAATGATGGCAAAGCTTGCCTGGAACGAGGCAGAGAAGCGGCCTGCCAACCGAGGCCACGCAGCGCTTCCTTTATAAGATGATTCGTCAACTGACAAGCGGCTCTCTCACACCAATTTGAGGCTCTGATTTGCCAGCAACTTTTTAATCCTCGAGTTGTTGCTGGATAGATTAAAGTGTCTGCTTTGATCCAAGCAGCAGGATGGAAGCCTAAACTCAGCCATTGCTCCTGCTTTCAGCACCACGGACAGAGACAGAAGCAGTGGAGCTCAGGAGGAGGGTCCCAGCTGCCAACCGCCTCCCCCTCCTCCACCCAGGCTTTTTCTTCAAGGGGGGGGGCTTCCCTTGGCCTCTCAGGAAAAGGGGGGAAATGCATTCCTGGGACTGCCTTTGCTTGGCCTCTGAGAAGGTAAAGGGGCTCTCCATTCTCAGGCGTTGAGGGCCTCTTAAGGGCCCACCTGACGCTCCTCCCCATTCCAGCCAGCCTTGGGGAGCCTGTTTTGCTTCTTGAAAAAAGAGATTGATAAAAGCAGCCACATCCTTGCTGTCCTCCTGCTCTGGTGGGCTTGTGGACCCCACATCAGCTCCGGCATGGTGGAGAATTCCTGCCTCTCCCCCCGTGGCTCCTTCTGCCGAGCCCACAATCGCTTGTGTGCCACACAGATAACAGGGAGCAGCAGAGACGCCTGCAAGGAAGCCTCATTTATCCATTTAACCAGAGAGACTTTTGTTGCAGCGTCCCGTGATGCTACTGACCCCATCAGAGGACATCAAAAGGGACCGAAATCTTAAGCAGAGGCTGAAAGCAGCAGATGGGGGGGGGGGGGGNATGGGGGGGGGGGGAGATAGAGGAGCAGTACAAACTAGAGGGCATCATTGTGACACTGGTGAAGGCAGCCAAGAGGCCAAAGTGCTCCGGAGACACAACCGCCAGCCTGTTTGCACCCTTGCAGACACACAGGGTGGCAGAGCTTCCTTTCCATGGGGCTGCTGCATATAGCAAAGGTGGGCTTCTGACAAGCCCCCCAAGCAGCCTCACAAAGGGAAGAAGCTGAGGGCAGCAAATTCCCCATGAAATTGGCCCCTAAGGAACTACCCCAAAAATGGCCACAGGGATCAGGCTGCCCTGTTTCACTAGGCAGCGGCAGAGGGCAGCTGACTCCTCAGTGCTGCATAAATGCCCAAAGGTTCATGAACCTGGAAAGTGCCCGCTTTGCCCATGGCAGAGATTGCTCTCAGCCCCAAGAACTTCACCCAGCACAGGAAGCCCTTAGGCTGCCCAAGTCCCTGTCGCTCTTTGACCCCCTGCAGCCCCCCTTGTTTCCCTTCCACTCCATCCCTTTGACTGCACAGCCAACACATCAACATCAACAACTTCGCAAGGGTGACAGGTCACCACACACGCAACTTCGGAGGCTGGGAGGGTTGCAGGCAAAGCGAAAGGTGGAACAGGGGGGGCAGGCAGACTCAGAGGTTAAAGAGAGATGCGATGCAGGGCTGGGACTCCCGGAAGAAAACAATAAGCAGAGTCACTGGCAAAGAATTGTAACAAAAAAGTATTGAGGCACTGAGAGGTGAAAATTGACCCTCCTGCCATTCTCAGGCCCTCAATTGCCATCCCCTCAAGGGGGGATGGTGAGTTCCCAGTCATGGCCGTCTATCAGCCCCAGATGCAAGCGGCGCTTTGTTCCAGCAAATCCATTTATTGTGACTTTTCAGCCTGGTTACATCTGGTCACATCTGGCAACGTCTCTGCTTCCCCAGAGGGGCCAGAGTCGTCAATTCCACGAACTGGTCCATTTCCAGCTGACTGCCAACTTCTCATCAGCAGCGCCAGGTGTTGGTCAGCTGTGGAAGAAAGGCCCGACTTTCTGCTCCACCCCAACCTGGTCCCCTCCACCTGTCTGGGATTCAGGGATTCCAGCTGCTCCCTCCGGGCTCTCCACTTTGCGGGAGGAGAGGAGGAAAATGTTGCTCTCCCTTCACTGGCCATCAGGTGTCATTCTTGCTTCGTAGCAGAGAGGAAAACATCCGGAGGACTAAAATGCCCATAACGCTGCTTCAGACAAGCCCTGTTGGAGAACCCCGCTGAGGCCCAGCTCAGATCTCTCGTCTTTGCCGCAGCTGGAGATCCCCTGTCTAGAATGAAGCTGCTGGATGGAACTGGGGTGACAATCGCCATTTCTGGGTGGGGGGGAGGAAACATGGCACGGGAAGCACCAAAGAGCTGCAGTTGCACTAAACGGAGCAGAAGTTTGAGCAGCTTCTGGACACGCCTCAAATGCTCCTCAGGCTTTGCAGCGAAGAGTTCTGGAAGCCTGACCAGCCCGGTGGCCTCCATCCTGCCCGGTCCTTGATCCCAGAAGGCCTTACCTGCCTGCCAACCCAAGAAGAAGCCATAAAAAGCCACACAACTCTGCCGACAGCCTTGGAGCTGCCCTTTGGGGTGGGTGGGCCCTCCACCCAGAGAGAGGGGCCTCCTCCCTCCCTTCTCCATTCAGAGCCAGGACAGATGCAGGAAAAGAACTGAAGCCTCTGGCTGACAAGAGACTAATTGAAACTTCACGGAGGGAAATGATTAAGGTAAGATCAGCCTCATCTTCACATCACAGGGTGAGGCGGTTCTGAAGGGGTCCCGCTAGGAAAGTACAGAGAGTAATTAATCGAAGAGCTAATGAGAAATCTGTTTTCTTTCTCAGCCTAACCCCACATCATATTCTTATTAGCCAAGGTTATTACAGTCATAATCAGGGCCGCTGGAAGTTCAGATTGGGTTTCTTTGCTCCAGTGCCACCAATTTAGAAAGCCGTTAATAGGAAAGATAAAGTTTGATAACACAAATCAAGAGGCTTTGTGTTTATTTACTAGTCGTATGACATGGGCCACTCTTCCTGCCTCAGCTGTCTCCTAACTTAGACTGACTCTCCTCTGGTCCAAACCCACCTTCCAACCTGGTGACCACGGAAGCACCGCAATGTCCAGAGCCCAAAGGGGCTTCCAGACAATCCCTTGAGGAGCTGCCTCTCTGCCCTGGGAAGGCATCTCTCTCTCCCTCCCTCCCTCCCTCCCCTCCCCCCAGGTTAAACTTAGTCAGCCTTGATCCAAAGCTATGAAAAGTTGCGCATCGGACAGATTAATTTCCAACATGGTGGCTGTGAAGCCTGATGACTTGAGGGGGAAGTCCAAGGAGGCAGGCAAGACCAAAATCACTGGCCTCTCTTAAGGGCAGGAAGCCTAGAGGAGGACAACCAAAAGAATTTCAGGATTGAGTTTCAGAGCCTCCCTGAAGTTTCATGAATTTCATTCTGGAGAAGCATAACTTGGCTAACTTCTTGCTGTCCATCTTTCACAGTCAGGATGGCTGGGTGTTCAAGAGAGTGGCAGGACACACCTGACCAAGTCATTGTTTGGCTGCAGGGCAATGCGCCGGAGGAGTTTAAATGAGCCCCATCAGCCTTCACACCAAGCATCTCGTGACGAGATACAGGCTGACTTAGAAAGGGGGCTTGCCAACCATCCTGCTTCCAAGTGTGGGTTCTGGTCAGCTCCACCTGGCCAGCCCAGCTTCATTTATCCGGATGAGGTCTTCACGGAGGGGGGGGAGGAACATCCCTCTGGCCCCTTCCTCCATTTCCCCCATCTGCTGGGTCTCAGCTCTTCCAATGTCAATGCATCAATGCACCCTGTGCTGGCTTTGAAGCAATTATCCGGCTGTGGCAGAGCCTTGGAGCAGCAGTGTGTGCTGGAAACAGCACTGTCTCAGCACTTGCCTTATCTGTCCGGCGTTAGGCTAATGAGTTTGATTGAATTCCATTCCTCGCGTGTATGAATGGGCCTCAAGCAGGAAGGATGACAGCCGAGGCCTGAAGCTGCTCACAGTGACCCCGTCGCACCTTCCACGCATGTGGCCAGAGGGGGCCTCTACTGCTTGGGGAACAGCAGCAAATCCAGGTCCAGAGGGGTCTCAAGGCGTCTCTCCCCGAGAGAGGGGCTCCTTGGCAACCAGGCAACAGATGCCCAATGGTTCCTTCTCTATATTTCTCCCTTCTCCAAATGTGAATCATCACCTTTCCTGCATAACTGGTATGCACATACCTCTATAGCCCCGAGCAGCGATGGGCCACACCATCCACCCGCACCCCAAAAATTCACCCGGGAGGCCCAGAGGGGATCTTCTGCCCCAAAAGGAGAGGCAGCAGCTTTTCTGGTGCTCCAAGCGCACGTAGGCCGGTCATGGCGCTCTCCACCTGAGCAGGTGGTGGCTCCTTTTACTGTGGCCTCTTTCCTGCCCATCCACAGCAGGGGAGGCCGACCCTGGAGTCCGCTGCTGCAGTGGAGCCAAGGAGGGACAAGCTGGGGGGGGGCAGGTTGCTCTGGAGGCTACAGGGCTGTGGTCAGGGGTCTTGCGGGGCAGGATCCCCACATTTTCAGCAGCCTCTCTCCAGAGGGGCTGTAAGGAGAAGGTGGGTGACAGAAAGGAAACCCCTTATGGTTCGGACCCTTTAGAAAGTTGGGCTGGAAGCCGAGATGTGGCTGCTAAAGGTGACCTCTCCCCTACTTGCCTTCCCCCGGGAAGTGCTGATTTCCACCCTGGCGGCTTTGTGATTTTATTATTTATCTCCCACTTAGCCTTTGACGGATCGGAGCCTCAGCTGAGGCAAAGAGAGCTGCAGCAGGCATGCAAACAAGGCTGATACATAATTAATTACTCTAAACAGTTTCATTAGGAGATGCATTACACGACTGTTTGCCTTAAAATTTAAGCAGGGCAAACCAAAGAAAGTCAGCCTTGCAGAGCAGCCGGCAGGAGGGAAGGAACGGGAGGGCGGGGCGTGGACACTCTCTGGCCAGCCAGGGGGAGGGGGGGCGGTCATCAGCCTGCCTGCTCGGAGCTAGGACAGAATTAATGGCAGAGGGAAGAAATGCGAGCTAAACCAGTCCATTTCCCAGATGGTAGACAGCTGAAAGGTCTTAATGAACCGAACTGGGGATTTATTTAGCGTAACACTTGTTCAGGGTAAATGGTGGAAAGCGTGATTGAAGATGAAATCATCACAAAGCATCAGCAGGCCCTGTCTGTCTCATGGACTGACAGGAGTGTCAGCAAGGAGGCGGGCAGGGAATCCACGAGGCCACCAGCCTTTCAAAGTGAAGAAGCAGAGTCTCCGGGGCAAACATGGAAGAGAAGCTTTATGGAGCAGGACCCGAGACCGACAGACGGAGAGCTAAGAACAGCGAGCAGTGGGAGAAAAGCGTTCGGAAATGACCTGGAATGAAGGGGAGCTACCAGGCGGTCAAGCCAGTTGGTGACACCACAGAACGTTGGCTGCTTGTACAGCACATTCATTTACACACACACACACACACACACACACACACACACACACAGGGGGGGAGGCAGGGAGGGAACAGAAAGCCCCAAAGAAATCACCCACTATGAGAAAAGGGCTATTAAAATGGGAAACACCCTTTGGGATGAGCATAACGATTGTCGGTCCACACAGAAACTCCATCCTTCATCCCAGCTGGGAATGGCCAATTTGGAAAGGAAAGGAGGGCGATGTACCTGCAACAACCAGAGGAAACGCAGCCGGGTCACTGAGGAAGCAACCCTTATGGCCCAAGGACAGACAGCGCAAAGGGTGTGTCCAGCTAGAGGAATTGCCTGGGGAGCAATGGGCCTCCCCTTCTTGTGATTGGATACTTGGGGTTTGTTGGAAGTTTCTGGAGGGAGAGCCACATAAATGGCTGCAAAATCCCTCCTTTTGCAGCCATTTCTCCATCTCTGAAGCTTTCCTAGATTCCTTGGCTCTGAGCAGGCCAGAAGCATCTTGCGGAGGGAGCGATGCAGAGGGACGCAGAGCTGGGAAAGAGACTGAAAGTGGGGAGACAGGCTGGCAAAGGGCTGCCACTGTTGGGGTGCTCAGGCTTTCCAAGGCGGTGCCAAAAGGCCCTGGAGGGTTGGTTTGCCTTGTTTCTCATCTCAAGTGCAGCTCTGTGGATCTTCCTCCACCCCACCCTCCTTTGCCTGCTATGTCTTTAACCCTGAGAAGAGATGGCCAGAAGGAACATCCATCCTGCATTAACCAGGTTATTAGCACTTCATTATCAGAGGTGCCTGTCATTGAAAAGGCAGCACTCCATCAATGCCCCCCCCCAACCATTCTCTTAAGCTCCTTGAGGCCAGCTGGGGGCTTTCTTTCCCTTTCTTTTCTTCCTATTATTCACTGGAGTGTGATACTTATAAATATTAAAGCCTCTTTGTTTAAAAGGATTGCAGGGAGCAGCAGGACGCCCTCCCCTCTGGACTGGACTGGGCTGGGCTGGGCACGCAGGACCCCCCCTGTACTTAAGATTATTTCTTCATGAGGGTCTGCTGCATGTCACCAAAACTCCCTGAAGGGGGCATGTTGAGGGTGCAGGGGGAGAGGGGTGGAAAGAAAACATTCCTGGCTGGCGCATCTTCTCTGCTGCTCCCTAACACCATTGGACGAGGAAACAGGAGGGGCTACAACATATAGTAAGTTCCAGGTCTAACTAAGCACTTTTATTCTCTCCGAAGCTTTCCAAGATTCCTTGTGGGAGAAGGGAGGTGTAGAGACACCGCTGGGAAAGGCAGAAACAGGGGAAGGAAAAGGGAGAAGATGGCCAGCAAAAGGCAGCCACTCGGGTTCAGTATAAACAAGCTTTTTTTCTCCTGACCGGATGTTTTCTGCAGAGAAACTGTATAGTAGCAGGTGGAGCAAGGAAGGTGGTTCTGAAGAGCTGAGCAACCAGATTTCCCTCCGTAACCATAAAGTCAGCCTTGCAGGAGGAAAGGGGTTTTGCAAAGCAGGGAGGCCTTCTCCTGCTGGAGGGAAGCCCCTCCACCTGCCGCCTGGCACCAGACCGAGCAAGCAGGGAACACCTGGAGGAATGTAAAGGGGAACCTGGGCCTCAGACTGAGTCTGGCTGCTGCCACCTGATGGCCACTCCATGAACTGCAGCCCTCTGGGACCATGACTGAGCTGGTCACAGAGATCTCGCCCCGCTGGCCCCATGGGCTCCCCTCCCTCGTCCTCCCTAACCAGCCTTGGCCCACCAGATGAGTAATGTTTAGCCAACAGCCCAGAAAAGAGGGGGGTCCCCTGTGCCAAACTCCAAGCTGCCTTTTATACAAGGGGAGGGGGAGGGGATTTCCCTGGGGTGCTTCACCTCCTAGCGGAAAGGGCATCCGGGCATCAGAGGCTTAATTTGAATCCGCCCACTGCCGATTTAATCCAAATTTCTAAATAGAAATGGCAACAACTCCCATCATTTCATTATGCAAAGTGCAAACCAAAAAGATTTATTTTGCCACGTGGCATTTTTAAAGCCCTCTCATCCGGATGTGGTTGTTCTACTGGGGTCTTAATATTTCCTCCCGTCTGAGACTCTGGAGTTAAAACAAGGTACATCCATGAAGGAACAAAAAGCACCAGGGTGGTTAATTAGAGCCCCAGCTGGCAGCTCCCTCTCAGCAGGGCCTCTGGCCACACCAGCAGCAGGAGAGGGAGAGGAGACCCTGCCAAGCAGGACAGGGCAGTAAAGCCGGGCTCCTGCCCCTCAGGTGTAGGGCAAAGGCCAGGGAGAGCCATTTGCAGAGGAACCGGCCCATTCCCCTCCTCCAGGACAGCCCCAGTTCTTCAGCCAGAGGCAACCTGGGCACCCGCGCAGAGCACTGCAGGAGGGCACGGGGCATGCCACAGAAACGGGCTCCACCTCTGGCATGGGGGCCCTCTCAGAACGGCATGAGCATCTTCCTCCCTTGCCCAGGCGTCCTCCAGAGGTGCCATGACTCCAGCTCCCAGGATGCATTGCACAGGCAACATGGGAGGCTGGGAATTGTAGTTCACCTCCAGCTATTCCTTTAAAGATGGCTTCCAGGCTCCGATGCCTGCTGCCAAGCAGAGGAGCAGCAACTCCCTCTCGTCTTCCCACCCGGGGCAAGAGCTGGTCACGGCCAGGCAGGCGGTGGGACCANTGGGGGGAGGGGTGAAGAAGATGGGGGGGGGGGCTACTGAGCACACTGAAGGCTAAGCCCTAAACCCTAACTAAACACATCACCCAGGAGCTCATCAACAAAAATCTCATTATGATGTGCGAGGCTTGTTTTCAACATGCACAATGTGCCACGTAAGCTTATTACTCAGTTTAAGCTTATTAGCAGCACCATCGTCCAGCTTCCTGTCCAAACTATAAAACAGTCACAGGGGTTGGGGTTGGAATTAACAGGGAAACAGGAGGGAGCTAGGCCAAGGACCCCCTTCTGGGGCTTCCCACTTTCCCAGCCCTTCCCTTGAATCCCCAGGTAAGTAGGCGCAAGGCGTGCCCTCTCCCGTCCTGCCTGCCACTTTTTCTCCAATCCCCATTAAACTGTGCTAAGGGATGGCAAAGCCGGCTGCACCAGAAAACCTCCCCCCCCCCCCCC
>AZIM01000078.1:722033-734886 GCA_000516915.1 Ophiophagus hannah
TTGTAGGTCATCTAGTCCAACTCCCTGCCAAGTACCATTTCTGACAGATGGGAGTCCAATCTCTTCTTGAAAGTCTCAACAGAGACTGAAGTCCCCATACTCCGTTTCCGGTTCACTTCTTCTCAGGATACAGATTGGATGTCTGGAAGAAAGTCTTCTCAGGAGCCCATTCAACCAGAGGTGAGTCTGAGCACCTCACCCCACCCCTGGCTGGGCCAAGGGAAGGAAGGTGCTCTTGGCCAGGTCAATTTCAGTTGGGTTTTAGGACCCAAATTACCTTGGAGGATGTGAGCTACTGTGGGGGATCTGGAACGTTTCAATTTTTGACAAGCATTTTCTATGCCATTTGCAGCAATCAAGCCAGCAGTTCCCATGGAAACCTGGGAGAAGCAGAGGCGAATTTGGGTGACATAAGCTGCACGGCAACTTCTTGGGGAGCCTTCGGTTATCTGCAGAGACTTCCAAAAGGCCCCCTTTAAACTGGAGGTGACGCCTTCCCCCCATCTTCCCATGTCTTGCTTTCAAGGACGCCCTCAGCTGCAGGAAAACAAGAGCAGGCCATTTCCCACTTAGTTCTTATAGAAGCCCAGCTCAGTTTTCCCAATTTTTCATCATTCTATGCCAAACCTCCACCTTTGCTCTGGGCAGATGAATGCAGGCCTTGGTCCCCTTGTAATGCATGTCTCTGAAGACATGCTGGCCCAGACTCATGGAGTCCAGACAGCAGGAACCGAAATGAGCAGAGTGAATTAAGACTATTTTGGACTAAAATCCCAACCTCACTCATTTCTTTCACATCCACAACTGACAAGCAGACTACACAGCTTAACCCAAGGGCAGATGCAATGTTGCAGTTGTCATTTTCTTCCTCTCAAAAGTCTCACTTCTGTTTTGATGTGTCCTGCATTGAAAATGAACTGTGGTTTCTCACAAGTCCATGCCGAGTTTGAACTCACCATGTTCCCAGGCAGAATACATCCACAAGTAACACTCTTGTCCTGTAAGGAGTGGAACTACACATTTTTTACTGTCAGTAGCACACCCTGATGAAGGCGATACAGTCAAGGCCAGCCAATATCAGCCAGAAAACGCTTGGAAACTACCCTCTGCCAGGCATTCTCAGGGAAGCTGAAGGCCCAGGACCTTCATCACGCTTATGAGGACAGCATTTTATTTCAGCCTTCTGGCCTGGTGTGGTTCTTGGCCAGAACCTGCCACAGAAGCCCTGTGCCATCTTAAGCATCTTTCGGAGTAGGCCACAGTGGCCTGCTTTGCATAGACCAGAATGGGATAATGGGTCACACATCACACCAACCGAGCAAGACAAATGACAGTCACAAGCAAGCTGGTATGACTGAGCCTCATATTTGTGGATTCCATAAGCTACCGTGTAACTGAGCCAACAAGTTAGAGAAAAAGATTAACAGAGTTTCTGCTGAAGGCGACACTTTGAGGACCTTGTTTATAGGGAGAGCTCATATCCGCCAACTTCCTGCTCCTTTGACCAGCATTCCCAACACGGGCAAGGGGCCTGTCCCATCCTCTGAGCCAAGCCTGCCCCCCTCGCCCTGCTCCCTTCAGTGCCAGCATTTAGAAAGCAGCCTCTGAGCTGCCTAGGGATTGTGAACTACCAACTCCATTGCCATACCTGTCAACCACTGGCCATAATTATTATTCCTTGCTTAAAACAAAAGGTGTTTCTGTCTGAACAAAAACAGTTACTTCGTTTATTACTCTATTCTAGGAAGAAAATTTCCAAGGACTCCATAGTTCCAGGGGGTGCCATGTCAGAAAAGGACATGGAGGCTCCATGCCTTATTAGCCGGTGCCTTTTGTGGGCTTAACTCTCAAGAAGTTAAAACGGTGGCAATTCCTAGCACTGAAAAAACAGAGTAGTTCCTTCTGGTGGAGCTGTGCTTCAGATCTAGAGCACCAAAAGATAAGGACGGCTGATGCGTGGAATTGCAGCGCTGCAGGAAACCTCTCCCACAACTGCTCTGGAACAGACCTGCAAAAGGCCAGCCTTTGGCCCAGGGGCACCGGGAAGGCTACTCCCTGCCTGGCACTTCGCCACATGCCTGCATTTTCATTGCAGCATTGGGGTTGCATTCCCTGGGGCAGGAGCCACTTTGCAGTACTGAAAGGAGATGGCTAGAAGCTCCGAAGATGCTCTTCATATCTCAGTTTGCCTTTCCAAATATTGCAGGCTCCCAAAGCGTAGCCCACCGAGAAGACAAGATCTTCCTGCCTTGCAGCTTAGCTCTCCTCCTGGGATGCTCAGTGCTGGGCAGGCACTCAGCCAATTAGCAAAGGTCTTCTAAAATCGTCACAGTGGGTAGAGTTGCAAGAGAGCGAGGTAGATGCCCCCGCTCCCTCCCCCCAGAAGATGCTGAGGAGATTGAATGAGGGAACCTGCAGGAAGCCCAGGCCACCAAATTTCTGCTCATCCCAACTCACTCCCTGGGATGCCTCCTTCTGTCCTCCAGAGAGAGGAAAGACTGAAGCTGCACACGGAAAAGCCACCCACCCGCTCACCAGAGCTCAGGGGAGGCGAAATGGGGCCTCCAATCAGAGAGACAATTCCAGGATGAATAATCCCAAGGCCAGAAAAAGACGCCAGCAACCACAGAAGCAAAGAGTCCCTGGCAATCCATTCCTCACCATATCCTTGAGTTTCCCCTTTAGCCCAGGAGAAGCTGGGTTTCTCCACTGCAAGTCAGCCCTCCTTCTCCTTCACCATTTGAAGCCGACTCCTCCTCTGAGACCAGCCCTTGGACAGACAATGTCTGCTCTGCAGCAGAGAAAAGGCCTTCCTCTCCGGGCAGGGCAAGGCGGGAGGCCCCAGAGGGCGAGAGACCTTCGCAGGGACGCTCACTCGCTCGGCTGAGCTGTCCTGACCACCAGAGCAATTGCATCAGGCCCAGCTGCTCCTGGCAGAAGAGCCCCTTTCCCAGGGCAAAAGCCAGGCTGTCAGGAGGAGCTCAGGACCACACAGCTGTCCCTCTGCAAAAACTCTCCCCACGGAAGAGTCGCCTCCCAAAGATTGCTTGGACTTTAAGGACACAAGTTGTGGGATATCTGACACAACCACACACGTGCACGCCTAGGTTGCGCTTGCCCTCCCTCCCTGGATCAGACTTCCTTCCATCTTCCAACCAGCTTGGGGCCTCAAAGTGGTCTTAAGCACAGGCATTCAAGAGCATTTTTGTTCTGCTTAGCATCCTTTCTTTCCCTCTCCTTGTTTATATTTAGAGCCACGGAGCAGCAAACGGTGGATCTCAGGGTTCTTCCGACCTGGAAAAGGAAAAACAGGAAGAGCAGAAGGAAAAGGAGGCCGAGGTTATTTGAGAACAACCCTCTGGGCATTTTTGAAAAGCAGGCAAGTTGCCAGGCCTGGCCTCTCATCTATGGCTCCACATTAACCTGAACAAGTCGAGTGCCTCAGGGCTCAGTGCTGGGCGACATGTGTACCAAGTCCTTGCAAACCACACATTAGACAGAATGGATACCACTTAGAAAAGGATGAAGGTTGAATGGTTGGCTAAAACAAATCCTTCCAATTGTTCGACTTCATTTCCAAGGCTTTTGAGGCCAGCCTGGAGACTGCAGATCCACAAACCTCTGCAGGAACAGCGTCAGGTTCCCTTTGGAGAGGCCTCGTCCATGGTCTCAGCTGCTGCCCTCTCTGCTTTGGCCATTCCAGGACCACCGGCTGTTCTTGCAGCTCTTCTTTGCCTGAAAGCTGAAGCCAGACCAGTCCATGACACAATGAGACTCCCCTGCACTGGACTGGCAGAGGGTACAGGAGAATGTTTGGCCGTGCCGCTCGGTGCCAAGCTGTCCAATTCAGACCCATGTACAAAACTGAGCTTCATTTCAAGGTTAAACAAAGAGCTCTCCCTTCTCTCTTTCCCTCGGCTGAAATATTCCTTTATCAGAACCACCCAAGCAGGCTGCCAGCCAAACGGAGCAGGGCCAGCTCCAAGTTCCTACAGCAATCCTCTTATCAGCCAGGACTTCACATCCAACCCCCCCCCCCAATGAATGTTTGGCCTTGTTTGTTCAAGAAAGGGGCCTGGCTGCCTGTGGTGCGCCTGAGGGCAGGAAGCATCATTTCAGCCTCAAGAAAGTCCTAGGGAAGGGAAGGTGCCTCAGCCCTGCCATATGCAGGGGAACCAAATGGCAGGCCATACCCCCCCACACACACACACACATACCACCTCCATTTGTCCTCTATTTGAGCCAATACAGCAGCCCAGGATACAGGCTAAAAATTGCCACTGTATGAGGTTTCGATAAAAATACACGTGTTTACAGGAAAAGCTCCTATACAGTAACAATGATTCATTTGGCAGGAATGCTCCCATCACTGCAATGGAAAAACCAGGAGATTAAAGTGCTGAATCTACCCCTCCATGCTATAGAGGTGGGAGATGCCTAGAACACACCAAACAACCCCCGTTTCCAACTGTTGCCACTGTCGCCANGGAATTGGCCAAAGAGCCAGGAAGGGAGAAGACCCACCAAGCAGAACGGAGGTCAGTCTCAACCTCACTGTCCTGTGGTGCAAACTAAAACTGCAGCACACCTGACCTTGTGGGTCCCACCCCCGGGCCCCCTGGACAATGGCTCCCTCTTTATCGTGTGTTTTGTCTGAAGCACACAGACACACACACAGACACACACACAGACATACACACACACAGATAAGAGAAGCTGGGACGCAGAGACTCTGCCTCTATTCACAGGGCGAGTGTTTTGGTACACGCAAGCACTCTCAAACCGAAGCACAGCCAGGCACAGACCTTGTAGTCACCAGAGGAGTATAGCTGTTGACCTCCATGAATCGGACAAGATGACAGATAACCTCCCAGGAGAGGCTGCTTAATTGCAAGGCCTCCCATTGCAGCTCCTGCAGCTGCAGACACAGAGCTAAAATGGTCTGTTTTCAAATACGGTTCTTCACCCGGTCTCTGGAGTGAAATTAAATGCCAGGTGTTAGCTTGCTACTCTGACTGCAACGCTAGGCAATTATTCCATGGATCCATGAAGACTTCCTCTTGTTTGTATTATTACTAAACAGGTCAAATTACTGGCTCTGCATTTTTAAACCATCCTTTCAGCTGTGACCAAGCTTTAACTACTTGAAACTGCGTTCTTGTCTCTCTGGATTGAGAAGACAACGGTTGTTTGGGTTTCCCACTGTTAAAACTTTGCTAACGCTGATCAGAGGGGTGGTGGTGCTGAAGTTCTGTGGATTGGGGGGAAGGGGGAGGTTTAACACACCAACCAAAGAAAGCAGCCACCTCAGTGTATAGTATCGTTATTCCCCATACATTTTAATCACTTAGGTTTTTAAAGATGTTTGTTCCAAAAGTATATAATTTTGTTTAATTCCTTCTCCATTTCCAATAGCACAAGAAATGATAAGGGCGTCTGACTAGTTGGTACAATATTAAAAGGTCTTCCCCAAATGGAAAAAACTTAACAGAAATCAGTTCCCCCAATATTACACTTATATCTTCCTTGCCCGTTTCATAAATCATATTCACTGCTGGGAGGGAGGAGGGAATCACACAGAAGGGTGAGCAGGCAAAACTCCACCTATTCTCTCTCGGAGGGAGGGAGCTGTCAGTGAGCCTCATGATGCCACAGGGGGAGNACAGGGGGAGGGGGGAGGGGGAGGGGGACCGAGCTAATTTAAGCCAATAGGATCTCCAAGCCCAGATGGGTCACATTCTACAGTAGGGAAGGAGGTAGCAGAGAAGTGATGAGGGACCCGCTCTCTGTAACCCCCAAGAGCAGGCAGGCTGGTGGTCTCGCCCTTCTTGACGGCTGACCCTGCAGCCTGGGCTGGGGGAGGTTTGGGGCCCAAGGCATACTTGGGGAGCCAGAGAGTCCCTGCCTTTGGCTTATGCATTGTGAGGGCTGGACAACCTCTGCAATAATCACAAACTGAGATGAGGGCTAGAAAATACCTGAACTGGCACCTGATCCAGGTTTAAATGCCCAACTACTGATTGTGGATGGCAAATGCAGGAGGCCCTCTCCAAAAAAGGTGCACGGATCCCTTTTTCAGTGTTAGTAACCGTCCTTGGAGAGATCCTTGCACACTTACCTTCCGCAGGCTCCCTTTCATCTGGTGACTAGCACTGAGAGATGGAGAGTCCCCATTGCGGCCTCCTCCGGCCAACCAGCCTTTTGTCAAAATTAAAAACATCTGCAACTGGCCGAAATGCAGGATCTTGACACTCCCAAATTGCTGGTTCCTGTTGCAACTTGAATAGGGTGAAACTACAGAAATTGCACAAGCTCATCAGAAAAGCATCCCAGGCCAAAGCCGCAAGTGGAAAAGAGCATAAGATGCCCACAGTCCTCGGAATGCAGCTTCAGGCATTCCACTGGGTTCCATGGGGCTTCAGTCCCACACAAGCATTGCTTCTCTGGCTCTGCTGTGCAGAAATCCCTGGGCAGCACCCTGACCCAGATGGCCCTGAGGAGAACTGCGGGGTCCAGAGACGGTCAGGAGGCTTGCCGTGCACAGCCGCAGATCCACCTGACCAGGAAGGAGGCAATGGGGCCAGTGGCTCTTTGGCCATCGCCACATCCCTCTCTTGTGCTACTGAGGAAGGTCACGTGAAACTCCCCTGCGTGGGGTAAGAAGCCCTGAGCCCTCCGTCGTACAACCCGGTTGGGTTTAACTTAAAGGGGGAGACCAGCGCAGTGCCTGGTGGTTTCAATGTCTGCAGTCATACTACATCGTCTGACCGAAATAAAGCCAGGTGTAAAAAGGGGACAAACCTACACTCCGTAACTGTCAGCCCTTGCAAGCTACCTTCGCTTCCACCCCACCCTTGCAGTGCTTCCCAGGTTGCTTCCAGTCTTTAAATGGCTTTCTTTTTCAGGAAATCATTTTGCCAGACCACACAGGTAGTCCTCACATAATGGCTGCTTGCTCAGAAACCATTTGAAGCAACACTGGCACTAAACAAACGGGGCTCATGGCCAATCCTCAAAGTTACAGCCACTGAAGCATTCCTTTGGTCCCAGGATCAAAATTCACAGCATGGATTCAGCTCAGTCACCGTGATGACAGCCAACAGACTACTCTGGCCATATAACACCTTCCCTTATTTTGGGAAATGTTACTGTGAGCAAAAATAATTCTAGAAATCTAAGAGCAAAAGTGTCCAACACTCTATTCACAATATTATAATGGGATATGTGGGATATCTGTTATAGGGGCATCTGTGCCATTTCAGAGAATATGACTATTTAAAAAAATATGAAGTTTTATTTGAAATAGAAAAGCATACTCATGACTGGAGAAGGACATTCCTGGCTTTTTTACATTGACCATTAAAAAACCCATGACTTCTGTAGCCTGGCCCTTCTGAGTCTTTGAAAGGAGCATCCCCAAACCAAGAGGGTCCCTTGCCTGATGGCTGAGGGGGGCTTGGCTCCCTGCAGGGAAGAGCCTGGGAAAAGACACCCCCCACACCAAGGTCTTTGGGGTGTGTTGGTTGCTGTGGAATCAGGTTTGCATCCAGCTCAGCTGTTATGAGGGGACCAGGGGACCTACAAGGGACACCAGATAAGAGGTTATCTCCTGGCAAGGGACTCAGGACTTTCTTTTTGGCTGACTTGGCTGTTCACCTACTAAAGAACTCCTTTCCCCCCACCCCAAAGAAAACGACCAGGAGGGCCTTCCCTTCCCTCTGGAGGAGCAGCAGGGGGCGTGGGGCCTGCCCCGACTTCTTAGAGAGAAGGGAGAATGTGGCAGCAGGGAATGATGTGCTGCCAAGCAAGGCACCCCTTGGTGGCTGGTTCGCTGCAAGAGAAGCCAAGGGCATTTCAGCCAGCTGAAAGAATCAGGCTTTTATTATCCAGCTCCAGCAGTTCAGACAGTGGTTAGTACTGCCAGAAAGAGGACGTCACTGCCTCACGCCATACCAGATACCTTTTGCTTCTTTATGGCTGGGTGACTGTCTGGAGTCAGACCATTCCGGCTTCTTCAGTCAACCATGGCAATGAGGTCCATGAATGCAGTGGATCACCACCACCATTCTCTCTCTTAAGAGGAATGAAGGCACCCGCCAACTCCAGGGCTGCCTTGGATCATGTACATTATCTGGGCCAACATAACACACTTTAGTGTGGTGCAGTGACAGCCTATCCTTTTATATAGATCTATACTTCACACAGCCTGCTCCCTCATCCCATCAGCCAGGCTGAATAGTAATGTTCTTTCAAATTTGCAGAGAAATAAGACAAAGATATTTCTGCTATAGATTCCTAGAATTGAGGAGGGCCACTACCCGCAAAATAATCGGAGCCGGCTTTCCTTCACCGAATACCTGTGCATTTGATTACTTGCCTGCAGAAATGAAATATCTTACACCAATCTTTTGTCAATATCAGGCTGGTTCCTGTTCTTACCAATGTCATTTTGAATTTTTTGGGTATTTGGAGGTAGGGAATAACCACAGGTTTTGTAAGGTTAAAAGAAAGACAAAGCTCAGTTCCTAGTGATTTCATGGCCACATGATGTCATTTTCTTGATAACAATCCCAAATCACCTTCTTTGGGAAAGTATTTTTTGCTTCCAGCCTGAAATTGTCTGGTGGTCCCAAGCAGATAGTAACCAGGCAGTAAAACTGTAAAACTGTACCATCCACAAGGCTGACAAAAAGCCCTCCCAAGAGCACAAGTTCCAAGACGAGACAGCCCTCTGCTATCTCAATCCCTCCGCTTTGTAAAGGAACAGTCTGAGAATCACTTCAAACCAGCCATAAATCCACCTGTCAGGGATCATGGAGTATTAGCTGAGTAAAAGTCTTGCCACTTATGAGAATTATCACCGAACAATCAGGTACTGAAGTGGTTTCTGGTTCCTCTGTAGGTTGCAGACTGGGGGAAAAAAAGGCCGAACAGTCTCAGAATAATTAGTGCGCGCGCACACGCGCGCACACACACACAAATTCAGAACATTTGGGAAAGTGTTCAGAGTGGATTCTTGGAACTGTTAGATAAGAGCCGGTGTGGAGGAGTGGTAAGGATGTTGGACTAGGGAGGTCTCAGTCTTGCTAACTGTTAACATTTTCCAGAACACTGAAGAAAAGACAAGGAGGTTTGCTGTCCTAGCTGGGAAGAGCTGACTGGGCAAGTAAAAAAACAGGAACCTTGGGAGAAAGTCCTCTTATCACCTTGGAGTTCCCAAATATTACAGCCAATGAAATTGGAACGTGGTTGTCCTTGCACACTCTACTACTTCGGAAGAGCCCATTTCAACAAGCTTTGAAGAAGACACAGGAGGCAGGACAGAACCGTCAGGCAGAGGAAAATGCAAAAGGGTTCGAAGTGTCTCCAAAGCAGGTTACTACCATGGAAGCACAATCACAGATCCCTGCCACCAGGCGAAAACAAGCGAGGAGGGGAAAGCTTGGGAAACCGCTGCTCCGGTGCAAGCCTGAAAGGGGCACCTATAGGAAATGGAAGATGGCTGGGACCACTAAGGAAGAAATAAAGGGTGAAGCACAAAAGGAGCAAAGGCATGCAAGGGAAAAGAAGTGTAATGAAAAGGGGGGGAGGGGTGGCAATAGTAAGGAAGGGAGGGGCCTTCTGTACGGAGCAGACGGTCGGACGGCAACAGGTGGCTGAGACCGGACAAAGTGCCTCGAGTCCTACTTTGTGTTCGATTTCTCCCCAAAGGAGCACCCTCTTCAGGGAGGCCAGAACAGAGCAACTGGCCACTTGGAGCAGCAAACCAAGCTAAGCGCCAAAATGGCTAAAGAACTCCTAGCCAACCCAAATGGACTTTGAATCCACCAGACTGAAGTGTCGTGACCTGCGTGTGGATGTCAGCTCCTTTCTGTCCTCCCTGAAGACCCCCAGAAGAAGAGCCCGCTGCCCACCCAGGGAGTGGAAGGCAGACCTGCTACCTACGTTCGGAGGGGGGGGGCAGAGGGCCAAGGGCCACAAGGGACGAGGCAGCTTGGTGCAGGGATTGGACAAGCCTCCAAAGCCGTCAGTTTGTGAATATTTTAAAAAGACCACACTGCTTAGCACAAGCCAGCGTATGTTTATTTTTTTAAAAAAGCACAAGACATGCCAAACAAGCTGATCCGCTTTTTAGACAGAGTAACCTGTTAGTTGACCAAAAGAATGTTGGGGATATAATCACAAGTTCAGCAACGCATCTGAGAGGTCTCCTTTGAAATCCTAAGAAAGAAAACAACACAATGTGGGCTGGACTCTGCTGCCATTGGGCGGATTTAGAAGTGGTTGAACAAATCATATCGCACATGCACACACACGTACACCCCCCCCAATAGTTCTGGGTCAAATGGAAAAAGGGTGTCGAGTGGCATACCACAGAGTTCTGTTCTAGGTCCTGCTCTCTTCAAAATTAGAAAGTGTGATTATTAAATTTACGGTAGACAAGAAGAGAAGAAGAATAGCAAACACATTAGAGGCCAGGACCAAGTTTCAGGATCTTCCTGGGCCCCACAGTGAGAAGATACCAAAAGGAAGAATTCCAGCAGAGACAAAGGTGACGTCCTTCCTTTGGATAGGGAGCAGGAGCATAATGAGGGTGGAATGGGCCGGACGACAATGGCAAGTGATACGTATCAGATGATCTGTGTGTCTTGGTGAATCAAAATATGATGAACATGATGCCATAAATAAAAGATGAAGACACAAGCCAAAGCATGATGCAGCTGCAAACAAGGCAAGTATAATCATAGGCCGCATCCAAGAAATGCAGCCAGTATTCTGTATTTATCACAGCATCCTCAATTTCCATCTGCTTCTGAAAAAGACTTCAAGAAGCTGGAGAGAGTCTTGGGGGCGGGGAGAAGAACTATGGTAGGGGCTGGGGAAAAAAGAGATCGGAGACATGAGGTATGTTTAACCCAAAGAAGAGAAGACCGCAGGGAGAGTTTGAAGGGCTGTCAGAGAGACAAGGGGGCTGTTTCTTCAGTGCCATTGCGGAAGACAATGCAAGAAGCTGCCTTTAAATGATAGGAAAGCCGCTTGTAACTGGCTATCAGGGAGACCTTCCTAGCAGCAGGAGCCCCTCCTGAGTGGCAGTAGAGGAGTCTGCTATCCCAGACTTTAGTTTTTTTTCCTTGAAGAAGGTGTTTCACTTCTTACCCAAGAAGCTTCTTCATTCAGAATTGAAGATGCTTCTTGGATGAGGAGCGAAATGTCTTTCTCAAGGAAAAAAAAAGAGTCCAGCTGCCTTTTGAAAAACACTTTTGAGACACCCATGATCTGGATGTCTCTCCACAGATATTCTCCTGTCCCAGCATTGTTTAAACAGATGTTGGATGGCCATTGTCAAGGAAGTACGGCAGGGAGTAGAGCTGGATTTTGCCCATCTTGCATCCATTATATTCTAAGACTTATCTAATTTGGTGCCACTAGACATTCTGGATCATAATTCCCCCTTTGCCATCGTTCACAGTGGCTACATACATTTTTTTCTATTGAAACTACATTCTTTCTCCCTGCACAACTCATCCCATTCCGAATCCTCCATATCCCAGAGCATAAAGTGCTGCATCTCATGCAGGAGATTCTGGCTGTGAAAGCAATTTCAAAACTATACCAGTCTCCCATCCTGCCTCCCCCTCCCAACTTACCCTGTCTGATTTTTCCTCTCCTCCCCGAGTCACAGGTACCCTCGTTGCCATGGTGAAAGCTGGGAGGCATTTGTTTTGCAGTCCACGCAGTTTCCTAGCTTGACTGGCACTTTGTGGTTCCAGGTGCCTGAGACTCACTGTGCTTCAGCACCTGTCCTCTTTCTGCAGCCTCGGGGCCTCCAGATGTAGCAGACTACAAATTTCACCCACCAACCTAAATGAAAAGATCTCAGTCCACGGGACTTAAATTCAAGTTTGTCCTCATCAAAATCTAAAGCACTCCAGTTTTCTGGGTGCCACTTTGATACAGATTTCACAAAATAGTTTGTTCCACAGTTGCACACATCCTTCAGTATAAATCAAGGTACTATTCCCTTCTCAAGCAAATTTACTAATTTCCTCCAATAGACTTCTTCACAATACTTGGTGAAGCAAAAATCCCTTTGCTGATGAAGCATGTGGGTGGCCTATGGTCAACCCACAGATATATCTCAAGGAATATCAAGTGAAACTACACTCTCTACTAAATTGGCAAACACTCTCTTCCCAAAAGAAGACAAAGGGTCGTGAAAACAGCCTTTCTTTTCCCCAGTTATGTCCACTGCACTTTCTTGGGAGAAGGGATGTATTTATCTGCTTTTAAATAGAGACTTTAGCTCACAGACATTCATACCCTCAAAAACCTCTACAACCAGTTGTAAATCAGTATTGCAGACAAATAAGTGAATGTGGGCAGAGGTCACCATAACAGCCACTCAGCAATTAAATGCTACTCTCAGGATTGGGAGAAAAGTGTAACTTGTTTCCTAGTTGTGCAGTCAAAGCATAAGAGCACCCACAAACTCCTCCAGTCTTCGACCAGCCAACTCCTAAAGAACAGCCCTGTCTGCTTTCAAATAAACTTATGCGCAATGTCCTGCTTAGGCCACACAGTTGAGATTTCAAAGATGTACTTCTCCAGCCCAGGTGCAGGCACATGCTACCATAGCTTAGACTGATCCCATTTGTGAGAATTAACATATAGAATATCTAAATGGCCTTGGATATACCTCCTAGATACTGAGCTGCCAACTAGACAGTCACTCAGTGAAGAGTTTTAGGAGTAAGATATAAAGGCTTAGCAGGGATGGACCTGATCAGTGCTTGGATGGAGATTACTGGGAAATCCCAGGACTGCAGCCTAGACCCGGGGGGGGGGGGGGGGG
>AZIM01000079.1:156109-168644 GCA_000516915.1 Ophiophagus hannah
GGGGACTCCTTGGGGTGCCGTCCACCAGGCAATGTCGGCTGGCGATGCCCTGGGGAAGGGCCTATTCTGTAGCGTCACCCGCTTGTGGAATCTACTTCCCTTGGAGCTCCATTTGGCTCCTGATCTCCGCTCCTTCCGCTGCGATCTAAAAACCTCGTTGTTTGAGCAGGCTGGTCTGGACTGATTTTCTGGGGTTGTTTTAATTGGGTTTTAGATAATTATTTGGGCTTGTTTTGGGGTTTAATCAGTTTTTAATTATTTATTGTCTGTGTTTTTAGTTGTGAGCTGCCCCAAGTCCTTCAGGAGAGGGGGCGGCATACATGTCCAAATAAAATAAATAAAATAAAATAAATAAATTATTTGAACTTTGAGATTCTCCACAGACTTCATTGAATTCAACGGATAAACAGATAGAAAAATAATTAATATTGACATAGGATGGAATGAGGAAAAAATTCAGCAGTGTTCAAAAGGACTTTCTGCTTCAAGAGCAAAGTCATTTAATAGCTCTGAAGAGAAGAACCCAGAAGAGATTTATGGAGTGAAAAAAGAACCTGCAGATGAAGGGAAAAAATGTTTAATACTTTGTGTTATAATGGAAACAAATCTCTCCCTTGCAGCTGCTTTTTCTCCTACATCCCTCTCCCACCCTTACAATTATTCAGACAGCATTAAAATGGGTTTTTAGGAATGACTTTAAATCCCTTTTTGGCTGTAAATGTTACAGGTAACCTCAGACCTGTAAAAATTGAGAACCTATTGTGGCTTGATCAGATCTGGGTTTCTTCATACAGAATACTACTTTCTGTTGGTTTTACTGCTTTTTTTTTAAAAAAAAGTCACAGTACATCCTTTTAGCCATCAAAAAGCTGTGAAAGTCTGGATTCAAATTCATCATTTTGTTATGAGACTTGAAAGGAATTTCAAAAACAATGTTTACTGGAAGTTAGCAGCTACTTGAAATTGAACTTTTCCTGTATGTATACATTACCATGCTCTGATCCCACAGGAATTATACACAGATATCCAGCTTGACTGATGGAAAACATGATCAGGCACAGTTGGCAAACATCATCCAACTAGAAGACTTCAGTGCCAGAAAGTGTGAGGTTCTTTCCAAATAAATTGGATGTTCTGCAGATGACATTCACTGGTGTTCATTCTGGACTTTCTGTGGAAGAATTCCACCCATCAATTCCCACTAGATCATCTCATCCTATATTGAGTCGCCAGTATAGATTGGGGGGCGGGGGAAATAGTGTCATTCACAGATTAGATCCATCCAAGATCTCAGTCTCAAACTCTGAAAACTCTTCTGTTTTGGCATTTGTAAAAAGTCTTGCCATTTTCAGCCATATACATTGCTTTCCATTGGGGGACTACATTGTAGTCCCCAACCTTTTTAGCTAGTGGGCACATTTAGAATATTGAGAACATGCACAAAATGGCTTCTATAATGGGTATGCCAAAAGAGCGGTGTGGTGGCCACCTCCCACTCAGAAGATTGAGAGCTCAACCCTAGATAGTGGCAGATGTTCTTAGGGTACCAAGAAAAAATTGCTACTGTGAACTCCACATAGTTGTCAGGAAGGGCATCCAGCTAGTAAACTCTCAGCTTCATCCAGTTGCCCCCAGCTTTACCTTGAATTAAGAGACTACAGGGTATAAGGGGAAAAAAGTCAGTGTGACCAAATGTACCCATATAATAGAAGCAGGCAAAACACTGGCCTTTCCCCACCCTCTATTAGTTTCTCATAATGCCTCTGGAAACTGTGTGGCCTAGAAGCATGGCTTGAAATACACACTATGGTTGATGCTGATGTTGCAGCACAGTATCTTCAATTGCATTTTTAATTTTTTTAAAAAAAAGTTTACATGGTTTGTGTTTTTTTTGTTGTTGTTGTTGTTCCTTTTTAGCAGGTAGCTTGGCAGGTACCAAAAGAAATATCCAATGGAAACAGTGGTGCCTTCAGTCCCTACAGGAGATTCAGGTCTAAGAAGGAAGATATGTTAGCTCGATAATAATTTACTTAATTTAAGACATCATGTAGGCATCCAAGTAGAATAGAAAATGGATAATTTTATGGAAGGATATACTCAGGAAAATTATTGAGGAGACATAATTTAAAATAAAACATGAGGTGAGGAAGCAAAAATATTGCTTAAGGCTGCTTAAACTCCATGCCCAAATTTCCAGAAACTCTGAGACCTAAAAAATGCCAAGAATGAAACATTGCCAAATATTTGTGTATAAGAATTTGGAATCAGAGTATTGCAATGGTCAGAATCCAAAAGAGAGAAGAATGCCAAAGGAAAAGGAGAATGCTTATAGAAACTCCAGCAAATAATAAAATTTCTCTTAATTGAGCCTTACTTTATTACTTGTAGCATCTAAGTTCACAAATCACGTAAAGTCAGATTTATGGTTTCAAATCCTGGACTAAGCCAAAATTAAATAAAATATAGAGTATTGTGACTTAATATGAGTTGAGAATCTGCTCAGTTTGTTGTCTATCCTAATTTCTTGGAACCAATTCCTTGCCTCCCCGCTCTAGTGGGTCAGGTAGATGTGACTGGCAAGAGACAGTGCCTCAAAGAAGAAAAGAACTGGATTGTGTATTTCATATGTTGGACTGAAAAGCAAAGTAAAACCTGAACAATGCTAGTATTTTGAATTTATAGAACCTACAGTTTCTTCATTAGAGGACAATTGTGGGCATTGATTAAACATAAACACTGATAAGACTGCAGATTCACAAATTGAAATTGGTCTTTTTTGATACTTTCTGGATATGTTTTACAACTTCTCATTTCTCTCTATAGTATACAAAACCTAGTGGTCAGAGAGAAACATTTTTCAGGCCCTTATTGTCTAAGCTGCAGGTATTCACAACTATTTGTATTTCTATTTTCCCACACTCCTTCTGGTGCCTAGGGAGTCATTTGCAAAGCCTAATAATAGTATACATTATTACAGTGCCCTTAATGATTCCCTCTGGCACCAGAAGAGCCTGGGAAAATGTAAACAGAAACTAAATTATACTAATACAAGTGCTCCATTTTGGCCTAACAAATTAGGGGCATATTAATTATGGAAGGGGATATACAGTTCTTAACAGGAGGAGAATATATTGAACTTCACACTGATTTGGGGGGCAAAGAAGCTCAGCAGAATAAATCAAAATACATGTTCACATTTCATGGAAATTTTCACGTCAGGATCCTATCTCTTGTATCCCAAAAAGGAAGAAGGAAAAGAAATGGATTTGTCTGAGAAGTCGATAAAATTAAATTTTCCTGTCCTTTCTTGTTTCTCCCTGATATTATCAAGTATCTTAAGCTGCTTTACAGGGCTGCTATTTTTATCCTGGCCTTGGAGAGGAGTTATTTTTTGTACTGTAATGTTAGTTCTGCATGGGTGCAGAGTTTCTTGCTTTTCCACTGCACTTACCTAGTTCTTACAGCAAAGTACATAATGTCATAAGAAAGTGTATTTATCAAATGGCTTGTTGCAGAGCCTGACAAAGATTAGGGGTCTAATAGTGAGTGATCCAAGGTCATTCTAGGCTAGCTGACTTCCTTATCTAAAAAAAGGCTACAACCATTCCCTAGCAACCATTTTAATCAATATTGTAGAAAGTTAGCACCCACTCCCCTCCTAGAAGAATGAAATATTTTGAGAAAGATTTAAAAAGGCAGGATAAAATATTTCCCCTAAAAGAGAAATAAAAATCTTAAGGGAGACAGAAATTCAGAGCCCCAGCTCCCTCCCCCACAATGTGCCCATTCAGAAAGATTGGGCCAGCCTATTTAACAAAACAAAAGACCTTCAGCTCCAGGGTGATGGGATTAAGACATGACCCTTGAGGACATAATAGGATTAACCCACTACCATCTAGCAGCAGAGCTCACCACTTTGCACAATCTGCTAAGGATATTGCATCACCCTCCAAACTTCAACCAAACTTAGCTCAACCTAACAGAGCCAGGCTATGACCCCTACNATAGAATACATGTTCTTGCACAGGAATAGGAAATTCAAGTGCAAAGCCCAAGAGAAGGTGTAAAAGCCATCCACTCTCAATTCCATGTAGTCAGCTGCCCAGAATCATACGTGCTTGGTGGTTCTGCTTCGTCAATAAATGGACCCTCTTTCCAATCAGCCTCCAGCCTCCATTTTGACTCCCGGCTTGGAACTAGACCTAGATATTTCTTCCAACAATATGTTTGTTATTTTATTTTATTAAATTTAGATGCTGCCTATCTCACTGTCAAGCATCTCTGGGCAGATTCATTCATTCATTCTTATATTCATTCATTCATTCATCATATTTATATAGCCACCTATCTCACCAAATGTGTCTCTGAGGGGAGTATTATGCAATAAAAAGCAAGCCATAAAATGAGAATTAGAAACATTCTACATTTTTTTTATAAAACAATATTATTAAAAAACTAGGAGAGAACATATTCAGTTCTGCAAGCAATATAGCCACCTCATCAATTCACTATTTCCTCCTGTCACGATCATATTTTGACAGATTTCTGGAAGCACATCAAGGAAAGGACCAGTCTCACCACAAGAGAAATTATGTTCCACAGGACAGGTGCCCTGGCTCCCCACACGCACGCTTGTTTCAAAGCAAATTCCATTTAATTCACTGCTAAATTAACACGTTCTTTTTATTACCAGATTGGGCAATCCATTGCTTGCAGATCATATACAATCGCAACCTGACATTTGCAGCTCCCGAGGTCTGCTGATTGTGCAACTGAAATTTGTTAGCAAATGCCAAGGGGTTTGGAGGGTTTTCTGAACAGTTTGCTAAAACAGGTGCATTGGTCGTCTGAAAGGCTTAGTTCACTGTTGTGCCTTTAGGGGCAGAGTTGCTTTTCGTACATTGAAGCTCCCTAATAATTCTGGTATTATTTCTTGAAAGATGACACTAACCCTGAAGGAACAGGACTACAATTTGGGGTATCTTCCTGGATTTACGACTGCTGCTTTATGAGCAGGTGTAAGCCTGGAGGCCCAGCTGATATACCAGCTGCAACCCTTCCTCAGTTGGGAGATCTTGTAACAGTGATTCATCCTGGGTCTCTGATTCAATCTCTCTCTTCTCATCAACACCAATTGGTGACCCAACCATACAGAAAAGAGAGCCATACCTCTGAGCATCCCACTCTTAAACCCGCTTCCCCTCCCCCCCGAAAGTCCAGAAAGACACTAATGTCAATGATATTGAAAATGGCTCAAAGGCAGCCAAAGTGGGCATTGAAATAATGCCAGGTGGTGGCAGGCAATAATCAAACAGCATCATATTGTTAACTGCATTAATATAGGCAGACTAGAAGCCAGCATACACCTGGACATTCTCTTTACTTACAGTATATTTAAAATAATAACAAAGTTATTATTTTATATAGAACCAGGCGGCAGTCACCATCAATGGGATTTACTTGGAGTTTAGAAACATTTTTAGAAATAAAGATGATACTTAGAGGGCTTCCTGTATGCCAGCTTCTTTTAATGGTTGTAAATATTCAGCTGGGTCAGGAAATCTGGTGAGTTTCCACAGAGGTAATACTTGTATTAAAATTTCTGAGTTCTGTGCTATAGATCAGGGGTGTCAAATTCAAGTCCTGCAGGCTGGATCCAGCCATAGGGTGGTTAGAACTGGTGCACGGGGTCACCCTGGAAACAGCAAAGGACCGGCCTGCAGTGCCTCTACCAATGAAAATGGAGCTCGGGTGGGCCATGGTATGTGTGGCCCTCCAGAGCTCATTTTTGCTAGCAGAGGGTTGCAGGAGGCCATCGCAGCCGAAAACGGAGCTCAAGAGCCCATGTTCGCTGGCAGAATGCTCAGGCCACCACAGGTGCCCCCAACAAGAGTGAGGTCAAACTGGCCATACACACCCTGTCCCGCTCCCAAGGTCAAACACAAACCTGATGCAGCCCACAATGTAATTGACTTTGACACCCCTGCTATAGATCCAGGATCTGAAATACACAAAATGTTTGTATCTAACTTTTTTTTACAAACATTGGGTTTAAATCTTCATTTTTGAGTTCAAGATTAGCCAATGCAACAGTTTGTTCCAATCTGGCATCTTCAGATGGGCAGCTTTCTAAAGCTGGGTATTGCCATTCCAGTAAAGAAAGCTATACTGGGAAAGGATATTTTATGGCAATAATAACATATTTGATACTTTTAGCAGATACTACTGTTTTCTGTAAGAAACCTTACTGTGCTCTGTTTTTTACCATTTGGAGTTTCTGCTTTCCATCTACCTGACATTTCATATTGGCGTGCACTCAATTTAATACTCAACTGAAATATACAGTAAGACAAGTGTTTGCTTTGTAGTAGATACCTATGTCTCAATTCAAAACAGTCAACTTAAATCCAGTTGGAATGAGTCTATAGCAGAAAAGGGGTGGAGGGAGATGGGGGAGACTTGCACCACAGAGTCAGGTAGCTTGAGAATGCAATTAAGATAATATATAGGTTAAAATCAGTAGGTTATCACCTATACAGACTTTAGTATGACTTAAGACAATGTTTCTCAGCCTGGTTTATATTTTGTAACCTGGTTATAAAATGCAGTAAGGGGAGGAAGCTGTTTCTCAGAATGATGCTCTCCTAATGTGTCATTCTTTAGTTCCCATAACTCTCAGACAACATAGCCTTTGAATTAGGGGGTAGAAAGTCCAATATATATTCAGTGTGAATGTCTGTTCCAAACCTTTGGAAATCGGGTGCCTTACAATGTTTTTAGGGAGGTTAATAAGTAAAATAATTGTGCAGAATGGATTAGATTGGTTCTACCAACAATTAAAACACACATACACACACTTCTGGTGGCTTGGGATTTATCTTAACCACATTAAACTCATTTTAGGGCTTACACTGCAATTTTCATGAGTTTACTCTTAAAAACAGCAAACTATTTCTCCATTGATTTTTTTTTTTTTTTGGCAAACTCTTCTTTCAAATTTCGGGATGTAGTCAGGATAGGTTGTAGGAACTGGGAGGAGGTGGTCATTTGCTCAGGATGAGAAAACAATACAGTATTAATTCTACCAGTAAAATTGCTTTTAATTTTACATATGCTAAATCCAATGAATTCCAGATGTTATCACACTGTCACTGACAGTTCTATTTTTCTTCTCCTGACCTGCAGTGTTATATTCTGACTACGCTGTGTGCTTCCAACAGCAATATTATTTTTCTGTCCATAATTTCATTATATTAGGTTGAATTGCTTAATGCATTATTTATTTGCAATACAGGAATCTAAGGTTCCCTACGATGTCCAAAGTATCTGTTCTACAGTATCACATTGTTTCTAAATATTAGAGCTCAAGTTTACTAATTCCAGGAGCAGTTATTAGGAATGAAATTCTTCATTTCAAGCCAAAGATAGAAGTTTGTCTTAAAAATTGAATATTGCACTAACATTTTTAGAACTTTTTTTCCTGTTAATTTTCCAACTTCCCTTCCCCAAAATTTACAACAACAAATAATAAAATGCACCCAATGACTTATTAGCATTTATTTAGGCACATATGAAGAATGTAGTTGGTTGATTTTTGCCACATCAGAATTCTGGTTTAATTTGTATAGTTTATTTTGATAAACAGTAACTTTCCAAAATTTCAAGTAGGTCTTTTTTCTAGTTTTATCTAGAAATTCCAGGGATTAAATCTCAGGCATAATCGAACTGTGATCCTGTATAGTTGTTCTACGCATTTCAGCAAGTGACATTTTATTATATGTTTACATTTTAAGAATATGAACATATAAAATTTCTGCAAAATTCAGCTAAGTCAAAAGTTCCTTTAAGATGCATTAATTTCAATTTCACTTATATCTCTTCAACTGAAACTAACAAGATTAAATTTTAGTTAGATTGTGCTATCTAAAATGTCAAAATCCTTGTCCTTAAAAAACATCTTATGTTGTGCAGATTTGATAATCATTTGATCACATAATATATACAATTACATTATGGTGACTCATGGATACTTTGCTAATTAAAAATGATCCAACTCACCAAGATGGAATTTAACAGATTGGCAGCCAATGCACTATAAGAGTTAAAGTAGAATGTTTAGGCTGAAAAACCAGGAATTGTATCCCCAAATGATCATGGAGCTCATTGACTGACTGAGCTTATCAATCGCTTTCAGCCCAATCTTTTTATGGAGGAAACATTAGTGATATTCATGTATGCTCCAATCTCTGTAGAATACAAATTATAAATGCAATTGTGATGGAATTTGCACCTGGTGGAGTAGAAGGGTGGACTTTGGCAACACATAGCTTTCCCAGAGAGGAACTACACACTCTCAGGATGGATGGAAGAGGAGAGAAAAGGTACAGGGTAATTATACCCTAGAATCTCTCAGGATATATCTAATAGAGTAGAGAGTTATAGGTTTAGTTTGGCAAGATTCTGTCTGTCAGTTGTAAGCAAATAAAGCATTGAACATGATTGGATTTCACAGTGTGGTCTCTGGGCAATCAATCAGAATGAATGAATTTCCTGGTCAGCTTTCTGGTATCTTCTATGGATATTTGGACACTGTAATAGCAGATCTGGAAGGCACCAGGTTGGGGAAGGTTTCTATGAAAAGGAAAATGCACCTCTAAGCCTATGAAGTGGGATAATCTGTGTCATATTTTCAGAGACCCTGCCACCACTCATGGATTGTGCAACAATTAATATACTTCAGCCTGAACACACAAAACTCCAGGCCTGAAGATTGCACCTTTAAAGCAGAAACAATCTTTCTTCAATAATAATTAAAAGGTTGTATTACTTAACACCTCTCCAAATAATAAAATCTCACTGTATTTTTTTTTAGGAAACCCTAACCACCTGGATGTATATGCCCAGCAACATAGTATCTGAATCATCCAACTTCCAAGCCTAGAATACACATACTATCAAGCTAAGAACCCACACCTCATATCCAATTTCTAATTCAGCATATTTATTAAAAAAAAATCCATACAGCAGAGTCAGAAACAGAGATCTTGGATGTATTGGATGTAATTATTCAAACTTATTACAAACATGAAAGTCTGAGGATATTTAAAGATCAATTTCCTGGGTTTCTTGATAAAGTCTGGCCTTTACTTCCTTGCCAAGCCATTCCCAGAACTGGGCTGCATGTCTGAATAACTATTAGATACTCAGAAAGAGAGATATAAAACTCTTAACTATTTGTTATGTGGGGTTTCTGACACAAATTTTGTGGTTGAAGCAAAGCTACCTAATGGGTGTTTTTGTGTGTGTGTGTCTGTTTGTTTATTTGTTTTGTTTTTTTAAGGTGGTGGGAGCAGCTTTCAAGGAGATTGACTTGGCTGAACTGATTGAGTGGTTTCAAGATACTTCTTATAGAACCTGTTTAGCATCAGACTGAATCACAAAAAAATCAGGTTGTGATGTGCACTCATATCCATTTTGGACAAACCTGGGATTGTCCTTTGTGTAGAACAGTGTTTCTCAACTTAAATCCACAGATCTTAAATTTGCCAAGGAAGGTTGAGAAACACTGGTATAGACAAACAGTTTGGCAAGTGGGGAAAAGAAGCCAGGATCCATCACAGCTGTTCTTCATTGCAGTTTAAGAAAATGATGAGAGAGAGAGAGAGAGANGAGAGAGAGAGAGAGAGAGAGAAGGAAGATTCCGAAACCCATGGCAGCAGAAGTATATAAGCTCCTAGACCACATGTGGTCCCCATAAATTTTGGATGCAGACTCCTAAAAACTTCAAAATGTTGCTATCAATTTGTTAAGTTAATGGGACAGAAGAGTAAAAGTATTAAATGCTTGACTGGAGATAAACATATACTATATACTATATACATATACTATAATTTTAATTCAATTTAAATGGAAATGAAATCAAATTTAATTTTGTCCTGATCCCACCCACTACTTTTTGGAGCATAGCCCCCGGTCTGGAAGGAGTTGCACAAACCCAAACTACAGTTCTTTAGACTCATTACAAAGTCAATTGAAGCTTATGATCAAGTTGCTGTTAAGCAATCCCTTTTTCCCCCCCAAATTTTTTTTCCTGTTTTGGATAGGTTTTTTTCCTTTAGTTTTTTTTTTTGTTGTTGTTGTTCTGGAACCACCTGTATATTATTGTCACATCTTGGGCTTTCAACAGAAGTTGGAACACTGAATCAGAAACTTGATCAGAAAGCTCAGAATTTGCTTACAAGAAGTGGGGGGCAGGAAAGATACAAATGTTTCTGAGCTTTTTCATGGGGTGGGAGGGTCATTTAAACTTTGCATATTTGTACTGTGAAAAGTCCCTTTGTTTCTTTAGCTGGAAGAACTATGGTGCAAGACATCCCCTTGGCAGATCAACAGCTCAAACATGCTGGGGAAATGTGTAAACAAAGTTTTTTCATCTGTAAAATTAGAAGTAAAACAAGCAGGCTTCTCTAAAGGTTAGAACACTCTCACCCACTTTCTCCAGCACGCATATCCACCTCTTCCCCGGAAATCCACACTTGACACTTTCAACCTCAGCTGCCCCTGCTTTCATTGTGTAACTGATGGAGTGTGTTGAATGTCAGCGGCAAGAGGGCGGATTGCACAAAAATAGCTGCCTGTTCAGGTCCCCATCTCTGCTTTCAAGTGCAACATTGTAGCTCCTCTCCTTCACTTTCCTGAGAAATGGCTCAATCTGCACAGATTTTTTTGTTTTTTTAATGTCACATCAAATGAAAATATTCTAAGCAACCATTTTCTGAGTTGGAAAAGTTTCTCAATTTGGTGGAATATTGCTTTTTGTTACCTTCTGCATCTGAAGTCTGCCGTACTACTGAGACAGTGGTGAGCAATGGCATCATTTCATTGCTTGCCTAAAAGCATATACAGTTGCATAGCTGGTGATTAATTATTCCTTCTTGTCCACATCACTCACACTCAAAACGGTTGTGCTAAAGTTACAGACTGAGCAATATAAGTTGCAGACTGAGCAATATCAAGCCTAATCAGCACTGAATCCCCAAGTCCCTGGCACAACACCACAAGACTGAAGCCGAACAATAGTGTTTGAAAGTTAGTGGTTTAAATTACCTACAATGATACCACAAAACCCTTTGATAAGTACACTATTGAAATTGAAGTGATGGCTTAAATCCATCAGGCTGCCTTATAGTATTTCTAGCAAAGCCTATGACAAAGCTTAAGGACCCTTCAGGTATGTATCTGACTCTCCTTGGTCATAATATCAAGCCAAATCTTCATCCTTTTAAGGGTTGAGGCAAATACAAAAAGTTATCATTCTTTCTTTCCTTCTTTCTTTCAAATTCATCTGGCTGCCTATCTCACAAGTGTGACGCTGAGCAGCATACAATACAACCAACAATAAAAACATTCCTCAAAATCCATTAAAAACATTTAGACAGAATCAAGATCAAGAGAGAATGAATCAGAGTCTCACACATGATACAATGAACATGTGATCTTCCTCATATATTGGGAGAAATCAAATAAAATTATTTTCAAAGATACTTGCATCTGCCCTGCAATTTGGCCACTCAAAGTTATAACTGATCAATGGGGCTAATGTCATTTTAATATTTCTAATGGCATACTTTACAAGAATCATTTAATCCCATAGATGGATGCAATTATTGTAAAAATTAAGGTTAGCTCCTTATGCATTAATGCTAAATGTTGATGTTGATAAATTGGATCATGAAGCTACAGTTGAGGATTAATGAAACTTTTTCCAGTTTCTGGTTTTTATTTCCTAGCATGAATGCACTTTTTCCCATATATGTCTCAGCTTGCATTTCTTTTTTAAACAGTCATCCAATATGCATATTTTGCATCCATTATTTCCATACTATTTTTTAAATCAAGAGATGTTGCTCTTTTAGTATATATTTATGTTTTCCCATAAAGTGCACTTAGCTTATTACATTATATGCGTTTTACATTTCTTTGGAGATACATTAAAATGTGTAAAACTAATAATGTGAACTAAAATCATATTTCATATTAACATTAAATGGTCTGCTGAATAAATAGTTACCTTTTCCTAACTAGGTTTATTCTCACATCTCATCTATTCTTCACTACTAAAATGAAGATTCAGTCTAGCTTCTGAGGCTGTTCTCATGGGATCAAATTACATAAGAGGCCAAGCTGTGCTTTTCTTTTTTCTTAAAATCCATCTTGTGGTGTTCCAGTTTAATTGCAGTAGCAGTGGAAGACATACGAGTATGTGTATGTCTACATATTTGTCTGGTAGATTTTTTTCCCCATACCATTTTTCAGAACTAAAAGCTCCTCAAATTAGCATTTGTTCTGATAGCAAATATGAATTCATGCATCTCCAAACTATATGAATTTTACCATGTGTTCAAAGTATTATCGTTTACCCAGACCATAGGATTCATCATCTCTTTTTACAGAGGCATAGTTATAGGATGCCATCAATGAAAGCTACAATAGATAATAAAATAAAATAAAAACTTTAACCTTAGACTGTCTACTA
>AZIM01000079.1:191048-205217 GCA_000516915.1 Ophiophagus hannah
AAAAAAATTGAATCCCACCACTGCTATCATTCTCTTATCTTTCTTAGCATGAAAGATTTCTCAAGAGAGCTAGACTTTTCAGCTCTGTACATAATGTGTCCAAAGTAAGATCATTTGAGTTCAGTTATCTGTGCCTCAAGTGTTAACTCTGAGTTTATTATGATCCATTGGTTTCTTTTCTTAGCTGTATTATAATTGTTCTCACCAACATCAAAAAGGGTCAATATTTCACTTTCAGAGAGTATGGCTACTGCCTTTCACAATTCTGTTCTCTGCACTGTAGATTACACATACCTCAATTCTTTTATTCCCCTTTAAAGCAATCTGAAGAAAAACTGAAGTCACATCATCACATGATGTCTCTGAGCATCCTTTTTTTTCCTGCTAGTCCCTTCTAACCACTTATACCAAAATTGGCAGCAAGATTTCCCATCAAATTGAGGCTAGAAACATACAAAGCTTGAAACAGGTGTTACATCATTTGATCAATCATTTCCAACAAAAGCCCAAATAATTTTTTAAAAAGCCTAAATTAAAACTGTCCTCCACAAGACTACCATCCATTCTTTACAATGCCTTGTCTTCGAAGTCATGTGTTCCAAATAAGCTTTGCATGGATAGTATGTTCTAAGGATTTTTTTAATACACATTGTATTCCTGATAAAGCATGAAAAGAGTGTTTCCAGGAAAACTGGCAACAGAGTTCAAACACAGAATGGAAAGAGAAAGTGCATTCTGGGATGATCAGGAGTGAGACAGTATATGATGCAACGAACTTATAAAACTCTTCATAAAGCTCAAAAATGTTATGGAAAAAAAACCCCTAGACATCAAGCAGATGTAGCTTACTAGCATCACTTGTGTCTCCAGAAATTTGGCAAAAGCTACAACAGTTATTTGCACATGGATTATTAATGAAATTATAGCAAACAAGTTCTAGGATAAGTTAGACACATGAGCTTGCATTGTGCCAATAATCACTGCGTATTTTTTCCAGCTTTATGTAATAATGAATCTGGCTGCATGCCAGCAGGACAATATTGTGCACACAAACTAGGCTTTCCTTCTTTCTATTCAGTATAGAGGACTGAAAGTCCACTATGCCAGCTAGATCTGTTATCAACAACAATAGCCACTTCAGGTGATAAGAAAGGCATAGCAAAACTCATTCTGACCAGCAATATGGTCAGGTTTCAGGAGGGAGGGGAAATGGCTGTAACTAAACAATCACAAGGAGTCAAGTATAAGCATCAAGTAAGCTTGGTTGAAAGAAGCATTTCCCAACCTTCCCCAAACATGGCTGGCTAGGGAATTCTAGGGGTTGAAGTTCACGCATCTTCAAGTTGCCAAGGTTGTTAAACACTAGTTTAAACTAATGTCCAAAGTAGAAGTTCTGCTTATTTTAAACTATGGTTTACTTGAAACCAGCAAAGATTAATCACAGTTATTAAAACTGCTGTTATTTTAAAGTAAATGAATGCTCTGAATTTTACAGTAATGCTAATGCTAAACAATGGTTTATCATTACATCCAAAGCAGGCCAGGCCAATTCCAATTTCCTGGAATTGGGAAATACAAGTTAGCCTATTATTATTATCCTAAGTAACTATAAGTTAGCCACACATAATTTTCTTAGACCCATGAAAAACTACAGAAAAAGCACTGTCGGTATAAGAGCACTGAAGCTTGCCAGTAGTTTTGTGCTGACACAACATTTGTATTGCACACACTGACCTCCTGATATACTGATACTGAAAAAATACTGAGCAGGCAGTATGAACTTTAAAAAAAGGCTTGCAGTTCATATGCAATGTCACAAAGTCACAATCATATTCAACAGTGAAAGAAGAGCATAATTACATGATCGGTATTTTAAAATAATTCCAAACTGTTATTGTAAGAGTGTAGGTCTGCATGTTTTTTTTCCATTTTCAAATTAAAATACATAGATCATTACTATCATCTTTATGTTATTTTAGAAATAAGATTTTAGAACATCTCAATACAGATTTAAATAGGGGTCAGGACACAGACTAAAGGAAATTATGCAGCTATATATTGAAATTTATCAAATTTGAGCATATCCTATGCTCAAGGGGGATTACAATATAATTCTGAAAAAAACAAATATACAGTTCTGGTCATGGCCTCCAAGTCACCCTTGGCTTATAAAGAAGAGAGGAGGGACAGAACATTACCCCAATATATATAGTTTTACAAGTCGCTGAATGAATATATAGAAATAGATATTTACAGCGTCTTGCATGCAAATGTTTGTGATAGCACTGAAACATAATTCCTGCAATGAATTATAAAACATTAAAGTATATTTAAGGATGCAAAAATCCTTTCTCAGCCATGAGGAAGACAGAAATNTACCTCTCAGACTATAACACAATAAAAAAATATTTACAATTGGCTGTGTTTATCTTTTATTAAGTGAGGATATATTTATAGTTAATAACTCGGAAGGGGATTCATTTTCTGTATTACTGGTTTATATATTCTCAAACGGTTACACGAAATCTAACATTTAAGATTGTGTTTAATACGATGTATTACTGAAATAGCTCATTTTATGAAGAACATCTTATTGTTTTTAACAAATCAAAAGAGCATTCGGAGATCCGGCATATTAGTGCAGTTGAAATAACGTCACTGCAGGGAAACCCAATTTCATGACCAAATTCTATACACTTATTTGGGTGATAGAGAGGAAGAAGCAAAAAGGAAACAAAATGACCAAAACATTCCTTTGCCAGGAATCAACACCTAGGTGTTAATCAGAGATTAACACCAAGATTAAAGCTAGACCAACAATCAAGTAGTAAACCATATTTCAATCAAGGAAGCTTTAACTCAGACAAACAACCTTAACAATGAACAACAGCGTAATCAAGAAACCACCAAGAACATTCCCTCAACACTGACAGGGCTAAGCCATTACAGGCAGTCCTTGATTTAGATCAACAATGGAACAGAACATTTCTGTTGCTAAGTGAGATAGTTGTCAAGTGAGTTTTGCACCATTTTACAACCTTTCTTGCTAGTTGTTAAGTGAATCACTGCAGTTGTTAAACTGCAGTTGTAAAGTAAATCTGGCTTTCCCATGGACTTTGCTTGTCAGAAGGTCACATGAGTCCGCGACACTGCAACCTTCGTAAATATGAACCAGCTGCCAGATATCCAAATTTTAATCATGTGTCCATGGGGATGCTGCAGTAGTCATAAGTGTGAAAAATGGTCAAAATCACTTTTTCAGTGTGTTGTAACATCGAATGTGGCATCTCTAAAAAGACCATAGAAATATTTGGTCATTAATGGTCATTAAACGAATGGCTATAAATTGAAGACTGCCTGTAGTACATAAACAGAGAGCAAACCCCTCTCCCTTCTACCTCTGATGTTACCTAGTTCGATAATGAAACACCTTCAAGAAAACAACCAAGTTCAGAGGACCCCACTATCCACCCACGTTTATCCCAAAGGTGCTTTCTGAAGAGGCTACCGGACTTTCTGGTTTTTCTTTGAAAACATTTCACTTCTCATCCAAAAAGTTGAAGAAGAATTAGATGAGAAGCGAAACATCTTCAAAGAAAAAACAGAAAGTCCAGTTGCCTCTTCAAAAAGCACCTTCGGGACAACCATGACCTGGATGACTGAGAATCTCCATAGATATCCACGTTTACGCTCCACTTATGGTCTGCTTGACTTGGAAGCCCAGAATGAGGGGCTTCATCTAACAGTTGTTGGCTTCTGGAATTTATAAGCAATCAACCACTTGAGGTCCACTCAGTAAGCAAGGAACATGCAGGAGGGAGCAGTATCCCCAACAGAGCACCCAGCCCTAGGACATACTGAAGCCAAAGGCATGAACATCTCTCACTGAACCATGTCTGCATCTAGTCCTATATCCTTGCTTCTTGTTCTGTCTCTTGAACTCATATTGGCTGACCAACCTACTTGGATTTTGACTCTTGGACTGTTATGGATTAGTCCTCTTAACTCATGCTTAAATTTGACTTTGGACTGACTCCAGCAAGACTTCGCCATAGCTGGCCTTTATGTCTGACTGCTTGCTATTTGCCAGTAAGCCAGTTCCAATCAAGCTGGCATATATATGCTCAGTCTGCAACAGTACATCGTTGTTGTATGCTAATATTCAATCTTGGTGATTTGTTTTTTTATTTTTTCAATTGAAACACCAATTGATGAAAATAAATATTAGTGAGAATATACAGTATATTATACAGAGTTTTCCTATCTCTCTGTTAGCTTTTAAGTATGGTAGTTTACCTGAAAGTTACTCAGCCGAGGCTTCAAGGAAAAATAGTATTTTTAGAGGAACATACTGCATTTGGTTTACAAAGCTCCTATTATATGAAGTAAGATAGTAGGAAGTGAGAGGAAGTGAGAGAAGTAGAAGGAAAAGTGTGTGTGTGTGTGTGTGTGTGTGTGTGTGTAATTTTTGACTGAGTTTATTAACACATCAAAGATGGAATCTGCTATGAAGGAGAACTTTGTGATAAATGGCGAGGTTAGGAAATATTTTAATAGATCCAGGCAGGCTTTACCTCTACCCTGGCGTTCTTCTGAATCAGAAAAATCTGGCACAAGTACTAATACAACACAACTGTGATCCATTCAGAACATGGCTGTGGAGAAGATTTGCCAAAAAAGCAGTGCCTTGCTATCTGGCGACCTGTCAGGCAGTGTGAAAGTTGTCTTCCTTACCAGCACACAGATATTATGATCTGATGACAACTGTGTGTCCTTGCTGGCATTTTATCTGTCACAGATATCTAAATATGTCATTACATCTGGATGCAAAGTGGGCCAGAGACCTGAGGCTCCATGGGCCTACAGGAAGGAGAGGGTGAACAGCTGCACTCAATAAACACCATGATGAAAGACCCAACTTACCACAAACAGAAAATACAGATTTCTTTCATTAAAGCCCTCTAGGTAATGGTTGTGGCAAACGCTTGCCAAAACGGGCTTTAAGATCTAATGCAGTTACATCAAAAAGTTCCAGTCTCTCCTGCACACAAAGCTCTGATATACAAAAGCTGAGGCTTTTATGCTTTCTGTCACTGAGTAAAAATAAAATCAAAGTGAAAAACTAGCCCACACAGGAGCCAAGAAGAAAAAAGTTTTTAAAAAAAGATTAAGGGAGGGACAACGAAAAGGGCAGTCAAACTCTGTTTAGCTGGTGGGTTAATTCCTGCTATAAGAAGCAAAGTGATGGTTTCTTAGATCCAACCACAAGTATGTTCACACTAGAATTTAACTGATAGAATTATCCTCGAGGAACTCACACAATAGCAGCATTCATATTTTCAGTAGTAGAAAACTCAATTCGAGTGTTGAAAGACCAAAGACCAGTTCAAAGATTCAACGTGTTAAATAGGAAATATGAACAGATCTGGCATTTCAAGTCAGTAGTCCTGTTCACATGAAAGGAAGAAATATGTCCTCAGATGCCCCCATTTGAATGGGGTACATAACAAACTTCCTCCAACCTGGTGTTCTCCAGATGTGCTGAGTGGGAGGTATGAAGAACCACGTTGGAGAAAAGTAGTTCAAAAGACCCAATCTTGTCTTTAAAGTGGGTGAAGGGAAGGTGAAGTACAAGGGGCAAAGAAGCTCTATTCTGAATAAAGCACAAAACTGATCACAAGACAATTGTTCTCAATTGGAGCCTGTTGCTGCTACTCCTTTTCAGGCGAGGATAGGCAAGGTGTGCAGTGGTGGGCTGCAACCGGTTAAATAACTGATTTTGTGAGTGCATGCAGCATTCAAAAAACACCAATTTGAACCTCCAACAGCTTACATTCTAGGCAGCTAGTTAAGTATAACAGCTGAGGCGCAGAAATCCACTGGGCTGTGAGAATCAGCTGAGCTGAGAAAGATAGAAATATAGGACAGGATAGGGCAGAGGCGGATGAGTGGGGCCAGCTAATGATCGGAACTACCAGTTGGGTTGAACCGGTCTGAACCACAGCAGCAGCCCACCACTGAAGGTATGGCAGCAGAACATACTGAACAAGACTCACAGCACATATTTTCAGACTTCAATTGCATCTCTCAAATGTATTACCTTATTAATTTACTTAGCATCAATGTGCGTTATAAAACAAAATCTGCTTCTGGCTCCTTGCCTTTCCAATCAGGATGTCAGGATTCCAGCAATCGCTCTAATTAAATCATGATTCTCAAGCCAAAGTTCAAAAAACTTCAAAGGATTTATTAGAGGTGACATACTGGTACTGCCCTGTATGAAGCCAACTCTGGCGTACATAATTTACAATCACCTATGACCCTGTTTCCCCACTCCCCCCAGGTGTGTCATAAACCAGATTCTCCAATTGAGCACGTTCACGGGCTGGGTGTCATCATTCACGTTCTCCAATTAAATATATTCGTGGGCAGAAGCTCTGGTATTTTAGTTACAGACTTTGAAAGATAAGAGTTGGAACGTACTTTCGCTTTCAAACTGCTGCAGATTTCCTTCCTCCCCCCCCCTTTTTTTTATGGCAACTACTAAAACAGGCATAGGAAAGTTTTATGAATTGACACCTTAATAACACATGGAAATCAAAGAAAATGGAAGGGGATAATTCAAAACTGAGATGCTTCTAATTCAGTTTTGTATTCTTAGAACAGAGTGTGAAGGAGTCTACAGGTAGTCTTCAACTTTCAATCATTCGTTTAACGACCATTCGAACAAGTTACAATGGCATTGAAAAAAGTGACTTAGGACTGTTTTTTACGCTTACGACTGTTACAGCATCCCCACGGCCATGTGATTAAAATTCAGGTGGTTGGCAAGTGGTTATTTATGAAGGTTGCCATGTTCCAAGGTCATTTGTTACCTACTGACAATGGGGAAGCCAGATTTACTTAACAACCATTTTACTAATTTAACAACTGCAGCAATTCACTTAACAACTATCGCAAGAAAGACCGTAAAACTCACTTAACAACTATGTCACTTAGCAATAGAAATGTTGGGCTCAATTGTGATCTTAAGTTGAGGACTACCTGTATTAGAATGTTTGGTCACATTGGTTACCTTGGACATTTTATGGTAAAAGATGAGGTTAATAAAGAAAATACATTAATTAAAGAACGTAAGTTTTTACCAGCTTTTGAGGAGCCTTGCCTTACTTTTTACCTAAGCAAACCACCTTGAGAGGTATCAGCATGCAAAAGATGCCAGCATTAGAAAAGCTCTCAAATAAGTTATATAAATTTTATTATTTATCGGAAATCAAAAATAAGAAAAAGAGAAATTCTGCCAGAATAGTGAATTCTTAAAACAGACAAGTGCATTATAGAAACCACCATCCATGTATTCACTGACCTGACTTTCTTGCCTCCTTCCCTCAGCATCTTCACTAAATCAGCAATTGGATACTGTGCCTTTGCTGCACACAGGCCATATCCTGCAAAAATGAGGAAAAGATCCAAGATAAATGATGCCTTTGAATAAAGCTCTGATTCTACCAGAATTTAAACCCACAACTTTCATGTTCCAACTATAAAGACACAATATGCAAGAAAAGATTAGTGCATATTCTTAGTTAAGCACCTCCTGGTGAGTACCCTAATCAGTGATGGGGTTCAAATAATTTAACAACCAGTTTGCGATGGCCAATGTGACCCTAGGTGAACCGGTTGTTAAATTACCCTTCCCCTGCTATCAAAGTGGATTCTGGGCACTGCGCTACAATGGAGAAATGGGAAACGGAGTGGCCAGCATGAAGGAAGGAGTAGGAGCAGGGAGAAGAAAGAGGGAAAGCGGCCTTCTCTTTCTATCATGCCGGCCGTTCCGTTTCCCATTTCTCCATTGCAGCACAGCGCAGCACCTAGGATCCACTTTGATATTGGGGGGGGTGGGGAAGGGAATTTTACAACCAATTCACCCAAACCAGTACGAACCAGCTGAATCCCACCATTGATCCTATTGCAATGATCCCCAATCTTTCCAGCTTTACGTACCATAACAGGGGATGGTTATGCATGCACACCTGCTGCTTGCACAAACTGAGCTTCACACATTCATCTGCCACTTGCTTGGCCCGGTTCCTAATGCGCCACAGCCCGGTACCAGCACATGGACCGGGGGTTGGGAACCCGTCCTAATGTGGTTTGGTTTTCTATCGCAATGCAGCATGGTCCAGGTTCCATTAATTCAGTAGTACTGTCTTGCAAAACCCAAGAAACATATTTGCTCTGTTGCAGTACGTGCCTGCAGAAATGATATCTCCTGAAGAACCCAGGTCATTCCCATCCTGATAGCTTTCAGGAATCTATTACAATCCTGGCTGTTCACCCACGTTTGAGGGCAAAGTGAAGGTTGAACCCTGCTTGATAGATTTTTTGGGGGGGTTATATATTGCTTTAGGGGATTTCATGATCTCTTTTTCTCTTTCATAAATTTGTATTTCTAATTGTAAGCCACTCAGAGTCAGTGGGAGTCAAGTGGCCTAAAAACTCTAAATGAAATAAATCTCATGGCCAATTTTCCCATGGTATGCTGGTTTAAGTCTACCCTCATCCATGGAAACTCAGTGGATGATTTTGGGGGCCATAATCAATCAATCAACTTACTCCATGAAGTTATTCTGAGCAAATAATTTTTACTTTTATTTTGTTTACTCTAAGGATCTATCTTGGCTATAACTTGAAATATTATATTCAGTCAACCTACCGCAAAGTACTTTTTTAGGAAATAGTCCTATGAACACACAATTGTTGCTACATAGAATGCAATTATCAGAAGCAATGCCAAAACTAAGATGAGAAAAAGTCAAGATAAGAACTTTGGGTTAGAGAACTCCAGACATATAATTTATACTGTACACTAGGAGTCAGGCAACATACAGGTTTAAGTTATTCTTGTGGTTCGTTGCAGAGTAGCTAGATGTTTAAACTGTATTTGGTATTTTTACCCACCCACTGAGTCTTTCCCAAGAACCTGGGATAGGCTGTTGTTCTTTGATGATCGTAAATTTATCATTGTAGGATAAGTTGTTCCAGCTGTTCTCTACATTGTTGACAAATGCAAACAAATAGCTTTTCCTTCTCAATTCTCCTATGATAAGTTTGCATGGATCTAAATTTGTCCCTTTGGAATCAGGCAGTAAAACTGGGCATCCATTTCATACACAATCTTGGCTATATCATTAACAACATCACACAAAGATATGACTGGATAGGTGCACCATTCCCCTTTTCATTCCTTAGACTAAGTCATTTAAACTTTGCTGTGATGTGATTCTCTTAATATTGTATTTTATTTATTAGATTAGCATGCTATGGAAGTTTCAGATGGTATATACACCACCCTACCATCCACATTTTCATTGCAATAGCATTGGAAGTAAGTTTGGGTTAGGGACAATGAATGGTGAACTTCCACTGCTGAGTGCAGACTTCAACCTGAGTCTACTCTACAGCATGCCATAGAAGCAGGTAGAATTCAATAGTGTTCCTCAATACACAAGCAGAGGTGAGGCCATGATGAATAATCCAGTCCTCAAACAGTACAACCTGATGTAGTTCTCCTTTTGAGATCTTACATTCTACATTAAAATCTGAAGGAAGGAGTCTTTTGGCATACCTTCATGTACTCTTTAACAAGAAGAAACTTGAGTTTAAGAAACCCAGGAGTATAAGAGTAGAATACAGTATTTCTGTAAGAGAAGGGGAGTTTATTCTACCTCTTGCGTAATCCCTATGATCTTACTTTTACAGGCTCGGTTATGAGATGCTCCTGAGAATTCAGAGGAGAAAGGAGCAATTCCTTAAAACTCACACGAATGTTGCTATTTTTAACAAACTGCGGGCATAAAGTTAGTTTAATGGAAGCCTCTTGCTGGCCTCAAACACTTTGTACACTTGGAAGTTCTCAGTTTACATTCAACAGTTACAGAATAGGGGCAGCCCAATTTCACCTGGAGTGATTATGATGTTATTGGCTTCCTTTATCATATCAACCGCACCATCCATATTCACTTCTGTATGAGTGCCAGTAATTTCCATTGGCTTCCCACCAGCTGTTGAAGTAGTACCATATCCTCCAAGAATCACATTAGCAAGAGAACGATTCATAGCCTAAGGAGCAAAAAAAAAAAAAAAAGCATAACTGGGTGTTTTGAGTAAGTTGACATTTAAAACCAAGCACAATGGACACAATTCCACAAAGCAATTATTTCAGCAAAGTGTGTTTTTTTGGTAATGTCCTCCCTTCATCCCACTCCAAGTTTTGATTTCCCATAATATTCCAACCTCAAGATGATGCAATTATGCAAATACCAAACATAATTCTACCTAAAGGCATTGGAAGATATCAAAGGTCTTTCTTTGGAGAAATATGAAAAAAAGAAAAGAAGGCAGACCAGATGAAAAAATTAAGAGGATTACTGAAAAAAAGCATTAAGTTCAATGCACTTACTGTTTTCATGATATAAAATAATAAATTATTACTTTTAAAGATATTTATTTAAAAAGGAGGGGAAGAGAAAGCAGTACCATCATCATGTAGAGATTATTAAATCTCCTCAATCAGTTTTAGTAGGTATTTTGTTTCTAGGAACTCATTTATATAGATTTATCGACATCTAGTGGCCATCAATTGAAAGAAAAGAAAACTAAGTTAAAAGTGAAATGTTTTAGCAAGTTGTCTACATACAAGAAATGCCCTGTGTTTATGTGTAATTCACAGATACCATGATTCCAACATGGTTTTAACCTATATGTGTGTCTTCTTATCAAATACGTAATCAGAAAATGTTAACAGGAACACAGAAAAATTCACTCTTTGGATACTCACAGGAACACATCCAGTATCCAGTATTAGACTGTTAAGAAAAGAAGTACAGCAGCTGAGGAACAGCAAATTTCTGATATTATAGGATTTAATCAAGCTGCTGTCCAGTTTATTTTTTGCTCAGGAAACAGAACTGACTCAGATGTTATTCGATAGAGATGTGGACATACAAGCTATCGAATAACGTTTTGATCAGCTGTTTTCTAAGGAAACATAGAAATACTAGAGTGTTATGGTATTGCTTGGAGCCATGTGATCTGATTCACTGCACAAATTGTTTAAAGTTTAAGGTAAAATCAAACTGGTCAGGGCTACTAAAGAGTTGGCCGTCTGCCAGACAACCCAATAGTTCAGTAGTTTTCTGGATTTTTTTTTCTTTTAATGACCCCACAGTCCCCTTACATCGGGGTGGAGTCAGGCAACTGAATGGAGCAGTGTTTAGTGGCCGGATGCCCTTCCTATTGCCAATGCAGAGTTCTCAGCTGATATCTACTCATTGTGCCCAGAGAGAGAAATATCTGCCACTACCGAGGATTGAACTAATAGCCTCCTGATTGTGAGGCAAGAGCTCCACCTCTAGGCCACTGCACCACTCCAAGTAGTTTTCTGGAAATGCCATCAGGAAGAGACCTAATACAGCTTCTTTCCAATTGCTACTCCTGCTTTAACATCCATTCATATTCACTCCAGATCTTGCCCCACTGTCGCTTAAGCTCCTGCTCTTGTGCTTTATCACTTGCAATCATTTCTTAAACTACGGTGTGCTTTTGGTGTCAATATGGGGCAGGAGGAACTTCTACCTCAAGCCCCTAGGAGACTGCAGTATTCCATATATTTACTCTGGATGCCCCATTCCTCTGCTGGAATGGCCACAAAATGTCTTAAATGTCTTCTTTTCATCTGCAGAAACTTGGCCCAAACAGAGAAAGGAAAGCACGTAGAAATATTTCCATATAAAAAATGAAAAGCAGCAAAATAACAAGAAATAAGATATCTTAAATCTCACTTATAATACTAAAAACACAGCCAATCACACTGTCCTATTAAACCAGACTATTTTTCCCCATACCAAGCAATCGCATATAATGCCTGGCTGGCCTCTCATCCCAGCTCTATTCATCCATCCTACCATTCCCATTTTGAACATTAATTCCTACCACCCATTCTAGACTTTTACCCAGGAACTGCACCACTATCCTCACTACCACCCAAACCCAGGCAAAAGAGAGATGCCTTTGGCCCTTACTGCTTCTCAAAGAAGCAAACCAGACAGGCAAAAAGTTATTTGGTGCCCCACTTTCAAGATCAACACATCCTGGAGTTGGCCTGGAACCTGCTTTTGATCTGGACTAAATTTCCACCCAACTTTTCAAAGGCCTGGGCAATGGGTTTTCTTTACCAGGCCTCAGATGCAAATGATTTAATGATTTGTTTTATACATTTTTTCAACTAGCAGATAGAATTTTGTAGATAGATGTATTTGTGTGTAGTACCAAACCGTGTAAACATTCTATGAATAAATTACAGTAACAGATTGTTTACAGAGGGCTTTGAACTTTAACCTTGGTACTGTTTAATCTGCTAATTTTTCTTTCATATGTGTAATGTTTGACAGGAAAATTGGGTTGCAAATAGATGTACAAGCTCATAAATTTGGGGCCTACTTTGCAAAGGGCTATTATTGTTGCAATAGATTTGTCAGTTATTCAACTAGGATAATATGTGTTCTTGCCCTTTGTTTTTTTAATTCACTTTTTTAATATTTAGTAGCTTATTGCCACAAATAATGATATGAGGTTTCTCTCTCCTGTAGAGATTTCCCTCTATGTAGAAAACACAAAATACTAATACTATACCAACAAACAAATACTTTTCTGCATAAGTTGCATTACAAGCTCTTTCAAGAGGCTGCTTAATATTATCTTGGTATTCTGACATGAAAGAGGCTTCCAAGGGAGCTAAATAGACCTCAGTGATCAAGTGGGATTCCTAAGAACAAGTTCCCTAGAATGTTCGGTTTCGAAAATAGGTTTTTTTTTTCACGTACTTAAACCATTGCTTGGTTTATGTTCATTTATATTTGGCAAGGTTTGGCTTAAAGTATTCTGTATGCTGAATTTGAATGATACCTTTAACTGTAATCAGGAATGGATGGTTCATTTGAAAACTTGAAATCTTGTGGAGGAGAAGCTGAAGGCAGCAAGCAAACAAGTTAATCGGCTCTTCTGATTAATTGTGGCATGTAAACAATCTTAAAAAGCAAATAAAATATCTTTATAACTAACTTGCTCCCCACTTTCCACAGCTGAGTAAACTAGCACCCAAAGCAATATATGGTAGTAACAACAGAATTAATTCTAAATGAAATATGGTGAGTTAAAACAAATTAACTGGATTCCATAAGTTAAACTTTTTGATACTTTCATCTGTTGAGTTGAGGTGAATAGAAGCAAGCCCCTGCCCAATTACAGCTGAGGAAGGAACAGTACAATTTTTCTCTCACAAAAGAATCCTCTTCCTTCAGATATGTCTTTCTCAACTTTTAAAAGCTTTAAAAGCTGCCTACAGTATTTTCATTCTATTGAATATTTTTAAAGAATCTACTTAAGTTTCTGTCCTGCACCAATTTCCCTCCTCTCCCTATTCGAATCTTATTAAATTACCCATGCAGTTTTATTTATATGATACTGCTAGCATTGAACATTAAATAGTCACATGGCAAAAACATAATTTTGCCCTACATTGGTTTGTGACATTCATGTGCGTACCAATACTATCAAAAGATATACGTGCAAAAATGAGGAGAGGGAAGAAAGGAGAAAAGGATTAAAAAGGAAAAAAGGATTAAAAAGGAACTGACTGAAAATGCCCAGAAAGGGAACAAAATATACAGTACAATAGAAAGCATTTCCCACAGGCAGAGAAAGAGTAATGAAACAGATAAGTGTTGGAATGGACATCTCCAAAATCTCCTTACCACACACATGATATGAGACAGGATGGCCCCAGAAAAACCAATCAGGGCACCCACAATAGTTAACAAATTGTTGTTAAGCAGAAATCCTTCAGCACAGAGTGCCCAGCCGGAATAGCTGTTCAGGACAGTAATAACAACAGGCATGTCAGCCCCCCCAATGGCGGCTGTCAAAGTAACTCCCTGTGAAAAGAAAAAAAAAGGCAAAAATTGAAATATTAATGCAGGCAGTATCACGAACTTAAAAACATTTGTAAATAGAATCCAGAGCTTACAGATATTATCTTACTTTAAAACAGATATAATGTTAGATATAACAAATGTAGCATCAAAATCAGAGGTGGTATTCAGCAGGTTC
>AZIM01000079.1:353320-372447 GCA_000516915.1 Ophiophagus hannah
CACAGAACCAGTAGTAAAAAAAAATTGAGTCCCACCACTGCGTACAACCATTCATTTAGTGACAGTTCGAAGTTACAATGGCACTGAAAAAAAATGATTTATGACCATTGCAACCTGCATTAAAATAATTAGAACAATAAACTGTATAAACATGGCAGGAGCCTTACAAATACATCAAACACATTAGCCCCCGATCAGGGAACAGAGCCCGGGATAAGGACTTTCTGGACCTGCAAGACTGAGAGAGGATATCATCCTTAACTCTGGGGGGGGGGGATGATGTTCTAGAGCACAGGTGTCAAATTCGTGGTGTCATGTTGCCATCATGCGATGTCTCGTGTTGTTTTTCTCCTTCGTGGAGCTGGGGTGGGCGGGGCCTGCGTGTGACATATCCGACCCGCGGGCCGCCAGTTTCACACTCCTGTTCTAGAAGGTGCGGGCTGTGACAGAGAAGGCAGGCCCCATACAAAGGCAGCACTTAATAGACTGGAACTGCAGTGTCCTCACTCTATCCAAATAAAACAGGCAAGCAGAAACAAGTGGAGAAAGGCACTCAGATAACTAGGCCCTATGCCATGTTGCATGCACATACACTTTTGCAATTGATCACAGACGTGTGGTTGTACTCATCTTTGAGGTATCATACATATGTGTTAAAAGATAGCTACTTAATTCTTTTTAAAAATAAGTCCTCAATTCCTATCCACATATCTCCCCTTACCACTGATTCCATGTTTCCATGACACTCTGTCCCAAATTAATCTTCTGTCGCCACCATTAAAGGTATACAGGATGAAAAGGGCTTCCAAATAAAAATTGCTATCATGGTCTACTAATTCCTGGGAGATATTAAGACTGGGTAGGGATACAATCCCAAAGGGTCAATTCTAAGGTGAGGAGAACTTCATCTTCTATCCTTCTTTGCTTCCCTCTTCTTCCCCAACTGCATTCACTCTGTAAGTCCTATGGCCATGGGGGTGCCTCACTCTCCCGGTAGGAGGGAGAGTAGGTGAGCAAAGCAGAGAAATTCCTTGTTTTCATCACATGTTCACTTTATGTGCAAAGCATCCTGTCTCCCTCCTCTCCCCTCCCTCTGAGCAGCTATACTGATTCCCACCCTCAGTGCTCCATTCCTGTTTTTCTCCTAGCACCTGCTTCAGTTCATTGAATGCACCCCCCCCAATTGTTCCCCTTAAGGTCAAGAATAGAAGCGAGATCACCTATTGTCCGACTTTCCACCACTAATTTGCTGCTGTTATATAGTTATGTTGCCATAAAAGGGTTAAGTCTGAAGAAACCGAAGGAAAGTTTGGAATACTCGGTGCTTATTGTTTCCAGACGCTTCGGAAAGTTCTGTCTCCTTTTGATATAAATAATATGAATTATTGCTTATTTTTCTGTCTATAGTTCCCCGCTTTTGTCTGCCTTGTATAGCATTTTACCAGGTCACTTCTATTTTAGGACTGAGAATGAGTAAACATAAAGCTGTATTTTTTGCTAGCCGTATTGAACGGTGTTTGCACTTGTTTTGATCTGTATATAGACTGGGAGTATGTAGGGTATAAACAACACTGGAAATTAGGGAGAGCCCAGAGCAATTATAGAATAAATTAGTCTATGCTGCTGCTTAATTAAAGGTTGCCAGGCTGTGCTGACTTTCTCAGTGGCAAATGGCAGAGATATTTAGGCCAAGAACAAAAAATATACTCTATTAAAAACAGAGCCAGTTTGGTCTAGCGGTTAAGTTCTAGTCTCACCTTAGCCATGAAAGCCAATGGCTAACCTTGGGCCAGTCACTCTCTCTCAACCTAACCCACTTCACAGGCTTGTCATTGCAGGGAAAATAGGAAGAAGGTGTGTTGGGCATGCCAGCATGAGTTAGAACAATTAATTTTAAAAATTGATTGATTGATTGATAACAGTTAGAATAATTAACCAGTGGAATGACTTGCCTCCAGAAGTTGTGGGTGCCCTATCATTGTAGGTCTTCCAGAAGAGACTGGACAGCCATTTGTCTGAAATGGTGTAGGGTGGGCTGGACTAGAAGACCTCCAAGGCCCCTCTAATAGATGCAGCTCTATTCTGATTGATTAAGCTATTTGTAAAAATAATAAAGGAAGGATACAAATAAATAAATAAATATCAAACTGAATTCGTATCACAGCCCAAGATGGCACCTTACACATAATTCATTCTAATGCAATTCGTTAGTAAAAGGCTTGGAAAATATTCAGTGCCACCGAATATTCCATGTTTCCTTTATTTGCTGTATGTCACAAAAGTAAAACTGTAGCACACAAACTAAACCAGTTGGATTTTACAAAAGCATTATAATGCAATGACCATCATAACCCTCCTCTTTAATCATATATATCTTTCCCAACACAGGCTGAACAGCCTTTTGGAATTTCATAAGCCACGAGAAAAGAATTATTTTCCTCCTGAATCCAAGATTATTTCACCGCCATTTCAGATCTATAATATTTTGCCATTATTATCTTTGGGGTGTGGTTAGAGTTGATATGACCCAAGGTGGGTTTGAGCATCTGGGGAGATTGAGATTATACTCCCCCTCTCTGATCATTAGAGGTGGGGAGGGATCATCATCATCAGTTCCAGCACAGCCATTTCTCTTGCAGTATTTGCCCCCTTCCATTAATGTTTTGTTTCCTGAATTCCTCTCCTATCAATCATCTCCTCCCCTGGCTATTTTTAAAATCAATTTTTCTACAGCCTTTTAAGCCAGATAAGGAGGGGATAGCAGACTTTCACTGTTTTATTTGATGGGAGACGGTTTATTTTTTAAAGTCAGCATTTCTACATTTCTAAAATGGGAACAATGGAAATTTTTTGTTCTTTTTGTTGAGGCTGCAAGATACTTTTCCTCGCTGCAAGGGCCTGAAAATAATGAGAGACTTAATACTTGGAGTTATTATCTGCCAGTCACACTCACTTCTTTACTCATGATTAGCTCCTGAACTTGTCTCCGTGGCTAGAGCTTTAGTTTTTATCACTGAACAGCCCTAGCAGATACACGATCATGACCAGGTCTGTCTCCTTTCTCTCTAGAGCCGATTCTGCCTTGATGTGTCTTTTTGTCTTTGTCCACATTACAATCTTTCAAATATTGCTTAATTATGAAAACAGTTTTGTAGGTGCAAATTTATGGGATTGGAAACCACTTTCCCATATGTTTATTTTCCACCGTTTTGAATTAGTGGGATGATTAGATGGGATGTGTGAAGTGACACAAGGGGAAAAATATTCTTGAGAAGTTCAAGAAAAGTTCCAAAACTGTACAATTATATAATAATACAAGTCCCATCCCATTCATACTGCAGGGACCCTCCTATTTAATGCATCTCCACTGATGTGTGACATGCTGAAGAGGGACTGCTGCAACGTCCACACAGAGAGCCAATCACCTTGCTTATAACGAATTGCACCAGTAATTCCTGATGACTGTCTGGACAAGTCCCTGCAATTTCCCTGGCAAACCAGAAGTGTTTTCCCGTTGCCTGCTTCCTAGGGCTGAAAGATTGTGACTGGCCAAATTTACCCAGCTGGTTTCATGCATGAGGCAAGACTATTGCTCACAGTCTTCTTGTTTCTAGCCTGGTGCTTTAATCACTACATCAACTTAGCTCTAATTCAGGGGTGTCAAATTCAATTTCATTGAGGACCTCAGTGGGGACTGGGGGCATGGCCAGGGTGGGCGTGGCTAGCTTGATGTCAGTTTTCGGTTGTAATGGACTCCTGCAGCCCTCTGCCAGCAAAAACAAAGCTGGGGGGGGCACGTGCGGCCCTCCCAAGCTCTGTTTTCTCTGGCAGAGGCACCACGGGCCGGTCCTTTGCTGTTTCCAGGGAGGCCCCGCAGGCCAGATCTAAGCACCCTGCGGGCTGGATCCGGGCCGTGGGCATTGAGTTTGACAGCCCTGCTCTAATTGGATATTGTGGAAATTCAAATCCAACACATGAGGTTGGGGAATATTTATATAGTCCAACTTTCTAACTTCAAAAGTAGCTAGGAATGTGTTTTGTCAATATCAGCTGAGCCCAGGAGTTCAAAGCTCTTTCAGAAAAAAGGGTGTAAGAGTGTGTGATTTGCAAAACTTGAAACAACACGTCAGAAATTCCACTGAAAAAGATTTGCCCCATGAAACAGCTTTCACTATGCTAAACTGCTGCAGTCAGGGCCAAACAAACAAGCAGAAATAAAATAAACACTGAAATTTTAATCAAAGAGATTTAGGCTTGGGGAGCTGTAAAAGTTTATTTCCTGGTAACTACACAGCTTGTCAATGAGCCTGTGCGATGCATGCAATGTGCGATGCATGCAATGAGATGTTACAATGTGCGATGCATGCAATGAGATGTTACATTGGCTACCTCTGGGGCAGCTCTTCTTCTATAATAAGAGATTTAGTTTAAAAAATGGAGATGGATCAGTGTGTAGTCTCTGAAGGAATTAGTGATGATCAAATGATAAGTTGAGAAGATGAGATAAATTTATTATCAAGGTTTACTTTATTTAGATTCAAAAATATAATGCAAAGATCCAGTACACCTCAAATCTAAGGCAAGATGCTAATACTGATTTAAGGTAGCAGATATAAAACTAAAATCTACATCTATACAAGTAAACTACTGTAAACTTTTCCAGCAACTTCAAGAAATTTGGTGACTTTCTTAAAAACTGCAGAATTGCAATCAGACAAAGAAAAAGCTAAATAAAATTCAACTATTCTATCAAGCATTTGAAATATGATGTGCATTATATAAATGGTGGAGGAAATATTTACAATAGTGTAAGGGCAATGCAAATACAAAGCCAAAACACATTGAAACTATTCATTCATAGAAACTCACAGAGATAAGAAACAGAAACAGATCTTATCTCAAACATCCATCCCATCCTAAGGCGTGGGTCGTTAGGGGACTGGAGCAATGATGGGATTGAAATGTTTTTACTACCGGTTCTGTGGGCNTACCACCTCTGGACTGGAGGCTAAAACATACAAAGAACGGTTACAGGAACTGGGCATGGCTAGTCTAGGGTTAGGGTTCTGTCAGAAATGGTGTAGGGTCTCATGTGGGGTTGGACTAGATGACCGACAAGGTCACTTCCAACCCTGTTATTCTAAGTAACTCTAGTTTACAGGAACTGGTTGTTAAACCAACTAGCTGAAACAAAGCTGACTGACTCCTCTGGAGAAATGGGGACTTGCCTGTCTGCTCACAGAGTGAATCCTGATGACAGTTTACCACAGGTGGCATCAGCCTTTGTACCAAGCTTTCTCCTCTGGACCTTTCAGCACTGGCCTCTCTGGAGTAGCCATACTCTGGGTGAGAGATAGAGCTCAGGTTGCTGTTCAGTTGGCTTTGTGTCCTGAGCAGCTACAGACACAAATAGTACTTGGAAGTGGGAGCTGTGCTTGCAATGGCCTATGTGGCCTGCAGAGATGCAGTAGGCCACTCTGGGCCCAATGTTTTGTCCCAGAGATATCAAGAAGAGAATGAAAATTTGATCAGCACACTTTTCCAGGCAGAATAAAAGCTATCCTATACAATTATGGGTTCAAACCATAATAGGTGGATCCAGACTCTTTTTTTTGTTAGATACTAGTTTTTAAAATGCAATTTTATCTACATCTGAGAAGATGGCCTGTAAGAACATCAGTTGAACCATTTCAGCCAATCCATAATCTTTATAAGTGAGTGTCTGAGTCCTGCAAATAACTGAACCACTACTTGGTTTCATCAGTGGTGGGATTCAATTTTTTTTACTACTGGTTCTGTGGGCGCAGCTTGGTGGGTGTGGCAGGGGTAGGATACTGTAAAATCTTCATTCCCTCCCCTCCCCACCCTGCTAACCTGCTTTCCANGAATACTGTAAAATCTCCAGCCAGAGGTGGCATTTGCCATTTCTCTGATCTGCTCAAAATTTCTGCTACCGGCTCTCCAGAACTGGTCAGTACCTGCTGAATACCACCTCTGGGTTTGATGTGCCTTAACTGAAGATTGGATATAACTGTGAAACTGTAGGAATATCTAAACAAGAACTGTAAAACAGCTCTGGATTTCTCAGATGGTTTAGGAAGGTGGAATCTGTGATAGATCAAGAATTTCCGTACCCCCAATCTCTCTTTATTAAGATGACCTGTTCAAGCTGAGGAGAGAAATATAGATGATTCAAATAACAAATATACACATGATAATATATTGACATCACATAAAGCAGTGTTGTGTGCATCTATGTGACACACAAATGAGCATGCAATAATGAGAGGACTCTAATATATCTCATTCACACAACAGAACAGCAATCTGGGGTGAGGCAAAACAGCAGGAACATTCCAGCATCTCACCAGTATTGTCAGCAACCACATCTATTTCATGCAAAAGACATGCAGCTTTGAGAATACAAAAAAGATTTTCACAGACATTTGTGTAATGTATAACACACACAGAGAGAAACAAGTAGGAAACAAGCACAGTACATGAAATAACTAAAACAGGCCATAATTTCTTAAGTACAGGAACCCTATCAAGTTTTGCCAGTCTACTCCCTTGCTCATACAATACAGTCCTATTCTGAAGCACATAGTGCATCAGGCAGGTTGTATAGATTTCCCAATGTGTAATTAATTCTCAATTGACTAATTATCATAACAAGATAGTCTCTTTAAATAAGGTAAAGGCACACAAAACATCTTCTGCAAAAAATAAAGTAGCTCTGTCTAAAACAAGTAATCCTGTACTGTAATCCACTTAACTGAGAGCAAGTGCTGCCTCAGTGAACTTTCAGCTGAGGTGGGGAGGCAATTAAGGAGATCTTACTGCAAAGAGTACACAGCGACTGAAAGAAGAAAACAATAAAGATGTACAGTGCAATTTTATACATTTGCCTTTCTCATCCTGGTCCCTCCAAATGTGATTGGATTAGAACTTTGATCTGGAATTAGTTGAGTTGCAATCTAGCCTGTTTGGAGACTGCCATATTGAAGAGAGAATCTATACTTTTTTTTTTTTTAAGAAAAGGGCAATTAAAGTTTTCTTCAAATCAAAATTGACCCTTGGTGACTTTGTGAACTTGTCCAGATGCTTTTCATGACAAGAGTATGGAAGTAGCTTGCCACTGTATTTCTTCAGCTTCCCAGCCCAGCCCATGGGGAGATCAGGAATTTTCTCTGGTCTCCTACTCAAGTAGTAATCAAGTCCAACCCTGTAAGTTTTTAGAGATCAGACAACCAGATTTACTGCAAAATACCTATTACAGTATTCATGGTACTCACACCCAAATGAACGTGGGGTTACAATCTTCTTATCTATCCCCATGCCAAGCTGTTGTTGTACTTGCAGTGTTGCATCTCTCCTACCTTAGTCACCCAGTATATATAAGAAAAATCCTGTAAAAATATTTTACTTAAAAAAAAATTGAAAATTCTAGCTTATTCTGCCAGTCAGAATATCTATACTGTAAATTCACTCCAGCTACTGAAACACGTGATGAGAAGACACTGTTCGTTGTTGACTTGTTTAGGAACATTCGACAGCCAGGTTGCTACTGTAAAAACAGAATGTTTTAGCCATTGGCCTAAGCCAGCATTGACATCAACACATTTCCAGGGAATAAGCCAGGAATACTAGTTATTCATTCAGGAGAGAGCTGGGTTGTTTTCTAAATTTCAAATCATGCCACTAAATATAGGAGAACTGTTTTATTAACGGTATATGATTACATTTGAATAAATATTTATTAGAATGCAGAGAGTAAGTAGAAATGATTTAAGGGTACCTGAGGGTAAATTTGGTTCTGCTTACATTACAGATCATCCTTCTCCAAACTGGTACCTTCTGGTTGCATTGCATAACAAGTTATGATAGCCATACTGGCTAAGAAAAATGGAAGGTGCATTTGGACAGTAATAGATTTGGGAAGATTAGCATAAAATATCAGTCTAATAAGTGGCAGCTTTTGATTAGCCTCAGAAAAGTAAATATGCAAAACAGAGTTGGGAAGGTAATGGCTATTTGAAAAATAAAGCATTAAAAAAATATTGGCAGGTGGGACCACTGCTCTAATAATCCAGGACTCATTTATACAGATCTGCACATTTCTGGAGTGGAGCACTTGCAAAATATTCAAATACTGTAACAAATCAGTAAGTATCAAGAATGTCTTTCAAAATAAAGTCATACCACTGGAGTTTTTTGTTAATGATTTTGGAAGACATAATTTTGGAGATAATTTAATAAAAGGGGTAAGATCATTTTACATTTCCCAATAAAAGATTAAAAATTATTGTTAATGGAAATCTTTAAAAATCCTGTGAGATTAAAAAAAGGAACAATACAGGGATACCTTCTTTCTCCTCCATTGTTTATTTTGGTTCTTGAAATACAGAATAGAGGTATAAAACAAAAGGAGAGAATTGTGGGAGTAAAGATTTAAAAACTTGTAAATTAAGGGCTTTTGCAGATGACAGTCTTGGTTATGGAAGTTTCTTTAAAGAAAATTGAAATATTAATGGAAAATTAAGAGAATGTGGTGCAAGATTATATTAGATTTATAGGTGATTATATAGATTTATATTACATTGTTATCTTCCTTTTAAAAATATTTAGTCAGACACACACACAGAGTACATATCTACATATCTGTCTGTCTACCTCTCTCTCTCTCCTTCTCTTTCCTCCTCTCTCTGTTTTTCTTACCAGGGTTTTTACCAGTTGGTGAACTGTAAAAGTAAATGGACAACCTGTGCCCTGCCTTCTCTCCTGCAAAGTTGGGAAGTTTTACTCTCACTAAAGCACAAATATGATTTTCTCCTGGTCATTTTTTTTTAAATCCCAACCAAAACGTAGTGAGAAAGCACAAAGCCAGTGTGATTTCTTGCCGATTTTCAAATGGGAACAAACAAAACTTGGTATGCTAAGTAGCAGTGAGCAAAGCCTGGAGAGACAGAAGCCGCAACTCACATCCTATCATCCAAAGGTCATCTGGTGAATTGNCATCTGGTGAATTGAAGATATTATAGCCTCACTTACTATGGCCCTCAGCTACATACAGTACATATATTAGAAATGTGATTGATAACTGCCAAAATATTGCCCACCCATCCTAAAACAGACAATAAAACATTAGTTCAACAATACACTGATAAACCAAATCAGAGGGCATTTGGTTACTGGTTCAACTCTTTGAAATCAATGAAGTTTATCCTGGAATCAGGGTATTTAGGATAAAAGCCAAAGTGTTCAAATTATAGCTGTAATATATCTGGCTTTATTGTCTAAGAACTCTTTCCCTGTGGAATTGTAGATCAATTAGAATTGAATTTCATCATAGTATTTGCAAATAAATTGCATGCAACTTTTTGACGCAAGTACCATTTCCTAGAAAAAAACAACTCTTCTGTAATGAATTGAGTCAACTTTGAGCAAGTCAGTTTATGTAAACATTTATCAAGGTTTTTTTTTTTTTTAAAAATGCCCTTATTTTTTTTTTCCNNNTGTAAACATTTATCAAGGTTTTTTTTTTTTAAAAAAATGCCCTTATTTTCTTTTTCCCATTCTTGGCCATGCCAAATAGATTATAGTCAGAGTTACCTTAGGAAACCTTATCAATCTTTTTGCCTTGCAAACCTTTTGGAATATCATGTCAAAGGAGTAAATGGACATTTGCATGTCTGTCTACATAACAATATCATGCTAATGGGATTATACCAGGTACTAAATATTTATTATTAGGAACTCCTTGACTAAACTCTATGCTAACCAATAGAATTATAGTTTCCAAGGAGTTATTCCTGGAAGAAGGAATAACTATTTGTTTTACTGATTTATAGTCTGTCTTTTCTCCAAGAGTTTAAGGTACCTTATCCAGGAAATTCACTTCATTGTATACACCAAATAAATCTGATGTAAACTGACCTTTAAAAAAAGAAACTAGCCCAAAGTTATCCAGGGAGTTTCTATGGCTGATCAGAGACTTGAATCTGGGTCTCCTAGTTCTAATCCAACCCCTTGACTGCTATATCTCAGACTCTTTAAAATCCTTGAAGTCTACAGCATGTTTAATGTGCTTTATGTGCAACTGAGTTCTTAACGCTTCAGAATGTCTCTTATAAAGCTTTTAATGTGCTTTTGCCCTTTCTCATTTCCAGAATTTTACTGGAGGTCTACATATTATTGCCTTTATTTTCTTATTCTTTCATATGTGGGATTGATTGGGGTTAGATTTTAGGGGTGACATTGAAATATAATTTTATATTTTATTTATCCATATATTAAATTATTGTATTTTATTCCAGTTTCATTTTAAATTGTATTTTATTCCAATTTCATTTTAAATTGTTTTTATCAGATTTTAATAATAATTTGTGTTTGGAACTCTGCAGTTGGATATGGCCCATAGGCTAATCAATAAAGTAAACAAACTACTAAATTTATATTTAGGAGTAATTATTTGTGTGCCTGCCTAAAACATATATCACTTCAAATATTTATGTAAGCTTAAAAACAGGATATAAATTAAATAATGAAAGAATAGAATAAAGTAAAATAATTGAATAATGCACATTATTACTTTCCACAAAGCTAAGAAGCTGGACGTTTAATATTTTCAAAACATCAAAACATATTCAATCATATATTCTTGTCAACAAACTGCTTCCAAAAGCAGACAACCTGCTGTGGATAAGTCTACAAAGAGGACTGCAAGTCAATAGCCTTTTTATTGGAAGTAATTAAGATGCACTAAGAGTTTCCACATGGTCACAATAGCCTCATTCCATACAGCACCAATTGTCTTTTAAACTGAAGATGTGAGGAAGTGAATTGAGAACCTTTTGAACCCCATGAGTTATTTTTACGAGAAATTTCCCCAATGTGACATTATTCAGAGTCATTAATACCAACAGCATAATTTCCAGTCAGTATGTTTGCTCCATCTTTGTGTCAGGTTTAACAGCTGCTACTAATGTCTAACTAAAGGAAGCTAACTTTTTTAAACAACAATCACCAGAACTTTTACTTTTTCTCATACTGATTCCCCCTCTCAATGAAAGCTTCATCCCCTTGGAGGAGCAACACGATGCTTCTTGGGCTCAGATAAGAAGAGCGCCTTCCTCCCGTTGCTAAGCAACCATCTCCTCTTTCTCACCAGAGGACCTACAGCCGCACTACCCTCACCCTGCAGTCAGCAGTGGACTCCTATTGGGCGCCGGGTTCTGACGTCACGCACTCCTATACCGGCCTGGGCCTCAGAGAAGCGCCCATTGGCCACCCATTCTCTGGCCACGCGGCGTCACTTTCTCACACCACCCCCGCCCTTTTTTTTTTCATTTCGCTTCGCTCATTGGCGGCAAAAGATAAGAGGGCGAGGCTTCGCAGCACCGGCTTCTGACAGGGCAAAGGGAGCTGCCATTCACCGGTTTCGAGTAGCAGCCGAGGCGGCGGGGCTGGTTTAAAGGCGCATCTCCAGAACTGTTCCCTTCCAGAGCTACCGATTCGGCGACTGAGGTTGAAGGCGAGCCATTGCTGCACACAGGTGGGTTGGACCTGGAGGGAGAGGAGGCATTATTAATATTTTTATTATTGTGGTTATGGTTATTAAGTGTGCTACTCGTATGGTCCAACAAAGCAAAGTAGTCTGCTCCACCTCTCTGTAAATTCCCAATGGGATTCACTTTCAGAAAACCTTGAATGCATAGAATGAAAAGCAAGAAAAGAAAAGAAAGTTGAAAAGATTGGTAGGGGATTGCCCTTTGAGAGAGGATTCTTCCGAGATCATTTATGGAGTTATAGAATTAGATGGGATCCTCTTCTAAACCTTTGGTTTGTTTGCTTGGTTAAGATTAGGTGGGTTGTTGTTTTTTTTGCTTTCTTTGGTTTTCTTGAAGGACAGTGTAAAAATGTGTGAGTACGTGAATTTATTTTAAAAGATCATCGGAGATCCCAGATATGATGAATCCCAGATACAGAAAGGGGATTTGCTATTCACCGGGCTAGTTTGAGATGAAGGGGAGGTGTGTGTTTTTTTTTTTTTGCAGTAGGTCTCTGGGGCATGCTCACCTTCCCTGCTTCCTCCTGGGAATCCTGTAACTATGATTGGGAATCTGCTGAAGAACCAAAAGATCACCCTCAGAGGGAGTAGCAAATAGTGGGTGTGAAGAATCAGCCATAATCTGATAGTGCATAACTGAGGTTTTAATTATACTTTTAATAAAAAGTATTTGGCTGCAGATGGTGGAGTAGAACATGTTTCCAAAGTGTGATATTATTTGCTCAACCACTTGCCTTGCACCCTGGTAGAGGTTAGGTTTTACTGCAAAGCTCAGTCATTCACCCCATTCAGGGGCGTGGGTTGTCTGAGAGAGCTTCCTGCATCTCTTGCTTAAATTCTTTTTTCAGGCAGCATAGCAACAAGAAAATTGGCTTGTTTTAAGTGGGCAGAGGCAGCAATTGGAACTGCTTTTTATGACAGTTGCATTAGGTCTATTCTTTCCTACAGAGACTGAAGGGAAGGCAAGTAGGTCACAGGAATGGGCATTCTTTTGTCACTGACTCATCTGTCTTCCCTCTGGGTGCCCTGCCCAAAATAAAATCCAGAAGCGGTTGCTCCTTGAAAATATTAGGCACTTGCCTGTTTGGGCAAATAAATAAATTGTGCTTCCCCCCTTCTTCTCAGGAAGTTTTCTCAAGTAACCAAGGAATAAGATAATGATTAGGACAGAGTTTTCAACCTTGGCATCTTTTAAGAGGTATAGACCAGCTGCCAGAATTCACCAGCCAGTAAAGGAATTGCACTTCCTCAAATTCAGAATCCATGGTTTCCCCCCCCCTCCCTTTGACAATGTCAAAGGGGAAAAAAAAAGAGGTGTCTTAGTTGAATGCATTAAAGTTGTTCAAGATACAACAATTAACATCTAAAAAATTACAAAATATTAACAGAAAAGAATTCTTACAAATTGTATTAGATTGAAACAAATATAAGGATATTTGGCCGTTTCAATGTAATACTGGAGTCAGATCAGAGGTTGTCTAAAACAGCCAAAGCATTAAGAATTGGCAGATTAAATAATAAGAATTAAGACTGTCTAATTTGAAACAATCCATCTGGATTCATAGTATGAAGAAATTTAGGTATGATATATCCTTGCTTGACTCATTTTTACAATAATTATATCCAGAGTATGTTTAGTTTGGTGACCCAACTTTCACTGATTGGGTTCATATAATACATTAAACTTTGTATACTTGTATGGTTCTTAATACATTATGTGAACCCAGCACAAACCTGTATAATTGGATTTTCATTTGGAACAGCTGTCTTAGTTGAAGGGTAAAATTATGGACAGATGGTTAAATGAGGAGGATGAAGATTAGCTCCCCACTATATCTGTGAAACTATAGTGAATGTTCCTGTTTTTTTCACCCAACATATAAGTCAAACTACCAAACTTTAGGATGCCTCTGACTGAAATAGTCCCTCCAGTTCTACTTAGGGAATTTAGCCTTTCACCTGAATACAACTTGCAATTTTTCTTGGCAGCTTTAAAGAAACAGTCCGAGGTTGCCTTCTACTAGGAGATTTGTTTTTCTTCACAGCGTGAGATGGGGAAACAATTCAATGTATTTTTCTGAGATGGATTAAGTGTTTCAGAAGGCTACTAGGCATCTGTGGTTTCTTTTATATAAAGTAGCAGGAAGAGGTGCTAGATGGCCAAGAGTGTTATGGTTCCAGAGTGAATGTACAACTTTTCCTTAATTTCAAAGACGCTGAACAGAACATTATGTTGGGGATTGGAATGGTAATTAGCCATTGGATTAACCACACTTCCTCACTGCTTAATGAAATATACCAAAATCAAGACTTAATCCCCATAGGATGGAATTGCAAGCCAGACACTTTTATTATGATTATTTTGGTAGAAATGCCTGCTAGTTCTAAGGATATCTGTCCCCATCTATAGATCTGATATTTCAGGCATAATTTTGTTCATCTCTTTGTAAGGATTACACTAGCAAAACAAGACGTATCTATGTGAACCAGCAGTACTGAGATCAATGAAGCAAATTAACTGTACATCTGGTACTTTCTAAGAAATTCAGAACTGTATTATCTGTTGGATTTTACTTGTAAATAAATCTGCTACAGTTGCATTATAGCAATTCATCTCCTTGACTTTGGCAGAGCTTAGCAACAATAACTGTGTCCAAAAATGTCCCAAGATCTCACTATACAATACACTGTTAAATTTTTAGGGTAGTTGAATTTTAAGGTTTGTTCCTTTCTGGCTAATGTTTTTGGAAAAATTTAAATTTAACCAAGCAGAATGACATCATAAGTTGTTCAGTCTCTATTAAAAATAAATGGGTTCTTTCTAGTTATACCTAAGTTCTTCTAAATTGTGTTGATGTCACTGTGAGATGTCTGCATATGTTTAAGTCCTTCCAACTGAAAACAGACTTAGAAGAAAGTATTTTCAATGTGTGCTTTATTTTTTATAGCGCAGTAATCCTTCCTTGCTTGTTAGTCAGATAGTTAAACAACAATGTAAAGATTCTATGATGTATTCATTTAGCAAATTTTCTATTCCCTTCCACTGCTCTATTTTTTCCCTATAATATGCATTTTATTTTTAGAAAAGCACAAAGGGAATAATTTTAAATATAGGAAAAGCTCCACAATCTACAACAAGGCAATAATTTGACTCAAGGTGATAAAAAAGTGTGCAGGCTCTTTGGCCAAAATTGTAAATATGTTCATTATAAAAAGCTGATGGGAGGGAGAAAATGTGCATTCATTTGGGAGGGAGAAAATTTGCATTCATCGTTTAGTATTTTTAAAATTGTTTTGGTTTGAAAGAAAAACATTAGTATGTCAATTATTTAGGAACTTTTCCAGAGGGGATAATTGTAAGAATGTGTGAAAAGAAGAAAAAATAGAATTTTGTGGGCTCCTAAATAATTAATAAATTGTGATGCAAGACTTTGCTACCCCATAGAGTATTGCATCAGGCCCCCACAAAACTGTATTTTTGTGAATGACATCTTGAGTTTCTTACATAATGAATGTATCCAAATGTCATATGTACTTGCATATCTGACAGTTTGGAGAAAAAGCTTTTTTCCTCTCAAAACTTAATCTTAATTTGACTGACTTGATTCATGTCTCATTCTATTATACAACTTCTTTAGTAGAGGTATGTCATGTTTTATAAAAATTTGAGCTTAACTTCCACAAACCATGGTTAAACGAGCAAGGTCCAAAAGCAGAAGTTGAATTCTACTTTCCTTTTTCTGAAAAAGAAAGGAGATGCTACATAGGATTTAATTATCCAGTATATCTTAGAGAGAAATGTTAAAAAATAGGTCCTCCTGGAAGACTTGAAACAGTGACACCTTGTGGTTTTCCATAGTGATAAAAATAGTTAAAATACCAGAGGGTTAATTCTTATTAATTGTATTAAGTATGGATTAAGTAATGGCTTACTGGTAATTCAGAATGAGAGTGCTATAATTATTGTCAAGCATGAATGAGTGAAAGAAATATATATATACCTGGAGATCCCCAAATCTGCTTTTTTACAGTTTACTTCCTGGGCTTACCATATGAATAGACAGAAAGTCAACTATGTTGTGCATATCAGTTCCAAACTGGTGAATACCTAATTTTCTACTTTCAGACATGCACAAAATTAGATTTGGTTTCATAACCACAACCTTCTACAGTTTTAATGCATTATTATTTTTTTATTGGCAACTGACCTGATACCTACTGCACTACTGCACTTGTGGAGCCTGCAAAAACAAACAAAAAATCCAGAGCATGACTATAAGGGGACAAGATCAAATTTGTGTGGGCTTTCCCCTATGCCTGGTACGTGCACAAAATGGATGAGCTACCTCTTCACCCAGGCCTTTGGTGAGCGTGACAGAAGCCCTCTGCTCTTCTTTTTGTCCCAAGGGTTTGTTATCTCTGCCATCTTTGCTCTTTTTATTTTGTGCTGTTTTCTTGTTTTAACATTTTTAACAATTTGTACACCGCCCAAAATTGTAGGGAGTCAGAAGGCCTATACGTTTCATAAATTGTTCTTATTCAAAGACTATTATAATTATCACTGCTGGGATAATGGATGTGCAAAATACTGAAGAAGTAATTTTAAAGCAGAAGATTAATACTTTTAACAAGCAAAATGGGCTCCAAAAGCAGATTGGAAGTTTCTCATTCAAATGCAGACTTAAAAAAGATGAGGCTATGCTTCATTGGAACTGGAAAGAAAAGACTGCCTTTCTGCTATTCCAAGGCACTCCGTTCCACTCTCTATGTCAAGTTGTGGTGGGTTATGGTTTGCTGACTTGTGACTTTATCAGCTACAGTGACTAATCATGAGAACTACCCTGTTTTGGTGAGGGGAGCAGGAGCTAGAAAATAGTGTTTTCCCCTCATGGCTCCAACATTTTTGAACAGCCTTCCTCCAGAAGCTAGGTTTTCCTCTTCAGTGAATAAACACCAGAAATATTGTTTCAGTTACTGCTGTTTATTTTGATTGGCTGGTATTACTTTATGCTGTTGTCCTAAGCTGCTCTGATGCTAATACAATTCAGCAGCATGTAAGTTCAATAAACAAATAAAGCAATGATAATACAGCATGCTAAGCCACAATTTGGTTTGTATGGTTTTGACTAAGTTCAGAAGTTCCCAAATATTCTCAGTTCACAGGGTTTTTAGCATCTCCCAGACTGTATGCTTGGTGCCCGAGGGACAATTAGGACAGTTCTATTTATGAAGTAGTAAAATATCCTATACCATGGCATTCTAGGGCATTGTTTGCTCAGTTTTGGAACCACTTAGTTTGTTTAGTCAATTCAGCCTGTGTAGAATTGCTTCATGCATAACCTTTTATTTTTATTTTTAGATGGAGTTCAATGGTATCTAGCCATAGCAAGTTTAAGACTTGACTTCAACTCCTAGAATTCTCCAGCCAGCATGGCTGGAGAATTCTTGGAATTAAAGTCCACAGGTTTTAAACTTGCCAAGGTTGGATATCCCTGATGGAGTTCTAAGTCACTAGGAGATTAAATTCAGATTGCATAGGGGAGCAATACAATTATCTTGTAAAGTCAAACTTCACTCTCAAGAATTTTATGAACACATTCTTTTAGGGGTTTTGTAATAGTACAGAAGTGCTTTGCAATATTTTTTTCCAGGATTTTTTTTCCTTCCCTCTCATGTCAGAGAAATACCACTGCCCTAGAAAACTACCTAGATGTGTCTTTGCTGATTTGAAGGTGGCATTTGGTTTGCTACTGATGAGACTAGGGGCTAAATTAGAATTGTCTATAGCAGGGATCCCTAATCTCCAGGCCACAGACCGGTAGCAGGCCATGGCCTGTTAGGAACTGGGTCGCACAACTGGAGGTGAGCAGCAGGCAAGCAAGCAAAACCGAAACCATTCCCCCCCTCTCCCCCGTCCATTGAAAAATTGTCTTGCACAAAGCTGGTCCCTGGTGCCAAAAAGGTTGGAGACTAGTGGTCAACAGTAGACAATAAATTATGACCTATTATTATGCTACATAAAACTGTCTACCTGTCCAACAAGAGTCAAGCATGAACTTATAATTTATCATCGGTTATTTCTATATTAATTCATGCACATTTCCTTTTATATGTTGACAATGCTATTATTTTATCCCTTGTTGATCTAAATGTCAGTAACATGTAGACTTGTTTAGTTTTATGACAGAATTATGCAAAATATAAATTGTCATCTTTCCCAAGAGACACAACAGATGTGACTAATTGAAAGATAATTGGCACCACTATTGTGCAATTAATGGATTTTTATTATATTTTAATGTTCTTTAATATACAAGAACCAAATAAAAGACATTAATATGTAGAATACTTCCAAAACAATAGTTTTATTTGCCAGCTGCAAAAGAAATAATTTTGTCTATAGCATGTGAATATAGATTTCCAATATAGTGTTATCTGCATAAGAAGTGTAGTCGAAGAAATCCAGATTACAGTTATCAGACTGTAATTTCTCTTGCATTTAGAAATATCTGTTCTTTGTACAGAGTTATACTTTATGTGATATCATGCTGGCCCAAAGTAAATTGTGTGGAAGATTCTTTACATACTTAATTATTATTATGAAGTTTACGTTCTCTCAGAAGAAAAACACAAATGCAAATTTAAATTACTGTGCGTGATCATTGATGTTTGCTTTATTGAGGCTACAACAAAAAGTCATTGGAGATAAAACAGCATGCACAATTCCATTAAGGAATCAAAGATAATCTCTGCAAAAGACCATTTATACTAGACACTTACTTCACTAATATTTTGTTTCTTCCACTCCGAATAACTTTTTTACAGAATAGAGTTAATGCTATATCAACTGAATCTGGAGGAAAAATACAAAGTATTTCTGCAAGATTATTTCTGCCTTATAGAAGCAGTTTCGCTGCATGGCCCAGAGATTGATCTTGAAGTTTTACAGAAACAGGCTAGTTAGCAGGCCAGAGAAGGAAAATGTTAGCAAACATTTAAGAATTATTTGCTTCCCAATTCCACCCCAAGAAATGATCGAAGTTGTACACTAGCTCAGTCACGTGGTGAATGAATAAGGAGCTTTCCACCCTGATAGACATTTAAAAATGAATCTTAACATTTGTATCCAGTACCTTTGGTCTCAAATTCCTAGGATAGTAAAAGATAGTAAGATTCACAAATCATTAGCAGTATTTATAAATAAGTTAAAGCAAGGAAGTAATGTACAGTGTGTCATAGGCCTTCTATGCAACTCTCTGATTCTCCTTGGAATATAAATTGTGCTAAAGGCTGGTTCTCAATCATTGGAGATTAAGCCACTGGGAAAAGGTTAATTCTATTTCTTCTAGCTAGAAGCTAGGGCTTTAAAACCTCTTTGTATTCCAGGGAACTACCCTCAGTATTATGCTCTATTTTCAGTGGTGGGATTCAAATATTTTTACCACCGGTTTGTTGGGCGTGGCTTGGTGGGCACGCTTTGTGTGCGTGCACACACTTTGCATGCGCACGCATGCCAAACGCACACTTTGCGCAGGTGCAGAGGCGTTCTAACTCACCT
>AZIM01000079.1:471095-483476 GCA_000516915.1 Ophiophagus hannah
CAAAACAAGAAAAACATAATTATTCTAAAATATTTATTATAAATTATTCTACAATATTTAAGGATTAGACCAGACAATACAGCATACTGTACAGATTATAGAACAATACTTAGTTATGGTCAAAGAAGTCAAATCAAATTGATCTGATAATAACTAAAATAAAACAAGTCAAAACAACCAGGCTGTTTAGTAAAGCATGGGAATCATGATACCTGGTGAGTATCTGCATAGAAGGAATAATGCAAAATATCATGTTATATCATTTCAATTATTCAATTATTTTTCCAACTTAATATACTTATCTAAATACTTAAAGACAAAGCAGTGGCCCTACCAGATAAAAACAATAAAGGGCATTTCTCTATAGCCCTGGCAATTTAAAGCATTCTGTAGGGACAACTGCTAAACCCACTGATCACTAAACGTACTTCCCTTCAAGTGGCCAATGAGTAAGCACAAAAAAGTCCACCCCAGTCAGTGGCTGTCTCCATTTTGCTTTACCGGGTTTGCCTTCTGCGGCAGGAGAAAATGAGAACTAACGCCCAGCAGCTAGCTCTCAAATCAATTGGGAATGAGAAGGAGATGGTGACAAAGCACCTTGAAACCTTGCTATAGGAAAGTAATGGGGAGGAAAAGGAGGCAAGCAGCTTAAGGCTGGAGTTCACGTCAATTGGAAGTGTGTATCTATTGCTGCCTAAATGCTTAATGGCATCCTAACAGCCAACTTTTGCTTTGTGCAAAGGGCCTAAAGCTGTAGGGCAGAACTGTACTGAAGAAATTCAAAACTCTTAATGGCAATAACTTCTACAGGTTTTCAATAATTCTGGATATTTTCCTTCCAAAGACTAATCTCTATTTGCTCCCCAGTTAAATGTAACAATAGTGGACTAAATTTGAGAGGAATTATATTTCCCAGTTTTTTACTTTAGGAAAAAGTTTATTTTTAAGTGAAGAACTATCAATACTAAAAATGTGAAACTATGGAGGAGCCTTGTACATTTTTTTCAGGGCTATGAAATAAATGGATGATTTGGAGGCAACCTCCCACTGCAAATGGATCTAAAATGAGAAAAGCATTTATAGAACTTCGCTTTCTTTTGAAGTAGCTCTTTGAGATGTTTTCTCCTCATCCCAGCATAAGACACTGGTTAAAACAGAATATTTTATTTTATCTGGTTAATTGTATAGCTGCCCATCTCACGTATGTGACTATATGTAAACAGACAGAGTAGGGCAAAATATCTGCAGTCAAATCTCCTTAACCCTTAAACCAACTTACATTCAGGGAAACAATAAACCTCTTACCTTTCTATATATATTTTGAGGGAGTCCTGTGGGGTTAGCCTGTACTTTCAGTGTTTTGGTCTGCAACTTTTCCAGTTTAGTATTGAACTGATTAAAAAAAAAGAATTAGTGTATTGATAAAAATGTAAATGAGAGGAAAAGCTTCTCTGTATTAATGCTATTTTAATAATGTACAAGCAACTCTTGCTAAGGATATTTACATAACACAGATAAAACAGGCTCCCATTTGACCATGAAGTGCAAATGAGTAAAATAGGCTCATTATCATCACCTGGTATTATCAATTTTAGAGAGCTGTTACAAAGATAATGTAAAAATAGAATTTTCCCAGAGTTTAATGCAGAAAAGCAAAGTATACATACAAAACCAATGTGATTAAAGGTAACTTAATTGACTGGGTCATGTATTTGTTTACTGCTAAGAACTGAAGACTTTGTAGAAATGGTGAGGGAAAAGTGCAACTATAAGAACAGAGAAAGATATTAAGGCTGTAATCCTAATAAACTATCAACAATTATGTTATCAGCATAAACTCTTAAAGGCATGTGAATACATTTCTTTTAGTGCTATGGAGCATAAAATACTCTACAATAACTTTTTGTTTACTACCTTCTGAGGGGGGGAAGAAAATGAATCAAAACATGAAACAAAAAACATACTGCCATCTTAATGTTAAACTTATTTACTAACATTAACTGGATAACATCTGTACCCCAATGATATTTCATTCCAAACAGTAGATGACCATCACTCGTCCCTCAACAGGCCTTCATGGCAATTGTTTGGATCCACACCATTGCTCCCCCACCATTGCTTCAGCCAGCCAGAAAGGGTAGGGGTTAGGTATGCAAGTAAACGAAATAAAGTTATAGGGAACCCGGTCAACTTCTTCAGAAGTCACTGGATTAAAAATCTCCCAAGCAGCATTGCAGGATACTGTTTTGGCCATCTCACTGACTCTTGTCCACTCAACTTCTAGTTTATCCTGAATCATGTTAATTTACAATCTGAGACCCAATAATCTATGGTGCAGGATCTCAAGACACTGCACATGCAAATAAAGGAGGTTATGGACTAATAATTCTAAATATGCAAAATACTTTTTACAAACATAGAAACTGCATGTAATAATGAAAAAAGACTTTAATTGTCATTCTCAATCTTAAATCAGCACAAATCAGTACAAATCTCAATAGACTAGGAAGACACCATTCCTGAGGGATCTTCACCGATGTTCTGATCCCAAGTCAGTAAGAGAAAATATTCTTTGTGACAGCTCTGGCAAAACTTAATTTGAACTGAAAATGATGAAATATAAAAAATGTAACATGAATGCATACTGAAATCATATCAATTTCTTCCTTAAAATGATTCCTTGTTAGGTAGTTCTTTTAATTTTGTAAAACGTAATGTTTTGGTTTTGATCCACAATTTATAATAAATTATCAATGTAGCATATATCTGGTTGGTGTCATAGATGGCATACCTCTATTTGTAATTTGATTGTCTCATTCTGCTTTTCCTTTTCTTGAGCTTTCAGTTGTTTAGTTAGTTCTAAAATCTCTAGATCTTTCTTTTCCATTAGTTTCTTATGCTCTTCCATCTTGCTTTCAACTAAAGCAATTGTTCATTTATACAAAATTAAAAATAATGAAGCAAAATAACTGCATTAATCAAATATAATGATATACTTTATTATTTTAATGTCATCATAATTAAGAAAAATTGTGCACCATAACGAATTTCAGAAGTTTCAGTCTTCATTAATTCTTAAGTGGCCTTTACCAAGAGAGGCTTTGCAGAAGGAAATGTTTCATAGCATTGGTATATATTCTGGCTTCAACCCCTTTCACTTCATAAAATTAGTTTCTTCTGGGAAACTAAATGGAATACATTTTGGAAAGATCAAGTCTATTAATAGTAGTTGGTCCTCCAAGTATATGGGTAGTAAGCCATACAGGATTTTGAAAGTGAAAATTAGCACTTGGAATTGCATCTGGGAACTTATTGGGAACCAATGCAAAATAAGTGTAATAGTGATTAACAATAGTCAATAAGTGGGCCACTGCCCCTGTCTACAACACATTGCAGAAGTCTACCTTCATGGTGGTGAGGTTCTCTCACTCAAAAACGGGCTGCAGCTGATGCATCCCAGGAGAAGCCAAGCAAAGCTTCTCCTATTTATAATTTCCACTGGTCATTCAGCAGTAATCAGAAGTCCAGAAGGACCTACAAACTGTGACCTACTTCCTCAAGGGTGATGCTACCCTTCAGGAAACAAGAATGGAATGAACAGAAAACTACACAGGACAATCAGTAACTCCATTTTGCTAGGCTTCAACCTTAGTGTCTTTCATACCATCCAGATTGCAGCAACATCCTGACATTGGGATAAGTGCCATCCATAGCTATGCTGCAGGTGGCAATATCAAGCTGAGTATATTAAATAAAGGGGAGCTAGGAGGAGCACGAATAATTCCTTCAAATGACAAGGGTCATATTTACTTCTCTGGAGTCAACAGACCAAATTAATCGCAAATAACAGAACTAAATGTTGCCACAATCACCAAATCAGACTCTGCACAGGAGAAGTCAAGATTAATAAAATTGGGTGACTTAGTCAACAAAATGATGAGTAAAATGATCAACAATGGTCACTGGGGATTCTTCCATTCATCCTCCTTTAACAGGGAATTTATTATGTTAAACAAGGCTGATGATCAATAGCCTATTGATGCAGTAAGGGAGAAGTGAAACACTTTCCCATTTTTTTCAGCATACTATAAACCAGGGGTGTCAAATTCGTATCATCACGGCGTCGTCACATGACATATCGGGATTTTTTTCTCCTTCCTAAACTGAGCGGGGCTAGCACGTGACACATCTGGTCCACGGCCTGCGAGTTTGACACCCCTGCTATAAATTGACACTTGAGCTTGTAATCTTGGTCAATCAAATTTACTTTTGACCTTTCTCTGTTTTACGTGTCATTTCTAATGCTTCATTTTCATTTTCAATGCAGTCAAGCATACTTCTGTAACAAAATTAGATTAAATATTTTGTAACAAAATTAGATTTTTGTAACAAATTTAGATTAAATGTTTTGAAAACAATATGCATTCACTCTGCAAAAAAAAAGTCCTTCTGAAGGCATTGGACAAGCGCCAATACTTCAGTATTCTTCATATCTTATTCATGTCTCCATATCATATAGAACATGTTGCCACAATTAGCAGTTGTCTGGGAACTGGAGAACTAAGTGATAGCACATTCTATCCTCATACATCTGCCAAGGGGGCCAAGGGCCACTGGGGAGATTGTATACCTTGCTTCCCAGAAAGAACATACTACTAAAAAGAAGACAGTCTGGCTCCCTACATTAGCTAAAGCAAAAGCAGCTGATGCTGCAAGGTTGCTCGTCTCCTCCCTGCCAAACAGAAATATCAGCTCCTATTTTTACAGCTGCTTTTGGGTCAAGAGTAGAAAATCACTTAATTCTTGTTCTCTCCATCAGCTATCCATGAAGGACCACCAACTGCTGCTCAGAGACTAGCTTGGTCTGAATTGAGGGTAAATGGTAGCAATAAACTTTGTTGCAAACTTGAAGAAATCCTTCCTTCCTCCTCCCTTTAACTTGTATATTTTCTTTACTGTTTTTAAGCAGAAGCAAAGTTAATTCATTTTTAGCTGATGTAAGGTTTTTTTAATAACACAATTTATATCTGAAAGGCAGGACAAACAAATTGTGTTACTCATTTGAAACTGCCTAATTTGCTAGAATGGAAAATAAGTTACTAAAGATGTACAGAGCATACATGTAGAGCTTTAAACTTACTCTCTTTTTCAGCCGGAAAGAGACATTTTCAAAACACTTGAAACTCAGTTCTCAGTTCTCAGTCTTTTATTAGTGAAAAATAATTTAATAGTGCACTCAATGTACACTCTGTATCTCTCAAACACTGTGTACACATTATCTATTATGCTTACATTGCTTCTTCATGTCGCTGTGAAGTTTGTTCTGTTCGTGGTTGTGTTCCTTCTCCTTGCTTTTTATTTGTATAATGAGTTTATCAACCATATTTTCATGTTCCTAGGAATTTATTGAAACATTTAAGTCTTTGCAATTTATTTATCTCAATATAGTTTTCACTCAATGTACTCCTGCAAATTGCATTTTTTTAACCAAAACTTTAAATTGGGTTCCTTGGGGATTCCTTTAGTGTTGGGATCATTCTGGCATCTATTGGTCACTTTAGGTGGTGCAGGCATACCTGAACCCTCTGGTTCCTGGGCATGGTTTTCCAGAGCCATGAGCAGATGGAAAGTGTAATTCTTTTAAACTGGGTTCTCCTCCTATACCTACCAGTAAAACAATCCCTATTTTGGAAAACTGAACCAACCAAAACAGGACCTGACTAAAAGTGATGGGAAACAGGCAGTGCGTGTGAGAAAGTGATGGTGGATGAACGGGTGGATGAAGACAAGGAGCTAATTTTCTCTCTTGGTTCACAGGCCAATCCTCCTATCAGCTGTGATTTGGGCTTCTTTTGAACATATGGTATAGAGGTCTAGCTGTCTATCAAAATTTGCCTTTGCCCTCCCCATCCAATGTTGATGCCATGTTGAGGAGAACGACAAACTAATTCTTTCCTATTAGCTGGTGAGGCCTGGTGGGAGAAGAACTAAGCCAAGAGAATTTACCAATCCTTGTCCTTAACATGCTCTCCAGATTGTAAAGAGAATAGCCCTATTTGGCAGTATCATGCCTATAGCAAATCTTATGCCAGTATCTTTGGATAAGCATTTTAACTTGGCTAGAAGGAAATATTCAATGCCTTCTTCAAATTCCGCTCTCTTCAAGAGAGACCAAGCCAGTCTTAAAGCAACAAAAATCCTCTCACTCCACACACACAAAAAAAACAATTTGCAAACCCTTCCCTTCCATGAGGACATTGCTCAAAGTAAGACAAGTAGCAGGGTGCCACTTTGCAATTCACTGACTCCCTGCTGAAGAGGAACTAATGACTCAAGTCTTGTCAATTTATGTTTCTTTGATCTGAATTACTAGGCTTCAAGGTTCTACAGACAAAAGAGCTAGAATAAATCTTTTTTATAGTGGAATCAACAGGAATGTATGCATGTGTCTGATTATATTAAAAACAAATCAAGCAAGTCTTGTTTCCCCTTTATCAATTATGAACAGTTTACAACCTCAGTCTAAAAGCCAGGAGGAAAGGTGAAACTTCCTGACAATAGGAAAACAAGCTGTCCACAAACTCTGCAGAGTTCTATCATTGCAAATGAAACCATGATGTGTGTATGTATGTGTGTGATTTCAGAAATACTTGCAGCTCATGCAGAAATAAATCCACTCAGCCCCTTCAATGTTCTAATAGAATAATTTTCCAAGGTTTTTTAAACTGGAAATTGGACATAGATTTGCATTCAAACATTATGCTTTAGTGGCAAAAGGCAAATCTTCCCTTCCAAACAGTAAATACAACAGTAATGTTTGTATCAATGCAATTCATAATTGCCTTAAATGGCATAAAATGTAACATGCAAATTTTACCAATTTAAAATGTAGTATAATATATTGTTGTTCTTATGCACTTGCAAATAATTGTTCCAACCCAGTTAGAGCTCCTGGAGATGTCAGGAGCAAGTATAAAATTACCAGGAGACAAGGCTGCCTTTTTAAATTATTATTATTGTGAGCCACAAATAAGACATTAAATTTTAATCCAACAATCTAATATGCTTGTATTTAAGTCATTAATGAACAGTAAGGAAGATAGTAATGATTACTATAAAAATCAGAAAATCATCTTCCTAGAAATCAGAAACGAGGTTCTGAAAACAGAGTGGTCCTACCTTTTCATGAGTCTTCAATTTCTCTTCTAAAATCTGGATTGTGTTTTTGAGATTCTCATTTTCATCTATATAAAGATATCAATATTACAAAATAAGGGTGATAAATAAATTGCCAACTACTCTGAACTCTAAAAAAATAGTAACAATCCATGACTTGAACATCACTGATTTAAAACTACAGGGCCATCAAAATTCAGGGGTTCTTGCATAAGAAAACAAGAGAAAAAAAAGGACTTTTAAAAATCCTGAATCTTTTCATTCCCATATTTTCCCCCAACTGTTTATGCTGGCAAAATGGATTAGTACTGCCATAAAAGAATAATATTTTTACTTGTCTTTATGGAATAGAATTCTGGGAAAAGGGGATGCAAATCAAAGAGTGGCAATCAAACTGAAAATATTTAAGGAACAACTTACTCTCTGAAGGATAGTTTAGATAGGAAAGATGCTTCTCGTGAAAAACACGCTGCCTGTGCTGTACTGAAAAATTGTGCATGGCTTGTGTGTTTTTTCTTCAGAGATCAGGCATAAATTCTTCTGGCTATACAGGAAGTCCTTGACTTATGACCACAGTTGTGACCAGAATTTCCATCATAAGTCGTTGCAGTCCTAAGTAGAGTCACCATGAGACTGAATGCAATTTTATGACCATTTTCACAGCAGTCATTTAAACCAATCAAGCTTCCTCAATGGGCTTTTTTGCTGGAAACAGGTAAAAAGGCTCACAAATTATGAACATGTGACCATAGGATGCTGCAACTATTTGTAAATATGAGCACACAAATTGTCATCATGTGACTCTGGGGGTGCTATGATGGTTTTAAAGGTGACCACAGTTTGTAAAGCATTTTTTTCCAAGGCCATTGTAACTTTGAACTGTCGTTAAATAAATGGTTCTGAGTCAAAGACTACCTGCATAGGATCTTCCTCTCAACCAAGAAATATAACATTCTATGAAATCACATTGCACTTCTTTACCTCTCAAATTATATTGGTCCTCTATAGTTTGTTGAAGACCTTTAATCACATTCTGGAATGTAGCACAGTCTTTTAAAAAGAAACAAAGTAAAGAAATTAATTTCTTTAAGTTATTGTTATTTTGATAATTATACTAACCTTTTAAAATTATTGCTCTGAGGCATACATACTTCCAAGATGGATATAATGAAAGAAAACTCAAATTTGATACTTGCAGTATCATTTTTTCTGTTTTAAGTTTGCTTACTGAAGTATCAGCAATTGTACTTAAAAATGTACTGTATTGTCATATTCCAACTATCTGCAATTGCAAGTAGTGGCCATAAGATGGGCCTCTGGTATCCTTAATTTTCAGACCATTTATTCATAACATTAATTTTAAAATTAAAATGTGAAACGTTGCTTCTTAAGAGTTCAGAGAATACACATGTGGAGATTATATTTTCCCATTCTGGAGAGATCTAAAAATGCCTAACAATTTCTATTAAGGAAAAAGTATCACGTGGTTGAAATAATTATATTATTTCAAGATAGATCAATCAATTATAAAGTAACTAATTAAAAAGCATTTCTGATTTATTGTTCCTTTCAATACACACATTTATGGAAAGTTGACAGAAGCAGGTATTGTCTTTAAAAAGCATTATCTTTCACAGAGAAGAGAATGCTTCTTCCAAGATGAAGCTTGCTTATAAAATAATAATGCATGAATTTTTTTAAAAAAGTCTGTCTCAAACCTAAGCTGATCTGAAAACGTTGGGCCTGCTTAGTGATTAAACAGAGTTGGGCCTGCGTAGTGGTGGGATAAAACATCACCAGGAAAAAGTTAGCAATTATCATTGCTGATTGTGTATTACTGATTAATAATGGTTAATAAATTTTATTTAAATGATATTTTAATTTGTTAAATTGTTGGCTTAACACATAATGCAATTCTCAACTTGCCTTCAAATGCATAAGGATCTAAAATTAAACACACGAAATGAACAAAGGAGTAATGAGCAAAGGAATAATTTATGTTCAGATGATTATATATTAAAAAGGTTCAAATCTATTAAAGACCTGACTATCCCAAAAGGCCATTTGATACATATACTATGGTCGGATTCTGTTCTACAATGGAGTTATTTCATTATGTTAGTTTTTCCGTTGTTGCTCCTTATGATAGAATAAGAGAACATGATTGTTATGTTGGTTATGTTTAATGCTTTTGTGCCAGGTTTTGGCCTTCCTCGCCAGCATTGATCAACTCTGAACAGGATCTGTACCCAACATGGTGTCTGCCAGGATTCATTGTTTAAGTGGGGTCTTGTCTCTACCCCTCAGTGTGACTGTAGTGCTCCTCGACAAAATATCCATCCGTCCGAATGCCCATCAAGAGCTTACACCAGCCCAATGTCTGATTTTTTCAACATAGACCACCCTTGAATGGCTGGGTGGACTGGACATTAACATTTGAACCACTATAAGTCCACGTATTTGCCATACGCTAAATAAATAAATGTTTAATGCTTTAATTCTTTTTACTATATACTGAGAGTATAAGCTGTGTACAGTTGGTTATAACTGAAATGGCATATGGCAAATGGCCCGGCATGTCAACAATTCAGAAAATGTCAACTTGATTCTGCTGCTATGTCATATGCACACCTGAACAAAAGGGAATGTGTTGCTTACCTTCAGGTGGTATTTCCTTTCTGTGAACAGACTCCTAAGACCTACCTGAGACAGTTCTGGGTCACATGAGGCATTCATTCTTGAGTTAGCTTTGGAGAATCCTCTTCTGCAGTCTCTGCAAACCACTTATGTCTTACAATTTTCAGAGGCTTTGAAGACCACATGACTGCTGGAGGATCCAAGGGCCATGCCAAGAGCACATTCCATTCTTGTGCAATCTCCACAGTTCTGAAAATTGCACAAGATTGTGCAATTTTCAAATATAGTGTATTTTTAATAATAGTTGCTGTCAAGTGAATGCTGGTGTGTCACCCAAATGTCAATCCTGTCACCTTTGATACCTTTGACACTTGTATCATAGGTTCACCTCCACTGTCCTACAGTGATTAGCAAACGTGCAACAATTTTCTAGCACGGTATATCTATTATGAGAGTATGCAGGGTGCTTGCATTGCAGAGGCCAGGGTAGAGAGAAGGGAACTGGTTCAGATGGAGCAACATTAGCCTGCATCACAGCAATACATCTGGGCATGAAGAAATAGCAAGATAGTATGTATGGCTATAGACAGCCAATTTGGTATAGTATTGATCAGGTTACAAACTGGGAGATCATGATTTCTAGTCCTTCCTTAGCTCCTCTCTCTCAGCCCTGGGAAACAAGCAATGGAAAACCACTTTTGAAGAACACAGCTAAGAAAACTGCAAGGATTTGTCCAGGTAATCTCTGAGAATTGAATATGACTGAATGGAAGAAAAAGAAATGTATGATTATGACAGCTGTTCCATGTCTAAAGATTTAAGGCTTAGTTACTGTGACTCTTTTCATTCACCTGCTAGCAAAATATCCAGAGCCATTTTAAAGTGACAGTGAACTTCATTATCCAAAAGATTCAATTACTTTCCAATTTTAAATAGTGAAAAATGTATAGGGAAGTGTTCTTCCCACTACAAAACCCCTATGCTTTGAATACCAGCTCCTTTGGTGCTGGTGCAATAACAAAGTTCATTGCCACTAGCCAGAGTATTGGGGCTGCTCTGCTCTTGGACTACCTTCATTACACAAAGATAGTATACATATACACGTTTTATGGGTTCCAACATGTCTGGTGGTAATCACTGCTAAGGAAATGAATGCTTACCTTGTTTAGCCATTTCTTCCCTTGACTGGCTCATTGTCAGCAATTTATTTGTTTTGTCCAACTCAAGATTCAGAAGATGATTTTTTCCATGAAGTTCTGATATTTTCTGTAGGAAAATAATTTGAATTCCAAATGAAACCTCTTGTTTGAAGTATCCTTCCAAGCTCCTCAATTATTCTAACAGAAAAATCTTTTTTAAAAAATACATGCTGAATGTTTGCTGATACTTGATCAAGCATTAGAAATCTGAAAGCATGATCCTTAAAATAAAAACCAGAATGATCTTGGATGTGCTTCAAAGAGAATGGTGAATTTAAAGGGACTCATTTCATAGCCATTCTGAAACTGAATATTTCTGAACAAAACACTAATAAAATTTGTTATCTGACTATTGGGATTCAGGAAAGAGATTTTATTAGCTCTTTTCCAGGGATTGTTTTTGGAAAAAATGGATTCCAAGAGTCCCTTATGAAGGCAAATTGCCCATGCTTTCTATTTACTTATGGGTCTTCTCCCTGAAGCTTAACTTGTTATATTAAAAAGGTGAGTGAAAAAATAGCCCCATAATGCTGAGAGAAAACAATTAGGTTCGGTCTATGACAGACATCGGGGAAAACACTACCTGTCTCTACTTCAAAGTTAAAAAGCATTTTCAGTTGAAAACTTAATTGACTTGAAGAGCTGAAACTCCTAAATGAGATCAGAGCTTACACAATGCCTTACTACATTTTTCACATGTTTAATTATTAGGAGTTCTATTCCACTGCAAAATCAGACCCATAAAGAGAAGGACTTCAAAGGCTTAGTGAAAGAAAATATTTATATATTTAATTTATATAGCAGCCTTCTCATTATCCAAAGTGACTTTAGGGAATTGCTAACTTTCTAGGCAAACATATAAGAATTTGGGTATATTATTGTTTTTCTATTTGATCTTTTACCATTTCTATATGTGAGAAGTCCTCTAAAAGTTTGTCAAGATTCACCACACTACTTTTCTTCATGTTGCAAGATTGCTTCACAATTTGCTGGGTATGAAAGAGAAATATGTAATATGTATAAATTAAGCTATTTTAAGCATAATGGTCTACTCCTTTGCCATGTGAGAAGCAATTTCCATGGGGAGAAATAGCATTTTTTTAATATGGTAAGAAGTGCCATAGTTAATAATAAAGCATTCTGTGATCTGCAGTCAGAAATGTTACAGCCATTTTTGAAGACAAGGCCATGAACTGTATACAGCAACGCTTAATGTAAATTGTTAAATATGCTAACAATATTGCTATTTTTAAGTATGTTTAAGATTCCTGTTTTAAACTCAAGTATCAATATCAAGAATATTGATATTTCAAAATTATTAAAATTTAATGTTTGGGTTAAATAGCTCTGTTTGCATAATTTCAGTTTG
>AZIM01000079.1:550944-572925 GCA_000516915.1 Ophiophagus hannah
GAGTGGGAGGGGAGGGCCCAGCCAATGGCGTGATTTGCCAGTTCTCCGAACTGCACAGANNNNTAACAACCGGTTCTATAGAACCAGTCCGACCAGGTAGAATCCCACCCCTGCCTGTGGGACTCGAACTGCTTGCAGCTGGCAATCAGCAGAAGTAGCCTGCAGTACTGCAATCTAACAGTAAAATTTTATTTTTCATTTCATTATCAAATGATTGATTTCACATACAGATAATCCTCGACTTAGTATTCTAATTGAGCCCAAAATTTCTGTTGCTAAGCGAGTGAGTTTCTTTCTTGCCACAGGTGTTAAGGGAATCACTGCAGTTGTTAAGTTGCTAACATGCAATTGTCATAAATACCAGTCAGTTGCCGAGCATCTAAATTTTGATCATGTGACCATGGGGATGCTGCAATGGTCGTCAGAAAACTGGTCATAAGCCCACTTTTTTCAGTACCATTGCAACTTCGGTCACTAAATGAACTGTTGTAANAATCATATCCAACAAAGTTCTGAGAACGGATAAGAAATGTGGAAATCTTGGGGTTCTCTGAGCTTAGTGGTTTTCTTACAGCTGTTTCATTACTTAACTACACTATCTATTTGAATAACAAATCTTTCTCTGAGTCTGTTATTTTTTTCATGACAGAAAATACATCAAATAGCCATGTTGTTAATAACTTTTTCCTCCACTCAAGCAGAAAATTACTACCTATGTTATTCCTACCTATATTAGCTCTCTTATAAAGTATATTTATGTCTTTCAGTAACAACTTGAAATATTTCAATATTTTAGATGATACAGGAGAAACCAGCTCTTTGAAATGAATACTGAATTCCTTTAAACTGGGTGTCAAATGATATAGATAGGCACTAAACTTGCTAAAAGTGCAAATTAGTAAAAAGTGCGTATGAAGTAGGTGGTGTAAATGTACACCATAATGTATTTATCTGCTTTCAAGGTGTCAATACTTCGTTGATTTTGAATTGTCTTTAAATCTAAAGGTTTTGNCCCCACATTTCAACCCTGATGTACAAATATTCTCCTCTATCAGTCTTCTAAAATTAATCGTAGTAATATATTAATCAGTATTCAACTAGAGGGGATAATATGTGTATAATATGTTGGGGTTTTTTTGATGCACCCTTTTTAATGTTCTGATTGTTTTGTGGGGTTTTTTCTTTTATGTCTTCTTGGATTTTTATTGAGTTTTTTATTTTGTATTTTCACTTTGTTCTGAATAACATAAATTTTTTTAAAAAAAATTAATCTACAGCTCTTTATTATTGACTTATCAAATCTTCATATTTGCTGACAACTTGATAAGTATTGTTTGGGTTGGAGACAAGATAAAATCATTTTCTATATTAGGGATCATGGGGTTGTTTCTTCAGCCATCCTGACTGTGTTTTCTCTGACAAAAAGCAGTTTCAAAAGAACACATGTGTAAAACATTTTCTGCCAGGGACATGTTTTGGCAGTGTTTCATGTAAACAGGCCAAAATTTCCTCCTTTAGCTGGAAGATCTCTTTCATAGCCAGGCGACTGCCAGCATTCATTACTCCCAAATTTTGTCCAAATTTCCTCCCTGTACTAATTATAAGCTAACTTCTCAAACTATAAGCAAATTAGTCCTAAATGCTTAAACATTGAAAACACACCATTAATCACAAAGTTGCTTGGTTCTTTCATAAATCCCACTTGCTTCAATATGATTTACAACCCTTACACTGAGATCACTGCTTGCTTGCAAAATAATTTGGAAAACATTATTTCCTCTATTGAACTTCTTTGCAGAAATTCTTTACTATATAAAACTGAACCATTGTTTAAAAAAATAGTTAAAATAAGTAAAAATAACACTTCAACATGAGTAGATTGTGGTTCCAAATAATCTATCTTTTGAACAGCTAAGGTTTCATTTTTATTCCCACCACATAATGTTACTGGGATTCCTTCTCTATGATACAAAGCATTTATTTTTCTTTCATCAATCTAGTACGTAGGACTACATCTCCCATAAGCTCTAGTCAACACTGTTCTCTTCTGGTTTTTAGGAGTCTTTCATGAATCTGTTGACTTTCTTGGTTCACAAAATAAATGACTAGTATCCATTCAAAACATGAGAATCCAAACACATTCTGAATTCAAGGCCTTAAAGAATCCTGTTGTGTCTCCAGCTTGCTTTGACCAAATATGAGAATTGTCTTGAGATCTGCGAGATAAGATCAGTAAACGGACTTTCAATCACAATAATTGCAGATGATACTGTCTTATATAAAAGCTTCTGCTTTTCCCATGCTTGTTTGCTCCTTTAAAGTAAGAAATGACTAGTTGCTGATAGTTATAGAACAGCCTACTGCTCTTCAACTCTATTGAGACTGTAATTTTCAGCCAAATGCACTCCTAGGCAGGTGGGCTTCTAGATACCCAGTGGTATTTCTACCTACAAGCTCAGCCTGCAGTATCAACCTAGCCTCCATANATAAGAGCCTCTCTTTTTTTTCAATGTAACCACTGCATTTGGTACTTGACCCATATCTAGTTTTGACAATACATCTGGCACAAGTTCTAAAAGTCTGTACCTTACTGGTGTGCTGGAAACAGATTCAATCTGATGTATCAGCAAATTAATTCTATATTCTTTGTTAACATTCTGCCTGACATGTACGAAATCAAAGTAAGCTTGCTACTATAAGGGAGAGCTATTACACTTTACCATGGCTAGAATGAGAAACAAAATCCGTTGATGGAGGAACAGTCCTGCAAAACAATATTTGACTCATGAATGCAATTTTCCTCCTCATCTAATTCTGCTTAATACAGAGTCAGATGTCCTAATCTAAAAAAGCCCAACATGTTAAGTTATGGAATATTGTCTATTTCCAGTTGTTAGCTTGCCATAGTTTGTCAGCCAAGTACACCATTTGGCTTAATTCAGAAATCCATTTATTTTAAATGAAACCTTCTGCAATGTATTTTTTTTCCAAATTACTTAGACTTATATACCACTTCATAGTATTTTACAGCACACTCTAATTAGTTTACAGAGTCAGAAATCTGGGTCTTCATTTTACTGACCTCGGAAAGATGGAAGGCTGAGTCAACCTTGAGACAGTCAGGATCGAATTCCAGGCTGTGGGCAGAGTTAGCCTGCAATGCTGCATTCTAACCACTGTACCTGCAGGGCTCATATGCACTTTTGGTTATGACCACCTTAACTGGTCCACTTTATTTGCACTGAATGACCAGACACATAATCTCCAGTCAACATGGATTATTTTTATGGCTGATATTAACATGGCGAGTAGCCATGTTATTGCTATGGATATTTACTGGTTTGAAGTGACCGATTTCTCTAGCAAGAATCTAATGACTTGAAAACTGCTTACATTCAACTTCTGGTATTGTACAATAAATAAATATAGAAATACAGAGGACTGCATTATAAACAACTGCAGACTTAGCTCTACTACTATGCTAAAGACTGGATTCTGTATCAAGGGAAATTTTTCATCTAGACTGCAGTTAAGGAACATACCATTAAGGTAAATGAGATTTACCAAAAAAATTTTTTTTCCAGCAGCTATAATTACAAATGTTAATTAACTTTCCAGTCAGGCATTTACTTTAAAAAAAAAAAAAAACTGAATATAAATTAAAGGCCTCATAGATGGAATTTTTTTAATGCATATCATCTGAACATGGGTAACATGGGTAAAAGAAAAATTGGACTGTGACATTAGGTTTTTCAAAGCTATTTATCTGATCAAAAATGAGCATTGTGAGCAGACACTGCTCAAAGCAATCTTAAAGCTAGGGTTCAATATTCTGGCTTCAAGAAAAATGTCACCATGCTCTCTATTTCCATAGCAACCTCACATATTGCCTCAGGAAACTTTTCGGCATCTTAAAAAGCCCTAACAGAGGTAGACTCTCCATCATTTTACAAACACCTGTTATTCAACTTCCCTGTCTTGCCCTACCTAAATATCTCCTAGCAAAGTTATGTGTTCCCCTCCCTCTCTTTCTTTTGAGATTATTAATAGTCAATTCAAATACTGAAAAGAGCAACAAAATGTTCACTCTGAAGGCAGAGAAGAATTTGTCTTGTTACGATAACTCTAACTTGGGTCAACATTAAAAAAAAATGCATTCAGTCATGGGATGACTACTATTTAGAGTTAATAAGAGTTAGCATTTACATGGAATTTTTGACATGTATATATTCCAAATGGGTAAAGTATCCTTCTGCCCTGTGATTCAGAAGTAGAAACTACAGAACATGTTCTTCATTTCTCCTTTTATGGAGACATCCGAACCAGATTAATACTACCTCTGATTAATAGATATCCTAGTAACCCAGATTCGGCCTATGCCCAGATGCCGTTCATAGGTGAAGTATCCCTTGTTACAGTGCATGTTGCTAGGGTTTATGCACTAACATAGAAGATCTATTGAATACTCTTGTGCCAATATATTGCAATATGTGCTTTGCAATTATAATACATTTTAGATATTATTGCTTTATTGATATTAAAAGTTTGATGCCTTTACATGTTGTTGTAATTTTAGATATTATTGTATTTAATAAAATTTTAGTGTTTACATTATAATTTAATATAGATTGTATCCTGGATTTTACTTACAGATGTTAGCTAAGTTGTTTATAAATTATCATATTAACTCTGTCTTAAATTTTATTTTGTTTATTATTTGTACTGCTCTTTGACTGCAATAAATTGAAATAAGTGGATGATTTCTCTAAATTATTCAAGGGAATAACTCAATAACAGAACTGGAAGAGATCTTGAAAATCTTCTAGTCCCTGCTCAAGATGGAAATCTTATACCATTTCAGACAAATGGTTGTCCAATCTCTTCTTAAAAACCTCCAAAGTTGGAGCACCCATAACTCGGGAGGCAAGTTGTTCCACTGATTGATTGCTTTAATTGTCAGGAAATTTCTCCTTAATTCTAGGTTGGTTGTCTCTTTGATTAGTTTCCATCCATATGGGTATACAACAGTTTGTAGTGAATTCTGATGTAAGGTGTTAAGAAAATATTTCAAAGGCAACATCATAGAAGAAGTTTTTCTCACCTTCCTCACATGGCACCTGTCCTTTTGAACCAAATGATACAAACAGCATATCACTGAATTAGCCATAAATCCTAACCTTATGGCCTTAAACTAGTGATGCCTTCAGAAGCATAAGGCAAAACACTGGGGCCAGCCATGCATCTAACTAGGTGTAAATACTGCAAGGGATTACTGTTTTAATTGTCAGGAAATTTCTCACTTAATTCTAGGATGGTTCTCTCTTTGATTAGTTTCCATCCATTGCTTCTTGTCCTGCCTTTGGAGAATAGAGGGGAAGACAAAAGAATAAAGTTTCCTCTGAATGAGGATTCAGGGGCAGTTAAATCCAATAGAAGGAACTTCTTCACTGGTTTCTTTTAAGTTTCATACCCATTTTCCTCTTCTGGAAATATACAGTATGTACTACTGTACCTGCCCTATGGCTCTAAACTAGTCTGATGCCTTCAAAAGGATAAGGCAAAACACTGGAGCCAGAATGCATATAACTAGATATAAACACTGCGAGGGATTACTGCTAGAATGACCGCCCTAAATATTTATATCAAAAGTTCTTTTATTGGATGATATAAGCTCACAAAATACCTAGATACAGTATTTAAGGGTTCCTTCCTGCTATGTCTTTTTATTTAATTTGATATACAATACAGAAAGAACAATCGAAGTTTGCATTTAAAAATGCCTCTTAAAACACAAACGTTAAACTTGAGTCTGAAGAGGAAAACAGCCATTTTTGAAGAGTGGTCAATTATGGATCCCATGAAGAAACTTAAAAAATAGCATTTTACTGATTCAAAAAGCAGAAGAATCATGGACCCATACTGGGTTTTGTATTGTTTTGCATCTCAAAACTTTTGTTTTTAAAAAAGATTGCTTTGTAAATATTTTTCTGAAATATTTACTATAAAAAGATTTATTTTAAAAAGTTGAAAGTGTTTTCTTTAGGAAAATTTTGAGTTACACTTCAAAAATTAAGCTTCTGTCATCCATTTTCACTCCCAATTTCTGGAACTGATAGTGCTCTCGAATCTCAACAATGTTACAGATAATAACAAATAACAGAAGCAAATGAGATAACTTGGTCTGCTCAGAAGGTCATTCTGGGCCCTACAGTGCTTAAAGCCAAGTTATACAGGTAGTCCTTGACTTATTACCATAATTGAGCCTGGAATTACATTTGTAATTTGTGGTCTTTAAGCTGGTCACCATGAGGTCAGACCTAACTTTATGACGAATTTGTGGTTGATGTTAAGTGAACCGAATGGGTCGCTAAGGTAATACCATAGTCATTCAATGAATCCATTATTCCCAATGAATGTTTTTTTTTTGCCAGAAACATAAAATAAACACTGGAAACTGGCAGAAAACATTGAAAATCGTGGTCACATGACCATGGGATGCTGCAAAGGAGATCCAATTGCCAAGTGCAAAAAGTGTCAACACATGGCTGTAATTTCGAAATAAGTCATAATGAGTCCTAAGTACTTTTGGGGGGAATCTGTCGTAATTTTGAATGATCTCTAATTGACCAGTCATAAATTGAGTGTTCCCTGTATTTCTTCATCTATAACTTCATTTTGTAATTTGGTAAGTTATTGGGCCAGCTTCAGTTTACGTCACACCAGTTATTGAATCCCATTCTACTGTATATTAGCTGGGTAGGCAGATATAATATCCAATTGGGAAATGAGAAATCTTTTGTCAGCAATGAGAAACATGATCTTAGATCACCATATCCTCAGACTCTTGCTAAATATAAGCCTGCTGTCAGGGAGCATCTGTTCATTTGGAGACACCTTTGATGTCCTAGGAGCAAGTATGCATAAGAAGCCTACTATTCTAAGCCAAACTGAAAGAATGGAAAAGTAATAAGTGTGCCAAAGAATGAGCAGCAGGTAAGAGTGATGGTTGGATTTGGGAAGTCATGAAAACAAAAGAAAAACACATCAAACAAAGCAAGATAAGTAGGAAGTGGTTACAGTGGCATTTCACTTGACCTTTGCCCCTCATGAAAGAGAATTACTTCATTTTTTGTGCCACAATTTAGATTAACTAAATAGATTTAGGTGCCATTGTCAAGTTCCATTCTTGTTGTCTTCTCAGACTGCCAACATAGCTATTTCAAAATAGTGCCTGACCATTAATGGTATGTGTCACAGTAGATAGTACAGATTAAATGTAAACTGCCTTCATTTGTCCCTCTAGCAATTAGCATTAAAGAGGTATACTGCCTTGGACTGTGGGAGTGTCATAAAGGCAGTGATAAATTAACCATCATTGTTTAAAGCAAATTACAATCAATATTGAGATAATTTCCTTTTTGTGTTTTAAAATGCAGGCTTTGTATTTAAAACAGTTGTTAAAAGTTGATTTTGACTTTGGGGTTTGAGGATTAGATTTGATGTGATTGAAGAAATATTGTGGATGTTAGCTATATGGTTATGGTTTATTTGTAGATTTTTATATGTTAAACTACTGTAAGAATATAGTTAAACTAAGAACATTTGAATATTAGTTATTAATATTTTTTAAATGTTTAGGTATTGATATTATTTACTTAATTCTAAAGAGAAGATATTGCATTTCATAATTGTCTCTATTGAAAAAAGTCAGAGGTCCCAATTTATGTATTTTTTAAAAAATTTTCCCTTTTATCCCCTCCTTTTTTTCTCCATTACGTTAGTTTGTATTTTATTGCTTTTATGAAAGTTGAACTGCTTTAAAGGAGAAAAACAACAACAACTTCAGTAACCAGAAAACATTTCAGCATCCAAGGCGCTTTACAATGGTTTGTTTGTTTCAGACACAGTGAATAATTTCAGCTGCAACATTACACAATGTTTGCATTCCTTCATCGAGTTACAGAAGTTTAAAACACAGTGAGGGGCAAAGAAAATATAGAACTCACATATCATTTGCTACTTTTACCACATTACAACTCAATAAATATTTCACTGTATATGTGTTATGAGATCTTTTTTCTTTTGGGTTTCGGAAAATGCCTAAGGCAAGAGGCACCCTTGCTAGAAATTATGGTCATGAACATCCAACACAGGTAGTCCTCGACTTACGACCACAATTGAGGCCAGATTTTATGTTGCTAAGTGATAAATTTGTTAACTGAGTTTTGTCCCATTTTACAACTTTTCTTGTCACATTTGTTAAGTGAATCACAGTATTTATTAAGTTAGTCACACGTTTTTGTTAAGTGAATCTGGCTTCCTCCTTGACTTTGCTTGTCAGAAGGTCACAAAAGATGATCACATGACTCCGGGACACTGCAACCGTCATAAATATGAATCAGTTGTCAAGCATCCAAATGTAAATCGTGTGACCATGGAGATGTTGCAACAGTCATAGGTTTGCATCTGAATTTTGATCATATGAGCATGGGGATGCTACAAAGGTCATAAGTGTGAAAAATAGTCATAAATCACTTTTTCAGTGCCATTATAACTTTGAACGGTCACTAGATGAATTGTTGTAAGTCAAGGACTTCCTGTATATCAGGAAGGCAAATCAGCTCTTCTCAGCCAAAGGATAATACAGCTGTTGGCAGACGTTTTTCCTTTCTTCTGTGTTTTTAGCTCAAACTGGCCCAATTTATATGTTAGATTGTGTTGGATGAATGGTCTGAAATTCACACTGAATTTTAAGCTGAAAGAAAACTTTTAAATGGTGCACTATGGATATCTAGCACCTGAGAAATTGTCGAAGATATATAAAGCTGTTTCTAATGGTTGTTGGGAATGTGATTGTAAAGAAGGTACTTTTTATCATCTTTGGTGGGTTTATGATAAAAGGAAAATGGGGCTAGATTTATGCTTTAATTCAGAAGATGCTTAAAACAAATAGAAAATTGAAATCAGAAGTTTTTCTTTTATGACTATTGGACAGAGAGATTTTTAAAAAATGGAACTCTGGTATTATATATGGTATATTAGCTGCAGTGAGAATTCTATATGCACAAAAATGAAGAAATATGTCAATCCCCACAATATAAAGAATGGATGAAAAACTGATGGAGCTGGTAGAGATGGCAAAATTAACTGCTTTAATTAAAGAAAACATGTATCACATTTTGTTGTATTTGGAAACCAAGTTTGGACTTTACGCTTGGGAAAAAAATATTTGATTTTGGATTAAATTAGTCTGTTAAATTAGTTATAGAAATGGGTAGTATTTACTGAATATGTAACATAGAAAGTTGGGGTTGTAATTGTATTTTNTAATAATTTTCAATTAAAAAAGACAATACAGAAGGATCTTGGTATTGCATCTTTTAGGATGTTGTTTCAACTTCCCAGTTTAGCTAAAGATCTGCTGCATACTGAAGGGTAAGGATTAGAACCACTGAGGTGGAAGGCATCTGAGAAGACATCTTGTCCAATCTGCCTAATCAGTCCTGGATCAACTGAAGTATCTGTCAGAAGATCATCCAGCCCTGCCTAAAGACCTCTAGTGAATGAAGTCATTACTGGTTGACACCTCATATAATCAAGAAGTTCCCTTTGATATCTAGCTTGAAGTCCATTACTTGCAACTAAATTTAACCAATAAGATGCTCCCCTCTGGAATAATAAATAATAAGATCTTTCTTTCTGGATTACAATGAGGATTTTTTATAAAAACAGTCCTCTGGCAAATGCAGCATGTTGGAGAGGACATCCTATGGCTTGTTAACCTTTGATCTTAATTGGAACTCTGTACTGAAAATACCTTCTTGTTGCTTTTTGTATCTAGTGTCTGAGGAGACCACCTTAACCATGTAAAACAAGATGAAGGACATACAGTTTAGAAACTCTTAATGTATCAACTTCATGTTGCAATAGCATTGATTTTAGCACAAGGAATCCTATAAACTTTAATTCTCCCAAGTGGTTAAGAGCACAGAAGGAACTTTGACACACCGGAGAACAATATTTCCCGAAGTCCCTGTAGTCCATATCTTACAATAGCTACATTTCTGCCTGATGCTTTTGAAGAAAATACAGTAGATGAAAGGACAAGATTTTTGACCAGAGACTGGCCATGTGATGATCAACTCAACCATCCAAAAATGAATAAAAGTTACTTTAAAAACTGATTGAAAACCCACAAGATTAACAAACATTGCAGCAAATTAATGTTCCCATGTTATGCTCCAGATTTCAAGCAAGAATTTTGCAATCTTGATGGACTTTGGCTCTCATAGAAGATTGCTATATACTCACAATCTGTGAGATGATACTTGTTGATCTGAGATTTATGATAAAAACAGTTTTAATATGTAATCTCAGCCAAATAGCAATAGCACTTAGACTTATATACCGCTTTATAGTGCTTTACAGCCCTGTCTAAGTGGTTTTGCCCCGCCCTCTCACCATAAATTTAAAGTAAACATCATTACAATTTTAAGAATCCTTTAACTGTCTGTTTTTTCCTTTGTTTAGCATAGTACTACATAATAATTGCATAGTACTACATAATAATTGGCTTGTTGTTTTGGTCTTCATCTGCAAATCAGATTTAATTACCTCATAAGATTTTAGCCTTTCAGGCTTCTCCAACTATAAGATCCCAATGGCTGAATGCCTGAAAAGATTGTTGATTCCTGACTTAAGGCTTTAAGGAATACAGAGGCCATGTTCCACTTCCAAAGACATTATAAGAAGTGCAACATTATATTAGATCTAAATCTGATTCAGTTCCTAATTTCACTATTTCAATCCAAAGTTTCAGATCTACAGTTAAAAATAGTAAATAAAGACATTGAAATAAGTCTCTCTTGAGTCATATAATCACTCTTGGTGATTATATGGACCCAAGTTAATTCTTGGAAACAACATGGATGTAGTTACAATTATTTTTTGAGGAATGTTTTTTAATCTCCCCCTCTAGTCTACAATCCTGAGATTTCTTCACATTCTCCCAACCAAGCATTAACCAAACCTGACCTTGCTTTTCAAGATTGGTCAAATTTGCTTAGATACTGCCACTGATTTCAGTCAAAGACATAAAACTGTGTTTTTCAACCTTGGAAATCTTAAGATCCCATGCTGGCTGGGGAAATTTTATGGGACTCAAAATTGCCAAGGTTGAGAAACACTGACAGAGCAACTGATTAAACATAGTAAATATGTTCTAACCTTAAATATGGTCAGAATCATCCAGCCATGATTTTGCATTGTACAAGTTTCCTTTCTTTTGGATACATGAAATCACCATCAGTCCACCAGGAACACCAGTAGCACCATTAATAAGTTGGATAATGTTCTGTGGGTTGCTATAGGTGGCAAAGTACTGAGCTCTCATTGCAAACAGCAGCTGTGCTGATCATAGCACAACACTGACAGGTTACATCTGCAAATAATGGTTCCACATCTTTGCAGAACATATTAGCAATAGCTTACATGTGACTCAGCTGCCTTTTAACTTTATTATCCTAGCCACTTTTGTTCAATGTCAAGAAAATCATAGAACAATTTCTTCTTACTAACAATAATTCATTTTTGACAATTTGAAAATTTTTAACATATGATGCTAGAGAAAATGGCAATAGCACATTTATTTTGGAAAAAAAATATTAGATCAAACTAAACTCTACAAAAATCTGTAACACTCTTGAGAACTGTAGATTACACTGGATGCCTGGAGATTAAGGGACTTGTTTGTCAAATCTGAGCTTGACATTTTGAGGCATTTTTTGCCTTTTTTGGCAGCCTCTAGTAATTTAGGATAGTGATTGTGGTAATTGCAATAAAAGAAATTGTTACCAAGCAAAGCTATCAAGCTCGTACAGTTTTATGGGATGCATTGTTTGCATATATTTCTGCATATTTACTATATTTAAGACTGAGGCTATAGTTTAGTTAGTAGCAGCTCTGAAGTTTGAATTCTTTATATGTCCAATTCGAAAGGTTAACTAGGAGTAAGGGATAAGGACTAACGTGATACATTCGTATTGGAAACAGTTTGATTTTAACAACTGGATTTGTTATTTCAAACAAATAACAAATGTTTATTTTTCTTTCCCGCAAATACCAATTTAGTCTAAAATCTATGCATTTGATTAACCTAGGAAAGCAATATACTGCAGACATATCGACATACTATAGGCATGTCTTAAATGTCAGTCACTTTCCCCTTCCCATGAAATTCCTGGATTTTAGTTATTTTGTCTAAAGGACAAACTTTGGAAAGCTGAAAGCCTGAACTAACCTCTAAACTCTTTTCCAAAGTTTTAGATTTTAATTTCGTAAGTGTCAAAATATATTAAATCCAGAAGGAGTAAATAGTAACTATAGAATTTAGTTATATAAGGTGATTTTTGGTAATGACAACAAGGAAAGCTCTCATTTTAAAACCTTACAATCCCACCTTCTGGATTCTAAAGGCTTTCCTTAAAATATGTGCATGTATTCAACAACAGAAGACAAAGAAGATAGCAAAATAGGGTGCCCCATCTTTACTCTGCAAGACCAGCATATAAAATAATATGTCACTAAACCAGTTTCTCAACCTTGGCCACTTTCAAAGAGGTGGACTTCAACTCCCAGAATTCCCCAGCTAGAGTTGCAGTCCATCTTTCTTAAAGAAGCAAAGACTGAAACTACACTATTGGTCTTTCTATCTGCTAATAATTTTCTGTCTGGTTCTTTATATTTGTTATGTTCTTTCCCTGAGCATTCAACGCATCTAAACATTTCATTATAAAACTTACTAAACTCATTAAGTGACAGCAGGAGATTCAAGTTCCTTCTGCATCTACTTTCTATAATAGTAGATCAGGAAAGATTGAAACAACATCTGTTTTAGTCAAGATGTCCAAAGGCAGCTTTGTTTTTCTTGATGATGTGCTCTTGAAAAATCCATTCCCTGTCCCAGTAATGAATTATTACTATCACAAGGACATGATGGCAGTTTTATAATTGGATCCAACTTTACTCCAGAAAACAAAACAATATGTGTCCAGCTAAGATTTTTTTTAAAAACTTGCTACTATATTATTCCATGGGCTGTTCCCAAGCTTATGTTCTCCAGTTTCCTCTACAAAGTGCATTAAATAATCCACTTTATAGAGGAAATTGGCTGGAGTAATCTGTACAGAAAGCAATTTTAGGATATTATGACTTATTCTATAGAATGGTTTTAATGAAATCTTCAAGAATTCTCATACAAGAAAAAGCATTTCATTTTATATCAAGGGCATATTTTTTTCAAGGAATTTTGTTCTTTGAGCAACATGTTAGGTATCTCTCTTCCCCAAACAGTGATTTGATTTGATTTAATATTAATTGAAAATGCAATTAAAAGCAATAGATCACTGCCTACGCATTTGGGTTTCAATGATCTACTGAATATCAGAAATGTCTTGATATGATATTATGTGACATGGAAGGAGGAAATTACATTCTCATTCAAAACACAGGATGACCAGTTCACATACACATTTGATGTTCTAATTGACAAGTGACCAAATGTGGGAGGAGCTTTTGCCTGAATTAATGATTGCCAAGACATTCTTCCAAATGTTAATTCATTTTAGATTATTTCATAGCAATGACTATTCAGAGCTATGAGGCTTTTAGAGCTTATAAACATGTTTTAATTAAGCAACAACATGAAAATATGAAAAGTTACAAGTAAAATCAATACTTGTATAGCTTAAAATTAAATATACCTAAGATAATACTACCACTTCATTAGGTTTATTTGAGTTTCCACATCAGGGGGAAAAAGAAAGATGTGTGCTTATTTGCTTTCAAGTCTCAAATGCACAAACCAGTCAGTTGTCATGGAATAGTTTCATAACAGCAAAAGAGCAGCCAGCAGAAAGTTAGAGAATACACAGACACAGACACACACACAGACACACACACATGATCCCCTGGACAAAAGAAAGTTTCCTACAACAGGTATTACCTTTATAATTTCATAAGGATCTGAATCAGAGGTGGTATTCAGCAGGNCAAACCATGCCCACAGAACCGATAGTAAAAAAAAATTGAATCCCAGCACTGATCTGAATTACTACTGTAATGAGGCCTTACAAAAATAAAAGGGCTTACAGTGGGGGTCTTAATGCAGTCCTGTGGGGCGGGGGGGAGATAGTAAAATATAGCTGTAAAGGCTCAATTGATTGCTTTTCCTTTCTGGCATAACTGCACTAATTGTATATGGATTTGTACATCAGTTCATAGACCAGTGTTCTTCATCCTTAGCAATTGTAAGTTGTGTGGATTTCAACTTTCTGAATTCTGAGAGTTGAAGTCCCCCAATGAGCTAGCTCTGCCTTCTAGCCTCAACAAATAACCCACTCTGATCTTGCATGATTCAACCAACCTCTTTCTTAAATCTTTAAGTCACAATTTCTCACCCACCAACAGCAAAATTTAAGAACAAGCTGCTTCTCACTCTTAACTAGAATTTGCCTGAGCCAAGGAACTGATGGGAAACTTTGCTACTGTTAGCACGGTGGTTTTCTTTAATGGGCACTGGGGAAAAAACCACCCAGCTTTCTGCAGCTGCAAAAAATGGATTTAGTTCTTTGTTACAAATAGTTATAATAGAATTTGATCTATAACAAATTTTGGTCTGGTAGTTAAGGTATGAGAATGGAAACTATGAGCTCTAATCCTGCCTTAGGCATGTTAGATGACTTTGGGCCAGTCACTTTCAGCCCAACTCACCTCACAGAATAGATAGAATATTTTATTGGCCAAGTGTGGTTAGACACACAGAATTTGTCTCTGATGCATAAGTTCTTAGTGTGCATGCAAAACAACAAAGCAGTAATAATCATCATCATCATAATCATCATCATCATACCACCAACAGAGAAAGTAGTGGAACAGATGAGAAGGATAAAAGTAATATGATCATACTACATGAGTAATAGACATAAGACAGAACTGTGGAAATGTAGTGCTCAGCAGAGGGAAGAAAACCCGTCCCTGCATCTATAGGAGAAGGAAGGAGTATTAGATATATTTGCTGCCTTGGGTTATTTATAGAAACAATAAAGGTGGGATAAAAAAAAATCTAAAATAAAAAATAAACATTCTTCTTCAAAAGAAGAGTAAAGATTGCAGTGCTTTTAATTTTAGCATGACAGATACCATGTTTCTCAAAGCTACTACATTGTGGAGCCTTCTTCTAAACATCCCTTCTTAAAATTATTTTATGCAGTTTAATTTGCATATTTCAATATGTAATACTAAAAACTGCGTGAGGCCTGCCTTTCAAATATTCTATTTGTTTTTTTAATCCTGTTTTCAAGTTTTTACTGTGTTAGAAAATATTTGATGTACAGACACCACCAATTAAGAATTGTTTTACGACAAGTTTCAATGCATTTCCTCCACCAGTTTTCTTCCCCACCATAGCCATTAAGCTTCCAAGGCTGAAAATAAAATAATGGATGTAATAAAAACAGAATAGGGTGGCCAAATTAGCAACTCAAAGTAGAAAAAATAGGTAGTGATTCAACTCTAAATTCAATAAAATCACCTCCAAACCAATGAATGTACACTGGCTAGACAGGATCTAAAATATATATTCTGACAATAATAATAATCTGTGTTATATATTTAGAAATAAGTAGGAACAAATACTGGGTTGATATTATGTTCAAACAGAGGAAGACAAGGGGATGGTCTTCTCCCCACCTTGATGGCTGAAGATTCTTAAAAAGCAGAGGAGCGTTTTACCTTCCCCCCCCTACCTGAACACTAATCCAAGAATCCTGAGTTACAGTAAATTATTGAAACACAAACAATGTGATTGAACACAAGCAGACAGGATCAGAAGTACTATGAATTATGATTCAGGTCAGAATCTCATTTATCTTTTCCTTGTCATGCCATCAGTCAACTTTTGAAGAAGGAATCACAACAAATATTCAGTGTCATTTCTAAATATTATTTAACAAATACATGGGATATGATTAATAATTTATAATAACATGAAAATTATTTCCAGCATTTAATGATTTTTCGCTTCTATCGCCACTTAGAGGGTTCTGATTGAGGCTTTACAGCCCCAGCTGTGGAAAAATCATTCATTTAATTTGAGTATGCCAAAGACCTCTGCTCGTGTGTGTAGGCTCAATAGTAGCTTTATTCTGGCAGTACAAATTTAGAGTACAGTATTTACCACATTAACACTGCAAGAAAATCCTGCCTCTTACCAACGTCACTGAAAGGATATGGGTAGAATAAAAGTTTGCTCTCATTTTATATACTAGTGGTTTGCCCTGTCCATGTAAGTGTGAGTGGTCTTGGTAGTTCCTGGGCTGTTGTTTACTGTTAGCTTGTTTGTCTGAGTTGGCAGTTCCTTGATTAGGGTATTGTCTGCTTCTTAATTGTTGGTTTTATGTTAATCTTGGTGTTAATTTCTGCTCATCTGGGTATTGATTGCTGATGAGGAAGTATTTTGGTTGCTTTTTTTCCTTTTTGGTCTTTTGACTGTCTCTTTTGAATGGTATGTAGATGTTGTTTATCTCTAAGTGCCTGTTGATGCCCAATTTGTATGAGTCCCAGGCTTCCAGGAATTCTTCAGCATTTTTGGACTTGGTCTAGGAGGCTCGTTGTTTTCCAGTTGAAACTGATTAAGTCTGTCCATGAGTTGTGAAATTAAGGAGTTTTCATTATGTTTTCTGACTGCTAGTTAGTGTTGTGGTTCGCCGGCAGCCTGTGCAGACGGCAGCAGAATCAGACAGTGGGGAAAAACAGGGACCAGTCCAGGATTCTGGGGAGGACTTGGACGAGGGTCCTGCGTCCAATACAGAGATGGGGCCAGGACCACCTGGGAGTTATGTGCTGACTCCGGAGCCTCCAGAATCAACAAGGCAGAGGAACAAGGGGAGCCCGTTTCCAGTGCGCGTGTGCGCAGAGCTGCCNGAGCAGCTAAGACAAAAGGGGCGACTCGGGAGTAAGGGTTGGAGGTGATTGCCCTTCCCATAAGGTTTAAAGGAAGTGCAAAGGTAGAGAAACCTTTNNNNGAAGCAAAGTCATTTGCTCTGTTCGGATTAAACCTTGTGTATGGATTTTGTACTTCGTTTGGTTTTTTTTCCAGTTATTTTGGCATTTTAGTTGTTGGCAGCCATTGAAAGGAGATAAAGGTGGGTGCTTGTCTTGAGAGACTATTTGGGTCTCATTATGGCTGGGAATGAACATAATTCCCAGTGTTGAAATAAAACAAGAGTTGTTTGGACTAAGCGTGTGCTTAATTACAATCTCAGGAAGCCTTGGTCAGAACAGTTAGTGGTCATGGATGCACTCTGCTAATCTTTTGCCTGTTTGTCCTACATAGTGATTATTGCAGTCCTTACATTTTATGCTGTAAATGACTCTTCTGTTTTCTTCCAGGACTACTGGGTCTTTTGGTTTATTTAGGACATGGGTGTCAAACTCATGGCCCATGGGCTGGATGTGTCATGTGCTGGCCACGCTTACCCCCAGTTTAGCGAAGGAGGAAAAAATCGTGATATGTCACGTGATAATGTGATGCTGTGAGTTTGACATCCGACTTAGGATGTTTTAGAGGGCTTTAGATGGTTTGCATGCTATGAGGATGACATGTGGTTGTAATAGTCTGTTGTGGTTTGAGATATTTTTGGTGTATGGTAGTGTTATCCTTTTCACAGCTGGTATTGGTTGTGCTATATTGGGTTGAATGGTCAGGCACTTTTTGGTGAAATTGTATGGATATCCAATTTTTTGGAAAATGTTGGATAGATGATCTGCTTCTTTTTTTCTGAGGTTCAGGGTTGCTGCAGTGAATTTATGCTCATTTAATAGTGTTCTTACATAGCTTCTCTTGTTGGAGGTTGGGTTGTTCCTTTAGTAGTGTAGCACCTTTGTCAATTCTTTAGCAATGTCACTGAATGTGACAATCAAAGTCACTGAAATGGCATTGCCTTTCTGTAGGCAAATGTTGTATTCTGTACAACAGTCTATAGACATAAAACCAGTTGCCTTCAGCCATTAGCTTGTAGGTGGGCCATAATCCCACCTTCTTAGATTTTGGCTTAGATCGAACCATTATAATACCTTTCCTGCAGGTGCTGATGCTTAATTCACAGATTATCTAGTTCAAAGTAATGTAAAGTAAAAATAAAAATAGAACTTGGTATAGCAACAGCTCACGCTGAGAATTATAGCCTAGACTTAATGTTGAAATTTCTTTTGCTAAGTACCACAAACATTGTTAATACCTCTTTCTCAAAAGCATTCAAACTCACGTTTCATTGTGGAAAAAGAACTGTTCGCAGATGCCAGAGCCAACGTAAACAGCAACAACCAAAGATCCATTCCTCTGGATTCTGCAATTGCAGAAAAAGATAATGGTATAAATCTCATTATATTTACAAAACGGAAACACTATTTCAGTTCTCTGCTGCTTTAGTGGTGAACTGGATGGAATATAGCCAACGATCTATGGACTAGATTACAATAAATATTATGGCCTTACAAATTTTTATTATATATTGAAACTCTAAGCGACAATAAATTATGAGGCTCCTGACCTGTAATGGAAGACAATCCAGGACATGCATTCATTTTCTACTAATAAAATTATCATCAAAGAAACTTGGGCATTCCTGTTGAGGGTCTTCAAATGTTTTGTTACCAAGTCCCTTTATCTCTCCATACAGGAGAAATATACTATTATACCAGTGCCATGCAGAAAAAAAGTCCTTTTTCTATCAATTCTCATAGGCAAGAGATTTTGTGTTACCGTTTTTTAAACAGAAAATTTGGATTGCATTCTTCTGCTGTTATTATGCTTATTGAATGAAAAGACAGACTATTCTGTCTTCCACTGGATAAGCCTATCTCTGGGGGTGGAGGGTTGGGGGTTTACCCATACTTTCAAGAAATCCCAAAGGAAGGCACTGAAGAAATTTCTCCCACTGGATTTTTTCAAAAGGGGAAGAATAAACTTTTATATTGTTCTCTTTTAATGTAAGCCGCCCTGAGTCATTCGGGAGATAGGGTGGCATAGAAGTCTCATAATAAAAATAAATAAATAAATAAAAAATAGGAAACCAGATAAGTTGTAGTGTAATGGAAGGATATGTAGCTTCTCCATGAAGAGGAAGTATGTGCTATGGTTCAATTGCTGGATGACACAAGCAGAGTGTTTTGACCTTGTGTTGGGGAAAGAAATGTATGCCCACAATCAAAGCTTTTGGTATATTCAGAAAGTGATGGACAGATACCCTATCTCTGGAGCTTTAGATTCAATAGAAAGGAACAAAAAATTAAGAAGAAAAGAAGCAGAAACAGCAAAGCAACATCATCTTCTATCTCGCATAGCTGAGCCTGAATTAGGAGAACTTTGACCCATATAGTAGCTAAGCTGCAAGCATAGCCCTACCTATATAGTATAACAGCTCAAACTTCTCCTATACAACCACCAAACAGCTAGAAATCCAGAATTAGTCTCGACATATCTGGAGGGTTTCAGGTTCTGAAAACTTGAATTGATCTTTTCCAAATAGGAATATAAACAATTATGATCTTGGAAAGCTGCCTGATTCCAGCAGCTTAAATCTCTCCTTCTGAATTCAATATGGCTTGGGTGTTTCAACTTGACTCTAAGCAGGGGATTCCCCTGGCACAAGGCTTCAAAAAGGCAGGCAACTACTAGACTGGCCAAGAAAATCATGCCTCAAGATTTATACATTATGGAGAATGTTTGTGGTTTCCATGTTTAATATTATACAAGACTGTCAAGAGAAGCTTGATAATTATTCCATTTTTATCATTTCCTAGGAAAGCCTATTGTTCTGTCCTGGCAATGCATTTATGCATTCTTTTCAAACTACCTCATGGTAAGCCCGACAACACCGAGAAGAGAAAAAAACAAAGTGTGATATTTCTTTCTATGCAAAAGGGATCACGGGGAGATTTCGACACCACAGGGCTGGCTTTAAAGGACTCCTCCCAGAGCTACGTGCCAGTTGGAAAGAATTAAAATTCTCCACAACTCTCTGCTGTTACAAATGGACTCACAGGTTTTCCCCTCTAAGTTGGGATAAAAACCAAGTTGCTGAACCAATGGCAAGTGTTAGCAACAAACGAACTATCTTCATTAGCCCATATTATGCTGTATTAATACAGAGTTGTTTTGTATTTATGAACCTCATACATGTACATAACTCTTGGCTTTCCTTTAAATATTGTTATAATTCCATTTTGCACAATTTTGTATTGTATTGTAATAAGTGTTCTGACCCAGGCTTCATCAAATGTACTTAAACACAAACTTGTTTTAAAAGCAAAACCTATTTTATTAAAACAGTGGGAATTACTTTCATTCCCAGCCAGAACTAATTATAAACAGTTCCCCAAGATAAACACACGTCTTTCACTGCTGTGGAATGCTGCCAAAAACAGAAGTCTCCAATTATCACAGAAGCCAACCAAAGTACCAGAAAAAAACCATCCAGAGCTTCAAAGAGGACTTGGAATCTATCGAACTACTTTGCTTCCTGCAAAGCTTTCGTCATNGCTGCTCTCGCCTTCTAGCAGCTCTGTGCACACGCGCACTGAGAACAGGCTCCCCGGGGTCCTCTGCTTTGCTGCTGCCAGACTCCGAAGGCTCCCAAGGCAGAACCCCACTCCCAGACGGTCCTGGCCCCATCCATGCATCGGACAAAGGACCCTCATCCAAGTTTTCTCCAGACTCCCTGGCTGGCCCCCTTTCGTCCTCACTATCCGACTCTGCTGCCGTCTGCACCGGCTGCTGGCTAACCACAACAATAAGTATCAGAGCTTGGAAACTTAATAACATAACAGCCAAACCATGGGTTTCTCTGTCTCTCCTTCTTAATCATGACCCAGATTGCCACTTTGTCTTCCTTTGAAAAAGTAAATGTTGTTTTGCAAGTCTATTTTCCCATATCAAATTTCTGTGTGATTATACCTTGGGAGCAAAAAATATCATCCCAGAAAAAAGGCAAGAAAACAGAATCCTGTGGAATATCTTTAATGCTTTAAGGATGGAAGCAGCAGATGAGCGACCAAAGAGGAACTCATCAAATTTGACAACATCAAGCTGAGAGGAATAACCAACACCATAGGTTCAAGATCCAGAAGAATCTTACAGACTAGAACACTGGGCTCTATCCTACAAAATGCAATTCACAGGTAAGAAACATAAGGTGTTACACTTAGGCAAGAAAACCCAAATGCACAGATATGGAGCAGGTGGTATCTAGCTCAACAGCAGTAACTGTAAGAGGGAGTGGACAACCACTTAAGTATTAGCCAACAGTGTGCTGCAGCTATGAAAAAAGCCAATGCAGTCCTGACTGCATCAACAGAGAAGGACATGTAAAGTACTAGCATAGCACTGGTTAAGACAACACTTGGAATACTGCATCCAGTTTTTATCACCATGATACAATTTTTTTGGGAGACTCTAGAAAAAGGGCAGAGAAGACCAACAAAGGATGATAAGTAATCTGGAGAGAACTGGGTATGTCTAGTTTAATAGAGAGAAGGACAAGGGGTAATATTTATTTATTATTTATTTATTTTATTGGACTTACAGGCTGCCCTCTCTCCCTAAGGACTCAGGGCAGCTTACAATAAAAAATAGAAACAATTACTTAAAAACATATTAAACAAAAGCTAAGCCCAATAAATAAAAAACCCATAATTTAAAACAATTATATACCCCTTGCCCTTCAGTCCAGGCCGGATTCCTGAAACAACCAGGTCTTAAGGTCACGGCAGAAGGAACAGAGGTCAGGGGCCAATCAGAGCTCCAGAGGGAGACAGTTCCGCAGGGTGGGCGCTCGCACAGAAAAGGCCCTACCCCTGGGCACCGNGGTGATTGGAGGTCAACGCTGGCAGGAGACACTCCCGCAAGTACCCCGGACCCAAGCC
>AZIM01000080.1:57143-71095 GCA_000516915.1 Ophiophagus hannah
CAGCATATTGCCCCCAACAATCTGGGCCCTCATTTTACCCACCTCGGAAAGATGGAAAGCTGAGTCAACCTTGAGCCTGNCCTGGTGGGATTCGATCTGCCAAGTTGCAGGCAGCTGGCTGTCAGCAGAAGTAGCTTGCAGTACTGCANNCTAACCACTGTGCCACTGAGGCTCTTAATGCTAAGACTATTGAGTGTTGTACTACTGGGTTATATTTTAAGCCATAAACTCTTAGTTGGTGCAGCTTTCAGGCCCCAATCAGTGGTTTTATTTAGAGAATAACTTGAGTGTAGAAATTTCAGAATTATTTAGTCCAGGCATTTCTGAACATATCAGAAACTTACTTCAGCAAGAAACAAGCAGAACAGATAGTAACCAGCAGAATGTGACTGTAGATCATCCACAATCTGGACATAGATTTATAATAACTTTTCATTTCTTTTCACTTTACTAGGAAGAGAAGGAAGCATATGCTTTTTCAGGGCACAGTAAAAAATACTGCAGATCATGACAGATAAACAATAGAAAAATGATGAGCCATTAATTGGTCGACCATTGAGTTAAGAATCTTAAGACCAGAGCTTGTTATGTTTGCAACTGTTGAGAAGTGCTGACCTTTTCTCTTCCTTTTATAGACATGAAGGAACCAGTGTTTGACTTTGTTCAGCCACCCAAATATCATCCTCCCCAGAAGAAATATCCACACCGTCAACCTCTGAGGTACCTGGACAGGTACAGGGACAGTGATGAACCCGCCTATGGCATTTACTGAGCAGACGAACATACCGTACTTATTTCCATAGGAGATCTGAACAGAATAATGTGTTGGGGGGGGTCCTCCCCCCCACCCCCTCCCCCCCAAAAAAGAACAGAACAGAAGTTCCATAAAATATCATTGAACGTGACCCAGCTTGTCATAACCCATTTGGAAGAAAATCCAGTTTCCATCTCTCTTGTGTATATGTGTCTCAGATGTTTTGCTGATTTTTTCCCAGTATTTGATCAAAAAAACCTTGAAGAATAAAATATTTTTATTTGAATAAAATACAATACATTACATGCTGCAAAGTGTTCAATCGCTATAGAAGCTGGACTATGCATTATCTTTCATATTAAAGAAGAAAGAAAAGCATGATTTCAAAATATTTGAAACAGTTTCCTGGGAAGAAGCACATGGAATCACTTGCAGGCATAGGTTTCTGGGATGGTCTTGCAAAGGTGTGGTCAGCACCTTCCCTCTAGTTCCAATGTGCCTGCATTAAAGCCTCCAACTGAGATTGTATGGGAGTGTTTTCCTTTGAGCCGGTCTTGACTTCTGATGATTATCTAAACAAGTTCCTACAGTTTTCTTGACAAGATTTTCAGAATTGGTTTACCATTGCCTTTTTCCTAGTGCTGAGAGTGGCCTGACTTTGAGCCTAAGGGAGGACTCACTGTCTCCAGGTTTCTAGCCCAGTGCCTTAACCACTATACCAGACTGTCCCTCAGGGCCCAATTATGATTACAACTGATAATTCTTCAGGGGTGGGGAGTTATTGCTTTTGGTGGTTTTTTTATATTGGGTTATTATTTTTGTAATCCCGTGAAGTCACAGAGTGAGTGGGGCAGCCATATAATTTTTAAAGAAAAAATAAAATCAAGACCATTTTCAAGTTCAACACAGAAGGAAGTACAATGGATTTGTCCCACTAGCTATTAAGACTGACAATTAAGTCATACCAGACATAGTCACCAAACAAGAATTTTTATATTTAATGAAATCAGTTTTTGTTCACATACAGGAAATCTAGGAATCCAAAAATTATGTCAGATGTTGAATGTTTCGAAACATGCTGAAAACATTTTTTGATTATCATTTTTGTATCTGTTCCACTTTTACTTGCTAAAATTAGTTTCATAACCATTATAATTACTGTTAGAATGCTTAGATCAAGGTCAGATTTACTTCTTTGCCAAGCATCTGATTATGTAATCACATTCTTTTGGAGCAATTAAGAATTAAGCCATTGAAGGATTCAACCATTCTTCAAAAATGAGCATATCAAATCTAGCATGGATTTACATTAAAGCCTTCTTCCCTTGGTTTTGTTTTAATTTAAAGCTATTACCAATAACTGCAAACATAAATGAATGTGGATGCTGTTTGAAACTTACTTTAAATCATACCCTCAGAATTCAATTAAGGACGAGACATATTACAGGAACAGCTTCACACAGCAATTTAAAGAAAATATATGGCAATATTTGGAGGAAGATATATTCCATTATTTACATTTAACCTGAGTTTGTAAAATTTTACATTTAAATATTTATACTTTTTTAAAAGTCCTATACTGATTTCGTTAGTCTCCTAGCAGTTTAACAAATAAGATTTATTATGTTACTCTTTTCTCTTTTTTATAAGTTCTAGTGACCTTTTGTAATTTAGGATTGATTAAACTATGAAGCCCAAAATTTAAATAATTTTCAAAAAGTTAGCCAAGATCTTTGAGAGAAGAATACTGAGAATTCTTCGCAAGATTTTGGTTATTTTTTAAATATATATATATATATATATATATTGACACTTGCAAAAGTTACTCTCATAAGTACTGTATCTGTTCTAGTAAGTTCAGGCAAGCATTGCCCTTTTTTCTGCTTCTAGAGGGGATTAGAATTGTGGTATCTTGAACTTTTTGTTCGATAGGGTATGATCTGTGGTTTAATTATGAAAACAATGAAAAACATCTTTTTGTAGCTAATCTGTGTTTGACACGCACTAAAGGATAAAGCAGCAACCAGGTAAATATCATGAATTGCCATTATTTCTCATTTGTGTTTGTGTCCACTTAAGTATCCTAGAATTGTAGAATTGGGGAGGTTTTAGTTTTTGATCTGGCCATTCTTGACTGAAGTCAGTGATCCAGAATCACTGTATTGAAGTCAACTCAGTTCCAGGAAAGACTTAAACCGGAAGTCTCCAGCAAACACTTAACTGTTTTACCTCATGAAGACTAGTCCAAATAATCACTATGGATTGGGTGTTGATCTTTGGAAACATACAGATAACTGCTATAGAAACAAACAAGCCTTTACGTATTAGCCAACAAAACATACGGGCAAAGGTTCTAGCTAAAAAATTCCAAAATGGGATGGAGCCTATAAAATGGCTAGTATGAATGTGTGTTGTCACAAGGGTGGGAGGGATGGGGGTTATTTTTTTATTTTTATTATTTTTACTTTTTATACGCTATTTTTATATCCTTGTAAGCCACCTTGAGTCATTGTGGGAGTAGGTGGCAATATAAATTTTCTAAATAAATAAATTGGATTAGGATATTTAAGATTGGGCAGGACTTGGAACAGGAAAACTCCTTTAGGAAAACTGTCCAATAATCCAATCATCACAACTGACAGGGATCAAACCCTGCACAATGAGCCATAACATAGTTTGTTTAATTTTGGTTTAAGGTATTGTATGAGGCCAGTCATTCTGGTTTTATGTGTCTGGGATTATGCTTTAGCACAATGTGCGATCCCAGCCATTTACGGATGATTCAACAAACCATAGTTAGAAATCATGAATTCACCTCTGTGAGACAAGGAGGAGTGAGTTATGGACAGAGCCATCACTAGCGTGTAACTGAAAGCAAATGTTGGACTTCAGAGATGTAGAAATGTTTCTAAAGTTTATTCTCCCCTTCAGCATTCTGGAACAGGATTGGCAAACAACATCTGACTCTTTGGAGATGTAGCCGGTCAGACTAAGAACTCAGAGAAACATCCAAAATGTAATGTCAAACTCCAGAGCTTTCTCTGTTTTCTCTCTAGCAGCATCTTCCTTGGCTTAGACTCTGGTTCCCTTTTGCCCCTCCTGACTACAGGTTGAAGCACCAGCTCTCTTTGGGAAGGCAAGCAATGTAAAAAGAGGAGGTTTTTGTGCCAACCTGAAGGAGATAATCTAGCAGATGCCTGCAAAACATGGGCATCTATCTACCTTTTCCAACTCCTCTACATGTTCTGCTTAATCAGAGTGGCCTTTATGCTCAGCAGGCATTGAGCCTGCCAACCCTCAGTGCCTGCTGATTTAATTACAGAGAGGCTGGAGTTTCTCCTCCCACCCCCCACCCCCAGATGAGTACACATCTCACGCCAATTTGATTTTGAAAAGACCTTGAAAGATGCTGATCCTAAACCATCTCTGGTTTTAACTTGGAAGCATACGGGGTTTTTCTTCCAGATCAAAGGTTACTTATACTATAAAAAGCAATAAGAAGGCCTGGGTGATAACTAGAGTTGGTATTTCATTTATGCTTCGTTAAAATAAATATAGTTGATATTATGCTCCAGCCATGTATTGCCTCTTATGACTATTAAAGATTACAATTCGTTGTCAACTTTTAGAAGCCTCATGAACTCAGCCAATCCTTTAGGAGCTGTAGGTGATCTCAGACGGTGCACCTTCAGAGGAAATAATAAAGCTCAAGTTAACTAATTAAGTTAACTAATTAAACATTGAAATAGATAGCACTGGCCTAAAGATTGTTTGAAATAAGGAGAGAAAATTCAAACCCAAAGCTTTCACTCACAAAAAGGATAATGCATTTAATATTGGGGCAATCTGAGATGACCTTAAATGCTGTGTTGTATTGTGTAAACTACAAATAGCTTCTGTCCCTTTAAGGCTCACTCCTACATTTAGGACTTCCCCTTGGGTGTGGAGTGTGTTATTTTCTCTTTCCCTTTTAACTGTGCTTCCTCTGGGGAAATGGCTTTCTTTGGATCTCAGAAGCTGGAAGAGAAATTAACATGTTGCATTTGTCTGGAGATGTTTACCATCCCTGTGACTGTGCCTTGTGGACACAGTTTTTGTGAGAAGTGCATCAACAGCCACTGGAACAAAGAGGAACAAGGCCTCAATGGCAGTAAGATCTGCACTTGCCCTGAATGCCGAAAATGCTTTCCAGAGAGACCCAAACTTAGCAAAACTGTCCAACTTGAAAACCTGGTAGAGCTGCTGAAACTGGAAGAATTCCCTCCAGGTGTCGAAGAAGGAGAGAGGAGGAAAGCAGCTGGTTCTCCGGCAAGGCTATGCCCAAGTCATGGCCGGCCCTTGGAGCTTTACTGTGTAACTGAGAAACGCTGCATCTGCTGTGTGTGCACAGTGAGAAGCTGCCAAAAGCACCAGAGGGTTCTCTTTGAAGAGGGACGGAAAACTCAAGAAGTAAGTAGGGTGGTAGGGTCAAGGCGTGTGGCTGGTGGGCTAGTAGAATTCACCCTATAGCATATACAGCCCAAATCTAACAGAGGCTGAGACTTACCTAATGCTAAAAGGGACTAGGCTGTGGCTGTAGTCCTCAAATTACAACCTTTTGTTCAGCAACCATACAAGTTACGGCATGCAGAATGAAGGGACTTAACGACTGGTGGTTAAAGTACAGGGCCCCCAAAGTCAAGTGGTCAAAAATTGGGTACTTGGTAGCCACATTTGCAAGCACAGGGGAACTTCGACTTCCCCCTGCCTGTGCTTTTTTGGTCCCCTGCTGCCTTAGCTGACCTTCACCATCGGTTTAGTAGTGCTGCTGAGCAAGTGTGCCCAGTCTGGCCCTTTTGCAATTCTTCCCCAGGTTGCTCCCAAGAACTGGAGAAGATGCAGGCAGCGTGATTCTTGTCAGCATCAGGAGCAAGATGATGAGAAGGTCAATGGGTCAGCAGAGTGCACTGTGGCATGGGCTACTGTGGCTCAGTTTGAGCTGGGCTTCATGCTGCAAAAGGATTTGTGCTGCACTGGGGCTCAGGCACTGCATCATGGCTCAGGAGCTGCAGGAAGTCACAGCGCTGCAGCATGCATGGTTCTAGGATTGCTTACTGCCTTGCAAGGCAGGGTCCAGGGCAACCACAAGGGCAGAGATGTGGGAGGATGGGAGTAGTTGAAGGGGAAGCTTATCTTGAAAGAACCCAGGATCAGGGCTGGGAGAGATCAAACCCTGAATGGCTTTGATTGGGATGGATCCTTGGTTAACTGTCATGCCCCTGGTGGAGACTGACTCTGAGGGAGAGGAGGAACAGCCCACAGGGAGTGGAAGTGTGGCTCCGGAGGTTGTGGAGGAGGCTGGAGAAGGGCAGAGGCCAGCTGAGCAATCAGAGGANGGGACGCAGGGAGGAGAGGAGAGGGGAGAGACGTGGTCTACTCGGGAGGAGAGGGCCTTGATCCTCTTCATAGGCTGCAGCTGTGACAACTGAATAAGAGGACGGACATGCATATGGGTGAGCGCTGGAAACAAAGCGTGGAAATATCTCTAGTTTATGGTTCCTCTCTGAGTTTGGCGTTCTTCCCAGTGTGTATTCTGTGTCCAGCCCTTATCTTGCCTGGTTTGTGTTGCTTTTTTCCTCCTTCTTGTAACTGTTTGTGTGGGAGTTTTTTGTCTTCTGTCAAGGATATTCGGAGCTTGGAAGCAAAGTGAAGGAATAAAAGGGGCTTCACCTGTTTCCTGTGACTGTGTTTGTTTTGTATCCCACCCTGGGTCATCACATTAACAACCAGTGGAATTTGATTGATGATGGCGAACAGGGATTGGCAGGATTGCTGTTACTAAGCAATGTACTGACATGACATAAATTGAGGACTATCTGTATAATAGGCATATACCTGTATAAACCAGAACATGTTGGCATGGCTCTGGTTTTCAACTATTATAGTCATCTATTGCACCTCCAGTTAAGAGCTGTAGACTGGGATGTGTCCATAGATCACACTGTGGTAAGAATATGAGTACACCATGGGTATCGGTTTCCATTCTTTTCCACCCAGTAACACTGATGTCCCATATTGGGACCTCGTAGTAAAGGTTGGACCTCATAGTAAAGAGAACAATGCCCCTGCTAAATGCAACATTTGTCTCAAATGCAACCAATGTAACGTAATTAATAAGCTTAACAGTTAATAGTTTTCTGATGTGCCTTAAGGTATCTTAGCAAAGGTCCAACATCTCATAAAATTATATTTCCTATATTTATGTATTTACTTCAAAGTATTGATGATTTATTCTAGCCCCAAACACTCTGTAAGCTAACCACAAAACAGGATTAAAAATCAAAATATAAGGAATATGACACAAATAATACAACAGACAAATCTATGATCATTGCCCATAATGAACTCAGGCCAAAGACATATTGGAATAGTCCAGTACAGCTTTACCATAGTTGATTTCCGAGACTGAATAAAAGGGCTCTTGGGCCTCTGAGGAAGAGGATTCCACAGGGTAGGGGCTACCACAGAGAAGACCTGTTGTCTGGTCCATAAACCATGCACAATTTGAAATGGGTAATGGTTTTGCTTTGAAGTTATCTCACAAGAGATATGATCCTGACATGAACATAAGTCTAGATCTGAAGGTCTTGCTAAATCCAAAATATTACCATGGTTCAGTATGTGAGTGAACCCAATTGGCCCATATACCATTATATTTTTCCTGAGCCCATCATTCTTTCTGAAGTGGATAGCAATTCCAAGATCTTGGTCATCTTATTTCAATACAGCACAATGGTAGCAAGGTGATATTACTAGAGCTGTGGGGCCTCTGCAAAAGATTACATGGGTAGTAAGTACTTAGGTATGTTCCCTTAGATGTTTTTTTCAATGTGAATAGACTAATGTGAATATGCCAAGTGAAGTATTCTCTAAGGAAAAGTATGAAACAATTGCCCATTTGAACTTCAAGTCTGCTTTAACAGGAGTCAATCAAGGAAACCTTGGAAGAAAAACGAAAAGAGGCAGAAAAAATTGCGGCAGAAATCAAGAAACTGGAGCAGCAGATGGATCATGTTACAGTGAGTCTTTAGAAATAGTTTGTGCTTCGCCAGTGCACATTTTAATCACTCGCTCTTGTGATAGCTGCTGAATAAACAAAGAGGTTGTAATTTCCTCCCCATTACTAGTTTGTGTCCACTAGGTAAAGGATAGTACCCCTTCCATTGTCTTCCGTCTGCATTTTATTTTACTGCTATATGATGCCTTAAGAAAAGTAGAGAGAGACATTAGCTGCTATGAGGGTAATTTGATGTTTTGAATGTTGGCTTTCTACAGGTTTTCTCAATGAAGTTCAAATCAGGAATTTTGCAAAAGTTTAATCATCTCATGGAAACCCTAAAAGAATGCCAGAAAAAGGTGTCGGAGGTAGTTACAAGTGAGCATGCTGCTTTGCTAAAGCAAATGCAAGAGAACCAGAACTGTCTACAGCATCATTTGGAGACTGTCATGCAATACAACAGAACAGCGGAAGAAGCACTGATGAGCTCTGCGGATGATGTCTTGTTTCTTGAAGTGGGTAAAAAAATGTGTGTCTCCGTGAATTGGGAGAATGTTGCTGTCATTGTAGGCTTAATACTGTTTCTTTGCCAAAATTGGGATCAGAGTATCAAAAGCCAGCAACTTCAGAGGCCCCTTTTGGATTTTTCTTTTTTTTACCTCTATACATGCATTTGGAATGCTGAGAGCATATTATGAGCACTGGCACAAATAGCTTAAAAGTAGCTGCCACAATAGGAGTGTAGTTACTAGAGGTTGAATCAGTGAGATTATTTCCTAATGTTTTCTCTGGTCTCAGGACATTTCTTAGTATATCTTCCTTCCTCCCTCCCTCCTTCTCTCTCTCCCTCCCTTTTTTTTCCATTGGAAACACCCCTGCTGGTTTATGCAATATTCTTCCAACTTTGATTTTTAGATTATGATAACTCAATGATCTTCTCCAATTCTTTGCCTTCTATTCTTCTATCTCCTGGTATTGCCACATCAATTATCCACATATATTTCTTCTTTTCCACCACAGTTAACTCTAATGTGTTATGCACCAAGACTCTTATCAGTTTGTATTTAGAAGTCCCACAATGTTTTAACCCGTTCATTTTCAACTATTTTTTTCAACTGTGTGTTCCCATCATTATTATTGCTGGCAAGTGATAATTTTTACTGATGTTTCAGTAAATCATTTTGGTGATTGTGTTATGCTGTTGTTTATAATCAACTTGTGTGTTCTTTTTACACTACATTATGGATGTTTATATTGGATTTAGCAATTTTGTCCACCTATTGAGTCCTTCCCAAGGATCTGGGATAGGCAGATTTGTTGTTTAATAATGTTATAGGTGTCATCACAGGAAGTAAGCTATTGTAAGTAAAGCTGCCTTTTGCAATTGACTGATGGTGATTTGTCAATGCTGATAGTGTTCCAGTGGTGTTCCAGATGTTTAAGAATTGGCCCCAAATTGTCTATTCCTATTAGTATTATTTTGTTTTCTTTTGCCGCAAGTGTTCTATTTGCAGCCTTTATATTTTCTTCAGTTCTTTCTCATTTAATCTGCTTTCTCCAGGTATTAAAATATCCACTATCCAAATTCCTTTGTCTTTCTTATCAACAATTGTTAAGACTGGGGTGTTGTGTGGCAAATGCTTCTTTATTTTAATTCTAAAATCTCAGAGCACTTTAGCTTCTTCATTTTCTGTTACTTTGTCTGTTTCATAACCTCACCAGTTCGTACTTACAGGCAAATTGATTTTATTTTTTTATTTTATTTATTAAACTTACATGTTGCCCAATTGCCAGAGACAATGTAAAAACATTGGATAAAATTCAGAATAAAACATTAAAACAATAAATAAAGATTTTAAATTTTAAAAAATGGAATTAAAATGAAATTAAGCAGGATGGAGAAGAAGGGCGCAAAATGCAATGATATTTTGGCAGGTATTCCAATGCACCATTGTTGCTACATTTTTGTGCTGTGGTTTGTAATCAATCTGTGAGATCCTCTTGCAGCTGCTAATCAGGTGGTCCATGGTTTAATTTTTTTGCAGAGTTGGCATTTGCTGCCTGTTGCTGTCTTCTCAATTCTGGTTTTATATGCATTTGTTCTTAAGGCTTGATCTTGTGTAGACAGAATTAGACTATTTTTTTCTTCAAATTTCCTGCCCCTGGCCTAGCCATTACCAGGTCTTGTTTTCTCTGTTTTGATTGCTAGTTGTTGTTTTTTATGTACTGTATGTGTAATACTTTGCCTCGCCATCTCTCTTTTCTATTCTTCATTTGGTCTTTCTTGTAAATCAGTTTGGTTTCTTTGGTATTCAATAAGCCTCCATGGTGTAGCTTTGATGCATATTCTTCACTGTGCTCTTGCTATATTTTAGATTAGCCATCTTTGCTGCAGTCTAGCGGAATAATTATTTTCTATTTTTTTGCAGGAGCAACATCTCCTTTCTCCTTCTAGTAAACTGGAAGTTCCTCCAGTCATTCAACTTGACTTGGATAAGAATGCAAATACCATTACCAAGTTCTTCACTGAATTCTTCAGGCTTTTGGACACCCTTCAGTCAAATCTTTTGGATCTACAAATGGATGGCAGAAAAAGTAACTATCAAGCTGTTTTATGGGCAATGAGAAAACTGGGTCACACTTGACAGGTCAATTTCCTAGCAGATATTTAAGAATCTGGTAACACGTTTTTAAAATCTCAGTCTAGCCACACTATGCATCCAGTGAAGTGAGTTGGAGCTCAGAAAAGCTCATGCCTTTTCTAATAAGATTTTATTTTGTAATAAAATTTGTTAGTTGGAAAAGGAGCTAACAGATTTCTCCTTATTTTGTGCTACCTTAGACTAACATGGCTTTCCTCCGATGACTGGCAGGTGCATGAAAGTATATTACAACAAAGTAGGGGTTGGAGGCTTTGTTGAGGCACACTTTTTGTAATGGGCTTTGTGTCATCACGGCCAGGACCAACTTCTTTGGCTCTTGTTTCCTTTGTAAAAAGGCTGAGTGAATTTAAGGAGTGGAATCTGTGCCTTACAGTGACTTAAGCATCTTTTCCCCTTAAGACTCACTGAAAAAAAGAAAACATTGGACATTTTGAAATGTTTGGATTGGTAAAGGAGAGAAATGAGTACCTTCATCATCCCTAAACCCTTTATGTTCTCACCTCACAAGAACAGAAGACAAATTTGAGCTCTGCTTATATAGCTCTGTTCAGGAGGCTGCAAAGGGAGCATCAGGAGAGCTACATACATGCACCACTCTTTTTTTTAATTTTATTTATTTTCAAAATACATATAAAATTTACATTTTAACAGTTCTGTGTCAAGCGTTACTTATATACTTAAATACAATATTTACAATTCTTCTCCATATCAAACCTTATTTCTCTTATCTAACTATATATGTAACATTTCCCAAACCTCATAGAAATCAGACTCTTCTTTACCTTTTAGTTTTCTCGTCAGTCTGTCCATCTTGGCACAATCAAGTATTTTATTTATTATCATATTTTCTGAAGGTACATCATCTATTTTCCAGCTTTGGGCATAAGCAATTCTTGCCGCTGTTAATATATGTTGTACGATGTATTGGATATGTTTCTTTGGGTTTCCTTTAATCATCCCCAGCAAAAAAAGCTTCTGGCTTAAATTCAACATCATACCCTGTAATTTCTCTTATCCATTTTTTCAATTTTTCCCGGTATTTTTTAACTGTGGGGCATTGCCACCACATATGATAGTATGTTCCATCTGTGAGCTTACATTTCCAGCATTGCGATTTCATATTAGGGTATATTTTGGCCAATCTTGCCGGTGTCAAATGCCATCTTTAAAACATCTTGATTAAATTTTCTTTATATGCTGTTGATAACATTATACATGCACCACTCTTAACTGCCTACCACAGCTGTGAAAAAAATAATTTTGAATGTAAGAGGATAATACTGTAATAATAGGAAAACTATTTTGATTAGCCTATTGAAACTTGATTTGTGTAGTAAGAGTATTCAGATGGATGCCCATTCCCCACAATAGTCAGCAAAGTCCAGATCACCTAAGCGATTTTTGAAATGTGTATTCACCAAAAAGATGTAATTCTGAATAGCAACTCACCAAGATGTCATTTAAAAAAATCTTTAGTAACTTTCAGATTCATACATTTATTGCCTCTTTTTCATTTACCATATGAAACACATTTCTGTTCTTTTTCCTGAGTGATTAATAAAATCAAGGATGGTATTTTCCCAAGTGTCATGGCGGATTTTGTTGATTTATTTCAAGTTTGTTCCTGTTCAAAGCTATAAATGTATACGTACCATTGAATGGCTTTTACAAATGCTATTTAATCATTAGAAACTTTTTTAAAAAATTCCTTCCTTCCATTTTCCCACAAATGCTGGGACTTTTTTCCCCCCGGATCAACCAAGTGTTGGTTCCAATGGTTGCAACAGAAATTGACCAACCAACTTGTTGCCTGAACATGATGTTCTGGGCTGAGAAGAGAGTGATTACCCCAAGTCACCCAGCTAGCTTTCATATCTAATGTGGCACTTGAACTCACAGTCTCCTGATGTCTAGTCTGGTGCCTTAACTACATGACCAAACTGTCTGTTCTGTGATTTTTAATATATTCTATTACCATTTGGAAATTTTTTGAAGTTTGCTTTCTTTCTGCTGTTGAATTTTTCTTCTCTATTGCATTGTGCAGTCAGACTTGAGCCAAAGGTATTTGTGAAGAGGATGCCTGGACCTTGTCTTTCAGAGAATGAACTAAGGACAAAGCTTCTAAAGGGTAAGAAACTGGGCTGATAAGTGGGGTCTCATTCTTTAATATTTTATTTTATTTTTATTTTAAAAAATTATATTACTGCCTACTCACACATGGCAACTCAAGGCAGCTTACAAAGATATAAAGATACACAAAGATGTCTCCCACTGATTGTTTTGTCAGTGAATGCACTCTCTTCGAGAAATTTTAGTTGCAGTCCTAAAAGGAATTTATACAGTTGCCCAGAGGCTAAGCGTGGGACAGCAATACAAAGTTATACAAGATACAGCTCCCTCTCCATTAAAAGAAGAAAAACAAACTCCTTATTTACTCCATATTGTAGAATGGTGACTACATTGGCTGAATTTGCTGCTCCCTGCTCATGTAAGAAGTTACTTATGCGAGTAGGCTTTTCTTTGTATGTGTAAAGCATGTTGATCCTTGTGTTTGGTAATTCTAAAACAAAGATCTCAGAAAAAGATCTGTTTTCCAGCTGAAAACCTGCTCCTCCAAACAGCTGCTTGTCTCAGTGATAACGACACACACAAAATAGGAGATGACAAATAGTAACCCAAAAGAGGAAAAATATATTTTCACAACAGCAGGTCAGGTGCCCATTACTAATGCTCAAGGGGTTTTATGTTCCCTATTTGGTTTTCCCTTGACTTCACTCTATGCTTATATATCTTTAAACATATTCTCTGTGCTTTTATATCTTTTTGTATGAGCGTGAAATAAATTCCCAGATTTCCCTGTAAACTCTGTTTTGCCTAAGCATTATCTGGGTCAGTTGCCTTAATAGTAATTCCAGATAAGAGTTCAAAGGTGCTTAAGAGGGATGGGACAAGTACCATAGTGGACACTTCTGCAGTTCTCCCTGCTCCCTTCTTCTGGATGGAAGAGTTTGTAATCTAGCCAGCCCTTAGCCATGAAAGTCAGCTGGGTGACCTTGGACCAGTGACTCTCAGCCCAACCCACCTCACAGGGTTGTTATTGTGGGAAAAATAGGAAGACGAGGATGTGTTGGATATGTTTGCTGCCTTGAGTTATTTGTAAAAATAATAAAGGTAAAAGGTAAAGGTTCCCCTCACACATATGTCTAGTCGTTTCCAGCTCTAGGGGGCGGTGCTCATCTCCTTTACAAAGCTGAAGAGCCAGCGCTGTCTGAAGATATCTCCGTAGTTTATGTGGCTGGCATGACTAAACGCCAAAGGCACACAAAATGCTGTTACCTTCCCACCAAAGTGGTCCCTATTTTTTTACTTGCATTTTGACATGCTTTTGAACTGCTAGGTTGGCAGAAGCTGGGACAAGTAACGGATGCTCACTCCTTTATGTGGTGCTAGAGATTCGAACTGCCAACCTGCCGACCTGCCGACCTTTCTGATCGACAAG
>AZIM01000080.1:71106-86232 GCA_000516915.1 Ophiophagus hannah
AGCCACTGAGCCACTGCATCCCTAATAAAGGATATAAATAACCAAATAAATAAAATTGGTAGACCTGGGAGACTAATGTAATGAACAGCCCTGGTACAAGTAAATATATATCTGTGGGTTTCTCTCTTCCATCTGTTGACAACATTTCCCTGCTTATGGATACTGTTTGAGGATTGCATATTTTTCTCTAAATTTGAAAAATAGAAAATCACTTATTTGGTAGCTGGATCCTATACAGGCAATCCTTGACTTAATTGAGCTCAGAATTATGGTTGTAAGTCCTGCCAGTCATTAAGCAGGTCACATGGTAGTCATTAAGCAAACCCATTGTCCGTAATGGGCATATTTGCTTGCAACTGGAAGTAAACATTGTAAATAGCAGTCAGGGGACTGAAGAATGCTGCAAACAGCCATAAATGTATGCCGATTGTTGAATGGCCACAATGTGATCATGTGACCATGGGTGAGTGAGTGGAGACGTCCACCAGGACTTCAAATCCAGGTCATAGTACTTTTTTTTTTGGCTCCATCGTAACTTCTAATGATTGTCAAGCAACTGGTCATAAGTCAAGGACTACCTGTAAGTAAATTCTGATGAATTCAGTGGGACTTGACTTCCCAATAAGTATTTGGCCTGCAGGGTGAAGAATATAATAGAAATGAATACTTGGGATAAATTCCCTAGGCTTGATAGGGATGTTTCAGAAATCTGTTCCTTGTCTTTATCAAAAGGTCACAATTTTATCTATTTATCTTTCACTTATTAAGAAGGAAGGAACCAAGGGCATAGTCTTGTTGCCCAATATGTTACCCAACAAATTCCACATGAAGAAAACCTATTTACTTTCTCTACTTTTATCAGTCACTACAATTAAATTTGTGTGAATTGCCAGTTGCACAATTCTTCTGAATGCAGTATTGTACAATATACAGATTTTCAAATATGTTTCAGAGATGATGTGAGTCAGCAAGTGTAGCAGAAAGCACCGCAGGGAACAAGTGAAACAGGAAAAAACTGCAGAAAAGCAGTAGGCAACTGAAAAGCTGTAAAAAATGCTAGTCTCCATTTACACAATATTCTGAGATGAAATATTTTTAACCAGTTAGTTCAGTATGTGCTGTAAACCCAGATAGCATGTTCAGTTTATGGCTTACTGCAATTAGGTTAATTAAAAAAAACTACTGAATTCTGTTCACTATGAATTAGCAACCCAAGTTTGGATTTAAATATTCCATTGAACAAAAAGAATGCAACTTCAATGTAACGCTAGTTTTTTCCTCTAAAACTTGTCCACTGTAAAAATTTCTGGAGGGCTCCACATTTGTCTGAAGCAAGTTTCTCCACTTATATCAGTGGGCATTTTATGATCCAAGCTCTAATCTTAAATTTCTACATTTTTCAATCACAATATTCTTGTGGGTCTGATGTTTTTAAAATCAATTTTCTCATTTAGTAAGGATATGAAAAAGCACTGCAATCTATAAACTATGTTGCTCTCATTTTGAAGATGAAACAATATTTGGAAAAGTTGCCTGTTCTAGGAAAATTAAAGTTTCCTGTTCTTGGATAAAATGAAACATGTAATAGTTTTAAATATTCTGGACATAGATAAAAGAAGGATCCAAGATGAGTTTTCTTGTCTGTGAAAGTCAGGACTAGATGGCAGCAGAAAATACAGTACAATAAACTCTAAAATGTTGCTGCCAACTAGTTGTTAATACAGGTCTTGTATCCTTGGCCCTAATGTTCCCTGAAATAGAGGTATTCTAAGTTAAGTTTCTGTGTTAACCTCTCACAGCAAAAAACAAAGCCTTCAGTTAATTACTTTCTGTGGTATAGGAGGACATCCTGACAGAACATAATAGAACAGAAATAGAACCACCAGAAGATGGACTCCATCTTAGGAAATGCAAAAAATTGCCCCGTCTTACTATCCGTATTTAAATCAGAAATGCATATTGAAAGTACATTGGAGTTAGGATTACATTTATAATACTGTATCCAGTAATGCACAGAACGAAAAATTGCTTATGAGTCATGCACACACCTTGATCAACGAAACAACTCTTTTATTTTAAACTTACAGAGCTAGATGATCTCTAGCAAACAGGTTGAAACAAGAAAGTTCAAACACACCTTTGTAACAAAATGCACCATAGATTGCACCAACTGTGCACAAGAGCATTTTAAAAATGAATTTCTTTTAACAAATTTTATAGAAATAAATGCAATACCACTGGCCCCTAAAGGTTTGTTTGCTATGGCAATGGGTTTAAGGGAAGGGAAGGAACTATGGGAGAGATGTCCCAAAGATGCTTTTCAAATGGCTGTCTCATAAGTAAAAAAAAAACATATATTTGTACCTTCATGACTACAGAGGTGTGTGTACATTACATAACCCAGTAAATAGTTTGCCCTACAATGATGTCGTCTGTGGAACATCCAGCCAAAGTTATTTTATGACTGTTGATTGCACAAACTCATCACTCTTGATTGTTTCTAGTGCATCTGGTTGATAAGGCTCGTTTTATATGCCTCTCAGTCTATCTCATGATTGATAGAGACAATTGTGACATCACTTATTTTCTTTTTTTTTTTTTTCATTTTTCGGTTCCTGCTTTTAAAGAGACTTTGTATGCAGATTAACACGTAAGGAACCAGTTAATCAGATCTCTATTTAATTTATAAGTTGCATCTAATTTTCCATAAATATAGATGCAGTCGTTCCTCTTCTTTGGCAAAGATGAAAACTAATCAAAATGGAAAACCATAGTTGTTTCTCATACAGCTGTTTGTTTTCAGTAACTAACAACAATAAATACAAGATCTGTGATGTACATACATCTATCTACTTCCTGTGTTTGACTTCTGGTTTCTATCTCTAGGGGAAATAATTATCTCATTAAACATCTTTAGGCAGAATGCTAAGCAAAGGATTCCTGAATTGCCAGTAAGAACAGGCACTCTTTATCATGACATAGATTTCAAAGAGACTATTGTGAGCTCTTCAGCTAGGAGTAATCCTTGGCCCTGAAACTAGTTTTCAGTTTTCATCAGCTATATCATAGGAGCCAGGATAGAAACCAGGAGACTCTTTAAGTTCTACTCCTGCCTTAGGCACAAAGTCAGCTGGGTGACCTTGGACCAGTCACTTTTTTTTAGCCTTAGGGAAAAAGCAGGGCCAAACTACTTCTGAAAATGTTGCCAAGAAAACGGCAGAGACTCATCCAGGAATTGAGACTGACTTGAAGGCATCAAACTTCTTCTTCTTGTTGTTGTTTTCCTACTTATTACACTACTATGGCTTAGTATTTTCCAACCCTAAAAAGTTAATTTTTCATTACGTATCTGACATGAATACATAATGTAGAATCCATGTTAAAGACTCCACTTCTAAAAATAATGCTGACTTTTGACACTAACAAACAAGAAGCAAAATTACATTACATCAAAATTTATTTATTATTTACTTATTATTTGGACTTGTATGCCGCCCCATCTCCCGAGGGACTCGGGGCGGCTCACAACTAAAAACAAACAAATATACATACAATACAGATAAAACCAGATTAAATAGCACAACAAGCCCAAATTTAAACAAGTTAAAACAACCCGTCACCAACCCCAGAAATCAGCCCACGCCGGCCTGTTCAAACAACCAGGTTTTTAGATCGTGGCGAAAGGAACGGAGATCGGGGGCCAAGCGAAGCCCCAAAAGAAGCTGATTCCACAAGGCCGGTGCCACTACAGAATAGGCCCTTCCCCGGNTCCCGAGGAGTCCCCTCCTGTGCGCCCGTACATTATGTACAATTAATGTACAATTACCGTACATTAAAAGTTTGGAAAATACAGAATAACAATAAAGGATCTGTTCAATAATGCCACTCCTAACTTTTAAAATTACACTAATACTTTAATAATATCATCCTGCTTCAATGAATGTGCCAAATAGAAAATATTCCTGGAAGGAGGTAAATTGGTGATCTTAGATTCTTTTGCTTTTTCCTAATATATTATCACTGTCACTCTCACAGATCAGCAGAATTTGACATTTGATCCAGTCACAGCCAACAAATACCTGCAGATATCCAATAATAATCAGAAAGCAGCTCATCCCCAAGTTTTTCAAAAACCAAAGCCAAATGACCCTCAAAGGTTTGAGCCTTGGCAAGTCATGTGTACTCAGAATTTCAGCCAAGGCAGTCACTACTGGGAAGTAGAGTTATCCAACCACTCCATCATTGTTGGCGTAGCATGCAAAACATTCACCAGATTGAAACAGGCTCATCAGAAGTTCACCATTGGGTTGGATAAACTCTCCTGGGGCCTGCATATCCAAGAAGACAGCTACGTGGCTTGGTACAATGGCAAGTCTACAAAGATCAAAGAACCTCTGTGCAAATTCATTGGAGTTCTATTGGACTGTGATCAAGGAATGATATCCTTTTACAGCATAGACAATAATATGAAATGCCTCCATGCTTTTCACACCACCTTTATGGAGCCTCTGGTCCCAGTTTTCTGGCTTTGTGAAGGTACAGCTGTGACTCTTTGCCAAAGGCCACCCAGCCAGATTATAACTGATGAGAGGTCATCTGATTTACAGGTATAGGCAAAGACTGCCCTGCCCCTCTGAGCAAGCAAATAATTCTGAAACTTTGAAAAAAACTTTTAGCTACTTGGCTGCACAGACAATTCTTTTCTTTTCTGTCTTTTATAGCTCTCTTGTGAATTGCAAGTCCTCCTTGCCCTTCCAGGTAAAGATGCAGTTACAGTAGATGCTTATATAGCAGAGAATCTGATGCATGTGTGTTTTGGGGCTGCATAAAGCTTTCCGGCAAACTACAAAAATTAAGAAATGAATATCAATAAAGAAATAGTGTAAACAAAAAAAATACCTTTTAATTGGGAAATTGTCACAGCCAATTAGAATCAAGTTGGACAATAAAGAAATGCACAATAATGTTTACCCTAGCCAGATCACTGTTCACAAGCTCTCTAGAGTCACTTTATTGTGAAGGTATGTTGTGAAACAGTGAAGTACATATATACGGTAGTTTCTCATATGGATGACTGGATACTAACAAGTTCTTAAGAATTCATTTTCCGGAAAGCAATTTTTAACATTTATTTTTGTACCCTTTTTCCTATTAGAAGAGACTATAGTAGAATGTTTTACAAAAGAATTAAACCAATCTTTAAAAAGATCAACATCAATAAATATTTGATAAGAAAACAATTATAAAAAATACAAACATTAATGTTTTATTTTTTAAAGAAGCAGTTTAAAAGGAAATCTAGATCTAGGGCAGATTTTATTTTGTTTTCCTAAGTTTGTGAAAATTTGCAGTTGAAAGAAAGCTTATTTTTCTATGAAGAAAATTATGACATATCTAAAACTAGCATTACAGATTTTTGTCATGTTTATTATCATTTTTATTCTGTTCATTCAAAAGGAAAGTTGGAATAATAATACCTAAAGATTCTCAGAACTGCCCATTAGCAAGATACCTCTTAGAATATTGAACAGAACAGGACCATATTTGCCATGTGTTGGGAGGAGGGAGGGTTGAAGAGAAACTGGAAAAAGAAAGATCAACGTCAGATCTGGTTAGAGGTTGTTTAGGAAAAGATCCAGGAAAAATCTTTCAGGTTTTTTTTTTGGTCTTTTTAAAGTTGTTAAACTCTTGTATTATATTTTCCTTTTCTGCCTATGAATTGGACTATGCTCATAATCTTCCAAGGGCATAATATCCCAAGGAGAGTAAAATTTAGGGGTCCATCATATCAAATAGGGGTCCATCTAATCCAGAGATGGCAAACCTATGACACATGTGTCAAAGGTGACATGCCATGACCTTTTGGATGACACACCAGCATTCCCCAACACTGAACAACTATTCTCAAAAGTACATCCCATTCTCCTGAAATTTTGGAGGCTGTAGAGGCCATGGAAGAGCATTCTCTGAAGCCACTTCAAGAACAAAGGCCTCATGTAATAAGCTGCAGGGGCCTGTTAACAGAAAGAGAACATTGCCTGAAGGTAAGCAGCACATGGCAAATCCTGCGGATTACACCCAATTGGTCTGCATTTTAAAAAAAATAAATGTGTAGAACATTATTTCTCTTTTTATTGGGGGGCAGTGTGACACACCAGCAAAGTCAAACTGGGCATTTTCTAAATTTTTGACCCAAAATGTTATCCATCACTGATTTAATCCTAATACCTTTCAGTGTGTACTCTTTAAATCAGGGGTGTCAAACTTGCGGCCCGCAGGGCAGATGCATCATGCGTTGGCCACTCCTACCCCATTTAGTGAAGGGGGGAAATGATACATCACGTGACACCACGAGTTTGACACCCTGCTTTAAATCATTGCCTCCTGCTACTTTCTACCTCTCAAGTAATAATGAAGCCATCTTTCCATTTATTAGATGGAAGAGGAATGATACCTTTGGATCTGAAGGACCTTTCACCAACAACCATGTTGCCACTCAGGCCTTGATGACATGTACTAATTTCTTGGCTTTAAATATCAATATGTATCTCCACTATTATAAACCCATTCAGTTATGCACAATCCAACATTACCAGCTTGTAAAAGGCTTAATTGCTAAGGAAGTGTGGTTTCATATATTACTCCTGCCCCTGTTTATAATAGTGATCACTGATTAAAAACAGAGAAAAGAAAGAATATTATATTTCAGCTGTGTTTTGAGAAACTAGCACTAGGTGGCGCTGGCCAGAGGACAGGGACTGCCTTTTCAAGCTTCACCTGTGTATCTTTCCTAGGGAATAAAATCAATTCATGGACGCTTTGAAATTAAGAGTACCTAATTTGAGCAGCAATTTTATGGCTGAACATGGCAATTGTATAAATATGGTCCAAAACAGTCAGGTTTCATTAAAAAAAAGTTAAAACAGAAATTTAAGATAACCTTTGTCATTTTTTTTACTGTGAGCACACTGGCCCACATTAAAAATGAAATTCTGTTGCCTGCTCTCCAAAGAAAGTATATATCTACCCATACACATAACACACACTTATATACATACATACAAACACATTATACACATTATTAAATATTAATCACTGTGCATTTAACTCTAGCAAAACCGGGGGGGGGGAGGAATATGCCAACAATTTATTACTCCTAATACCCGCGCTATGTGCTATCACCCAGCTATCTGCTATTGAATTGGACGGGACTCAAGAAGAGTAAAATGACGCAAATGTGTCCTGTTCGGAAAATCCGACGGCAGTCCGGAGGCGGGAACGGTCAGCTTCTCATGTTCCGAAACGTCCCCCTGGGATTCTTTCACAATTACTCACACATTTTAATAGACTACGAAGGGCGAGAAAAGCTTAACGTGGATTCATTTACTTTTCTTCTAACCCGAAGCGGGCGGCTTTCTCTTCGCCCCTTATAGAGAAACAATGAGGCGGCCCCTCGTTTGCCTTTTGGGGGCCGACCGCGGCTGCCTGGTGTTGACCTGAGTTCCCGATGGGCGGAGTTGGCGCTTCCAGCCCCTTGCCCTGCCCTGCCCGGCCTCGGGGAAAGGGGGCCAGCCCAGCGTCGCGCTCTTCGCCTCCTAGCTGACTTCATGGCAGCATGGACGCGGGCTCTGGCCCCATTAGCTCCGCTCCCAACTTTCAAGAAGGTTCTTCTTTCGGTTGCCCCATTTGCCTAGACGCTCTGAAGGACCCGGTCACCACCCCCTGCGGCCACAATTTCTGCTTGGAGTGCATCGGGGCGCACAGGCATCACCCCGGGGGCGTTACAGGAGCCGGAGGACAAAGTGCCTCCCGCTGCCCCCTGTGCCAGGAACCCTTCCCAGCCGACCTCCCGCTCCGTAAGAACCACACCCTGGCCGAATTGTTGCAGCTCCGACAGCCCGCGCCGAGCAGTCCGGGCCTGGCTATGGCACCCGAGGAAACCTCGGAGCCGTGCGCTCCAGGGAACGGCGATGCCCAGATCGAGGAGGTGCTTTGCGACTTCTGCACCGATGGGGAGAGGGCTGAAGCGGCTAAGTCGTGCTTGGTGTGCTTGGCGTCCTTCTGCGCCCCCCACTTGCAACCTCATCTGAAAAGTCCGGCTTTCCAAAGCCACCGGCTGGTTCCGCCGTTGCGGCACATCGAGGAGAGCCTCTGTAAGTTGCACCTCAAGCCCTTGGAGAGCTTTTGCCGGACCGACCGCAGCTGCATCTGCCAGCTCTGCCAGATCCAGGAGCATCGGAGCCACGAGGTGGTGGCCGTGGAGGTGGAGCGGGAACTCGTGGAGGTGGGTAGGGCCGCCTTCGAGGTTACAAAGGAGCCCCTTTGTGCGCCCTGATTCCAGAGGAGCAACGAAGGGCGCAACCTGGCCCGGCTGGCAAAGCCTTTAAGCTGCGCTCGCGATTTCCAGCCTCGGAATAAATGGAAACACACTGGCTGCCACCGTCGCTGAAAAAGTTTTGCTGGACGCGTTAGGATTTAGGAGCGTTGTTAGGAGTGGTGGTTGGAAAACAAAATTACAGATTGGAAAGCAGGGGTTGGGGAATGCGAGAATCCACATTGGAAAGGGATTGCAAAACCTGACTCAAAAAGTCCGCCTAATAAACACCTATGCCATTTTAAGGGTATGGGCTCGTTCAGCCAAATGAAATGGAATGAAAGGTAGATTGCAGGCGATCAAGAAGCACATTTCAGGTGCTTAATGTTTAAGAGAAGAAACGTTTAGGGAACAATTAATGTTTAGGGATTACCTAAAGATGTTTAGGGATTACCTAAAGTTTAGGGATTTTGAAGAAGGTTGCAATTACTCTAGGAAAGATGATTCACAGATGTTTGTAGTTAAGTTTCTGAAAAAGAGAGGGATGGGTCCCTGGTTGCTTGGGAACTTTTTCTTGGATAAAGAATGGGAAAGCATTCTGTTCAGTCTTGGAGCCAAAATAGTTCAGTTAGCCCTAGTGTACAAGGCTGACCAGACAGTCTTTTATCTAATAGATAATAGGGTAGAGTTAGATTTAGATACTGAGATTAATGGGTGAAGAATCCTGCTTAATGTAGGCAGCTGATTTAATTAAGTTAAAGATACTCTTCAACCTGCTGATTTGCAAGCATGCTGGGTCCAAACCAACAGGAATGGAATTTCTGGGAGTAGCAATTCCCATTTGTACACAGGAGTTCCACATTAGGGAAATCAGGATTACAAAATTGACTGCCTTACCAAGGTAGGAGGACCACAACAGAGTAAAATAAAAGGGAAAGAGAGATATCAAAGGACATTTTATATTTTTCGGGCTCACAAATAAACTGCTGGGAAATAGGACATCTCTGTTGCTGGTCTGAGACAGCTGTAAATGGGAATGAATGAGCTTCATGAGAACCCTCATTCCATCCTGTAATGTTTCATTGCAAAGGAATTTTTGGCGTGGCTATCACATGATTCTTGGTAGTCATTATATACATAAGTTTAAGAGAAGCAAGAGGTTTAGGGGTAAATTACAGATCTGGCATGTTGAAAGGAGTTCAAGGAACATTTGGCATCATGAAGGAATTATACTCAAATTAGGGAGTGGATTTTTTTGTTTTTATTTTAATTTTTCTAATTTGAAATATTCATAATCCTCCACTTATGACCAGTCATTTAACAACCATTTGAAGTTATAGCACACCCCTGAAAAGCTACCTATAATCTGATTTTGAGATTACAGTCATTGCAGAATCCCCATTGTCACCTGAACAAAATTTGGGCAGATTCATCTTTATGTCCAACTACAGGGATGCTGCATTGCCCCTTCACCTATCTCCCCTCGCAAGTCCCTGCAAGCCTTGGGCCTGCTTCCCACCACACTGGGTCCCACACCGTCCACTCCAGTCACCGACTGCTCACTTTATAATTGCAAGACTGAATATGGTTCAGGCTGTTTATAATTTTTCACTTTTCTGTTTTGCTTACTGCTATTTATGCTTTTGCGGGGCAGGGTTTATAGTTATTTCAATATATTTTAATAAAGTAAAATAAATAAAAGGGGTTACACTTTAAGGCAAGTTATAAACTAAACAAGAAGGCGGCAGGTTTCAATCCTGGCATTGTCTGTAAAAGTAAAGTTGATTAGCCTAGCTGGGAAAGATTGACTGTTGGAGGCCTCTCTTAGTAAGAGCTTAATCTTTACATAAATGAACACAAAGTGCCCAAGGATGGGTGGAATAAGTGTTATAGAGCAAGATTAAGGCATAGAGGTACAAACCCCTTTTGTTGACCTAGGGGTCAGGATATTAGCTGTGCCCATGATATGTTGATTAGGCTTCCTTGGTTGCTGTTTTCTATTTGAATTGGATGTTCTTTTATTATTTTGTATTGATACTTAGCATTTGTTAGCTGCTTAGAGCTGCATTTGCACAGTGGGCAACCATATAAATAGATTTAAATAAAAAAGATCACCATATTTTTTCACCAAATATCATTGATAAAAGCACTTCAAACCTACTGCTCTTCAAATGGGTTGAACTATAGCTCTCATCATCCCCTCCTTCCAACATGTTGACCAAGGATAGTGAATTGTAATGCAATAACCTGGGAGGGCATCCATGAAGGAATTCTGCTATGAAGGAATAGGAGAAGCTTGATGGTAGGCACAAAGTATGATGGAAGACTCACCTGTTCAGGGGAACTTCAGCGTGATGTTAAAGTTGTAGTAGATCAAATGCTTAATAAAATCTATTTTAAAAAATAAAGTTGTAGTAGTTCATGGGTGTAAACTGGCAGCCCGCAGGCCAGATGCATCACGCACAGTCCATGCCCACCCCAGCTCTGTGAATGGGAAAAATGCCACACAACATCATGTGATGGCAATGTGACATGGCGAGTTTGACACCCATGTAGTAGATTATCTGTGTATGACAATGGAGCGCAGGTGACCTAAACAGTTGCTAGAAGAATGGCCAGAGCTCATTATAAAAGAGGCGGAATACTACTTGGGAATTGCAAAGAAACAAAAAGTGTTGAAATTCTGTGAGCTACTGGGCCCGCTTGGAATTTTGAGAATGTCATAGCTATCTACGTAAAAATGCCCATGCAGGGAAAGGGGAGCTAATTCACAAAATAATTCCCATTAGTGTCATGAATAGTCACTCTATACCACAAATTATTCTTCCTTACCTTATATTTGTTCTTTGGCATATTTTCAAAAAAACAAAACCCTAAACCTTGGGCATTGAGCTCCAGTATTCTATTTTCTAAGAAAAGAACAAGGGATGTGTAGCCTAAAAAAGAGAAGGCCAATGGAAGAAATGACGGCAGTCTTCCAGTGCAAAAAAAGGCTGTCACAGGGAAGAGGGGGTAGCTATGTTCTCCATAGAGCCTAAGGATAGAGCAGAAACCATCTCCGAACAATTGTTTACAAATAAAGATCCAAGCTCAAAATGAGGAATTTCCTAACTTGAAGAGTGATTAATCCATGGAACAGCATGCTTCCTGAAGTTGTGGATGGGGATCTAACACTGGAGGTTTTCAGGCAAAGGTTGGACATCTGTTTGATTGGGATGGTCTGAGGATTCCTGCCTCCAGCTGGAGTTTGGACGCCAAGATCTCCAAGGCCCTTCCAACCGTATGAGCCTTTGAAAGTTTATGGCGACTTTGAAAGGCCTGGAAGCGTTCTTGGGGATCAGTATGCTGCTAGAGAATTTTGCTTTGCAGCCTGCGGGTTTCCCATTTTTAAATTAAAATGATTTTTTAAAATACCTAGCAAGCACTCAGGGAGGACTTAGATACCTGCAATGTCATGTTGTAGACCACAGTCTTTGGGGATTTTTGTCAGATTATTCAGTTGCAGGAATAATTTTTGTTTAGGGCAAAAGCAACTGCACGCTAACTTATATGGAAATATTTCCAGTTACCAAGTCTCGGTTTGGCCCTGTGCAAAATAGTTTATGATGGATGGGAAATCCGTGCTTGGGAGGGGAAAGCCTCTGAGTTCTGAATTGCAGCCAGACAAGTAAATACAAAAGTCACAATGACTGGAACGAATTGTGGAGGGGAGGGGGGGAATTGGGTGTAGTCAATTTTCCTCTGAAGTGAAATTTTGCACTATTATCTTTAAAATAGTGTAGAGTTTACTAACTTGTAAGGGAATAAATAGGTAGGAATTGGAATAGACAAGATTCTAAGATTGGGCTTGTGAATGGATTTGTAAAGATGTACATCCATTTGTATGCATGAAACAAATATCAATAAAAGTTCCAAAACTGGTTTGGCATAAAAAAGAAATACTAAACATAGGAACTAGCCAATAGGGTGTCAGTCACAATCATTGTAGTATTTTTTTTATTATGCTGCTAATTCTATTAAACTTTCTCCCAGATGTACAAACAACTATGTACAGATTAACATGTTGAATTTTTTTAGAGAAAAGGCATGCTATTGGATGTTGGCACTAAACTAGGGAAATAATATCTATTTCACATAGGCTAATCTTGAATGTGTCTGTTTTATTAAAAAATAGGTGATATTGCTAAAGAATATTATTTGAATGCAGAAAGAACTTGGTTAGGTGATAAAGGTTTAAAATGGCTTCTAGGGAGAGAGTATGGGGAAGAACTTTAAAATCTAAAAAGTGTTAAGAGTATTGTCTAAAAAGTTTGGAATGCAATTAACAGGATGAAACAATATATGAATAGGAACAGTTTGAAAAGGAAGAATTTCTCAGGAGATAATAGTTACAGAGTTCGTCAGGGAAAAGAACTGTCAGGACTATAGTATCATCAGAACTGCAGTTTTAATATCCTCTTGACATCTTCTTAAGCAATAATTTACATTTTTTAGTTATTTTCAAGAATAAGTCACTAGATGCAAGTTTAGATGATAGTCTGGGTCATGAAAGTTAAGCTACCCACAATCAGGTTTGCTTACCATCCTGTGAGAACCAGTCATGAAATGATAGAGGCTGATAGAAACATTAGTCCTGAGAGCCTTTCTGAGAATACATCATGGTTTTGGGGGTGGATTTGGTTGAGAACAGTTAGGAAAAGCAGATGAAGATGATTTGACTCAAGGAAGTTGTTTGGAAAGAAAAAGAGAAGCGGAATGCTTAGTTTTCAGCAGTCTTCCCTAGAAAGAATTGATTGGGGCTCAAGAGAAGCTAGAAATTAGTGTTTCAAACTATCAAAAAGGACTTTCTGGTGCAAAGACAAACATTTATTTGAACTTCTGGTGATTTGTGCCTGGCTTGCCAAACCATACACATACAAGCAATCTGTTTTGTTTGGATTTGGAAAGAAAGCGAAGCAAACAAGGAGCAGGGAAGCTATGTAGTCTGTGATTAATTCCATCTGATGCTAATTGGGCCAGCCTAGTCTGATAGCTTTACTTCAGTGTGATGGCAGCAGGAGTTCATTCCTTCTCTCGTAGCCCTTTCCCACAGTGTCTCAATCCAGATCCTTTATTTCCGCTGGCTTTTCTCCCAGGTTCCACTCCTTGCTCTGTTTGTCTTTCAGATTGCACTACTGGCGTTATTTTTTTCAGGCACTCCCCTTCCCAGATGGCTGTGACTAAACTCCTGTCAGTTTTAGTTTAAGTCATTCTAAAGCGTTACTTGGGAAATCCCATTTCCAAACATTCAGTGGGCGTTCTTCACTTCTTTGGAAGGATTGCTAAACTTGGAAAGGTTTTCAGGGAGTACTTTCACAAATCATTAAAACAAATCAATGCATTAACAGGGAAGCATTAAGCGTTGGTGTGTTTCTTAATTGGCCACATCTAGGTACCAGTATGGTGTAGTGGTTAAGTGTTGGATTAGGAATGGGGAGATTCAATTCATCCTCAGCCACAGAAGCTGGGTGATTTGGGGTGAGTCATGCTCTCGACCCAACCTATCTCCTAAGGGAGAAGGATACCTCCACTAGTATACAGTACATTATGTACATTACACTGAGCTTCTGTATAAAAGGTGGGGTGTAAAACCGATTAATATAGTTTCAGAGGGTTATATTGTACACACTGGCAAGTTTCCATCTCATCAAAAAATCTTGCCTACTTTGTTCAGCTTTCCTAAAATTCAGGACAGAACTTGCTCTCCTTTACCAGTTTGGTTGTGAAATACAATGAGATGGGAAAGAAGGGGAGATCACAGGAAGAGGTGAAGCAATCGTTTTTACTTATCATTGACCTATGGTTGTTTTCAAGGATGAGAATGGCTGTAGAAAATCGGCTGCAAACAGCTGGTTTTCAGCAGTAATTTTGGCCATTTTGGTGTATTCGTAGGGGTTAAGAATAGAGGTAGGAGTAGTTGGGCTCCCAAGTTGGGCTCTACACTTTCCAGCCTTATTTTGGTGGAAGGAGGTCATTTATTTTTTTAAAGTGGTACATTTGGCTGTTGAATATTAATATAATCTCTCTGGGTAAACTCAGATGACCAACCCCTGGTGCATTTAGAAGGCATGCTGAGATGGTAACACTCGGAATTCTTTTCATACTTACACTATCTTTATATGGCATAATTACAATTGTTTGGGAAGTGGAGTGGTTTTAAAAAAATGGAAAGGAGCATTGCCTACAAATATGCATAAGCTACAATGAACCATTTAAAGTACCTTAAGTATTGTGATATAATCTTTCATCAAGGAGCCCATGTAGACTAGTATATGTGTTTTGTGTCTGGGTGTAGCCAAGCAGTCTATAGCAGAAGTACTAAGCAGCACATCATCCCTGAATTTCCCTGAATTCTTGCCATGCCTTCTTTCCAGTCACTTTGGAGTTTTGTTGCAGCATCCTTTGAAGGTGAAAGTATTCCTTCATAGTGATGGAAACCACTATAACCTTTATAGTGGAAATAGGCAGTCATTATAGATGTATAGAGAAGAAAATTTGTTTCTCCACTCCTAACGTATATCGTTGCGTTCTACTTTATTGGATGCCCAGATGAATTTGCTCATCAGGCTGATATGTTGGGAATTATGCTCTAAAAATATAAGGTCATGATGGGAAAGGTGCAGGGGTGGGATTCTACCGGTTCTACAGAACTGGTTGTTATGATTCTACCCAGTTCGGAGAACTGGCAAATCGTGCCCCTGGCCCTTCCCCTCCCCTCCCCACCCAGTCAGTCACGCGCATTGCTGACTGCATTCTCCCCCGCCCGCCCCGTC
>AZIM01000080.1:86312-100020 GCA_000516915.1 Ophiophagus hannah
GAGGCCCAGGAGGCAAAAAAACAGAGCGCAAGGGGGTGTGTGCTGCACCCGCCCCCCCGCGCTCCATTTTGGCCTCTTGGCCCTCAGGGAAGCCTTCTGGGAGCAAAAACGGCCTTCCCTGAGGCCCAGGAGGCAAAAAAAATTGAGCATGGGGGGCCTAACGGCTGCCCAGGAGGCCAAAAAATGGAGCACGGGTGTGTGTGCTGAAAAAATAAAATCATACCCACCTAGCCACGCCCACAGAACAAGTAGTAAAAGTATTTGCATCCCACCCCTGGAAGGGTGTGATACTTGGAAAATCAATCACCTGCTTTTTTATATATAATAAGCAGCTTATATTACAGTTGAAGAGACTGCTGAAGGCTTAGCAAATGCCTGTGGTTATCATAGTATTGATGAAAAAGGATCCCAGCAGGTAATGCCACGACACAAATTACACAGCTATGATAACTACTACTGTGATAAGTAGGATTTTCCAGGGCCCAGAGTTTTTTCTAGTTTTTTGGAAAGATTGAGGATTTTAAACTACGTTTAAAAACTATATTTAAGCTATATTTAAAATCTTAATTTTATACTTCATTTTCACTTCAGATAGCAGAAACTTGCAAGAAGGCAGATAGCAGTAACTTGCAAGAAGGCAGGCAAAGGTAGGGAATTCAGGGGTCTTGTGATCATTATTTCTTCTATAGACTGCTTGGCTACCACTGAGACAAACATGACTAGATTATCACTCTAATGGTACCTAGGAACTAGAGAGTTGATTGGCCCTGAACAAGGAGGAACAGTAATTCAAAATTTATATGTTAAACTCTCAAATACTGTATAATTTCTTGCAGTGCTGCCCTCTCAGAGGAGAAGAGATTTTTCCTTGTTTCTGATTCTCATATTTGTCTGATAAATTGCCTATTTATATTTTCGGCATCGCTGATTCCATTCAGATAAATCCTCCAAGAGAGGCTGGATTCTTCCAGCCAATAGTTATTTGCCTACCATGGGCAAACTAAAAGTTCAGTGGTGTTGTATATCTTTGACATGTAGAAGTTATTGGGCTCTTTATCCAGCAGCTCTAATTATAGAAACATGAGTTGCAACGCATGGAAAGACTTTGCCATCAGGCTGTGAAAATCCATTTTTAATCACGGTAGGCATTACTGGAATAGGTGGGCCATTTTCTTAGTCGAAATAAAGCAATCCTTTGTATCCTAGACACCAATTCTTTTTTCTAAGCCATTGAGCCATAAATCGCCTCCAGCTCTGAAACCAAAGCAGTTTGGGGCCGATGAATGAAAAGGAACAGAACAATTAATTGTTTTCTCACGGGAATAAAATGTTATCGTTCCTGGTGGAACAGAGGAAGCAAAGGCCTTCCTGTTTGGCAAAAATAGATGGCTTTTGGCTAAAAATCAGAGATGACTGCATTTGGAAAGGCTTAAATAAGTTGTCTTAGTTTAAAGATAAATCTGAAATAGCATTTGGTAGTTTATGAGTGAATATAACATACATATAACACATACAGAAACAACCTACATGTGATTCTTCAGAATTCTCCCCCCTATGCACAACAGGTGGCAGCACCCAGCTAATCCTGGCTGATGTTGAAAAGTAAAACAAGGGACAGACTTATGTTTGGGATGGGAAAATCACCAGGAAATCCCGGGACTGAACAGAAAATCCAGTGGCAAGATGTGTCCCTGTTACTTCCAAGAAACGCATAATTGAATTTGATCCCCAGGGAGTCTTATCTTCAAGCAAGACCAGTATCAAGCAAACATGACCTTTCTCCCCCCCCCCCCNCCACNNNAGCCCCCTTCCCCCCCCCCCCCGTACTATTTTAATGATAGCAGCAAAATATTTTCTATACACTGTAGTTAGCACATATCACTAGGGAGCACATTGGTCACTGATCTGAGAAACAGTTGTGTTTTCAGAATCTGTTTAAGAAAAGGGCAGGCTGGAGTGCTTTACCATTTAATCTTTTTCTTTTCCTCCCCTGGCTTTGTTTTAAGAAATCAGTGGGTTATTATGGCATCAGCAGATAAGGTCTCTTCCCTGCCACTCTGATTTCCTTGTTTTTTAATAAGAAAAGGGGTGTTGATTCATTCTGCCTTGGTTTTTCTTGATAATGCAACAATTGTTCTTTTCAGGGCAGCCCACTCAGACTGGTCTTTATCTCTGTCCAGGTCTGGTCTTTATCTCAGTCCAGCACATGGTCTCATGGAGTAGGAGGGGGTCTGAATGCAGCACTTGTTCCTTTCAATTACAATCAGAATATAGAACAAATACTGAGCGATTAAGGAGGAGGAAATTTAGCCTGGTTTAAAGGCCTTGTAGGGAGAAGAGTGATGCTTTTTGCCCAAGTAATTCATGAACAATCATGACTTCAAATCTAAACCAATTCCGTGTATTTTGAGTTGCTCACCAGGCAGAGGTTTTGTTTTATGTTTGTATTACTTAAAAACAAAATAAGTAGGATTGAGAAAGAGCTTAAGAGCAGTTGGTTGTGTATATAAGCAATAATAAAGACTTTAGGGATAGAAAAGGATGAGACACAATGGAAAATGCAGTCTTACACCTGACCTTTGACTGCATTTTGCACCTCCAGATAAATGGATTTATTTTAATCTTTAGAAAAACAGGACAGTTATAACATATATGTGTGTAGTCATGATTGTAAATATCAATTTCTATACAAATTGTGTAAAAATAATTGTGAAATGTAAATTTCTGTAAAGTTGAGATTCTGATTCTCTCTCCTTTTTTTTTCTTGCCTGAAAGGCTCAGAGGCCAAAAATCCTGAACAATATTGAAAATCAGCTGGATGAACTGGGAGCCTCAATAGCGCAGATGAAGAGGATGGTCGACCTCATCAAAGTATTTCACCACATTTATTTTACCCCCAGTAAAAAGCAAAATGTTGAACCCTCCTCTCAAACCTTTCCTTTCCACAGACTTTCCTCCCTTTATTGTCTGTTGTCAAGAGGTAACAAAAATAGGCCATCCTTCCCCTCAGGAAGGGGGCAACTGTCAGGATGCTAGAGACCACAATCCCAACATATCTGGAAAATCCGAGGGATGCTATTTTCAAGAAGGCATTATATATCTTTTCTATAATTTTCTGTATTAACTAATTCACATATAAATAAAAAACAAATGTACTGCTCCACCATTTCTTATGCAAATGTTTTCCTGAGAACTAAATTACAAATGCAATAGAATCACATGAGGCTTCTTTCTTTGAATAGCAGATAGTGACAGTGCTTAATGTTTGATCCCTGGAGTTGGGGCCCCATATCCGTAGAAAAGTAGTACTGTAGGGCAAAGATAAAGTTCATGGATAACTTTCATGATAGGGAAAAAGGTTCCTTATTTTATAAAACGTAGTCAGGATTGGATGCTGTTCCTTAGAAATTGCAAAACTCTACAACTTTGCAAAAAATTCCCGCAATTTGAGAATGTAATGTTCCTGATAATTCCAGAACATTCCATTCCCAAACTGCTACTTTTTACAGTATTTCTAGAACAGCCATGGTGGTTTTTTTTTTTTTAACTTCTTCCAGTTTCTTAGCCATCGTTAAGAGATGGGGAGTATTCTCATATCCCTCTCTTCTTTTTTCAGCATTTACATTCCACTTTAATGCTAGTTTTAAGTTTTCCACAGCAATATGATTAGCCTGCAAAGAGAACGGCACAGTAAATTGAATTAGGAACAAGTATTAAAATGAGGGATGGAAAAGAAGTGTGCGAGTCTGAAGGACAAGGAAAGAAATGAAATACACAAAGACCTTAGCTGTACTCAATTTGCCAAGAGATACAGCCCTAAATGCACTCTTAGAAAACTTTTTAAGAAGCAGCTTTTATAAAAATTTTCAGGGAGAAGCAGCTTATGTTTTTCTTCTCCAGTATGTTCTCATGAAATCCCCCAGTTTTAGGGGAAAACTCTCCTTTATCCAAGAACCAAGTTAGTGGATGAGATAGGTGTTTATCACTGAAAAGTAAAGGTGATTTCATGGGTTACATACAATCCTCCATCACTCCATCTGCTGCTAATGGCATCTGAAGATAGTTTGTCTTAAATTTGGCAGGAAAATAACTGAATTTCAACCATTTGTGTCCCCTCTCCCTTTTTCCTGTTCAGGAAATAAAGGGCCCTCATTCCTACCCATATAAACTTCCCCAAATGAACCAAAGCCAAATCTATAAAATTTGGCAATTTTGCCATAATTTTTCTCTGATTAGGAATCTGAATAAGAATAGGAAGCTTTCTGTTCCCATTCCTGTCTTTACCTGCTTGAAAGCTCTAAAAAACAATCACCAGATCTTCAGCCCTGCTCCTCCTGGATCATTGCTGTACTAGTGGAAAGCCTTCTAGAACCTTCAGCAATTTGGAAGGCTGAGTCACTTCTCCTGATTTCTTTATAGTAGCCAAACCGCAGTGTAGAGTTTGAGAGAAAGGGTAAAACTTGTTGATTGCCTACTCTCCCCATAATTGTTAGTAATTTTAAAAAATGATTCTTTCTTTTGATGGGTTCCGTATTGTATTTTCTCAGGCTACTTCTTAAATGTAGGTTTCAGATGATAATTCATTTGTTCTTATTTGGGATGGGAACTTGGTTTATTTGCATTTTAGGCAATGATAATATCACAAAAGATTTTTGTTGGAATAAATCCATCTTTATTTTTAAGGCTACTGCTCAGAAGGAGAAGGAAAAGGTCAGCAATCTCTTTGCCGAGGCCACCAAGGTCCTGGCAACCTTTAAGAAGGAAGTGCTTGGTTTCATTGAGGTTGATGAAAGAGCCATGCTGGGCGGAGCGGAGGAGGAGCTGCGGCATAAAGAAGAGCGACATGCCCAGTTGATGGAACACAAGCTGAACCTGGAGAAAGTCCCCAGCACGGACACCATCACTTTTCTGCAGGTGCACTCCAAGAATTATTTTTGTAGGTGATTCAGTTGCCGGTAGAGATACAACATAGGCTTCATTGTATTTCTTCTCCACCTGGGCACTTAGGATGCATCAGTTCCCCTTGGAGAAGTCCAGCAGTAACTATGGAGCTCTTGCTCAAGAGCCAGCTCCATACCCGTATCTATTTGCACAGTACAAATATGTTTGGTTGGTACCTAAAAAGCCCATTATGTGAAATAGCATCCAGGTGTCTCCATCAATATACTCATAGAGCAGCAACAGCTATATGCATTTGTCTTAAATATAAAGGGCTAATGAAAAAGGATGCTATGCTGAATAGTTTGTGTCTACCAGGGAGTGGTTCCATATGAGTGGATGAATGTGCCCTGAATGCTTTTCTTTTACTGTATTCTCCCATCACTTGTCTGCTTTTTATTTACCAAGATCACATGTTCATTCCCATCAAGATCTCTACTAGAGAAATGTTTTCTCATTTCTTTCACTCTTGGAGACAAGGGGCCATACAGTATCAGGAGAAGGCTCTCTTGGATTTGATGCTGTCCCAGATGATGATCCAGGAACAGAGTGTGCCAGTAGTTATAGCCAGTAGAGTTGTGTGTACCCCTTCTTCCCCCCGCTTCAACTCCTGCCATATCTGTATTGAGTTTTGAGCCTTAAATGTTAGTGACTAGAGAAGAGTCGTATCTGCTGAATAGACCTTATAGTCAAACAATTGCTGTAACTTTGTTTGTTTTCTTGACCAGGAATTCCAGGCATTAAAAATAGCAGCTGAGGAAAAAAACCTTGCATGTTCAAACTTCCCCAGAGAGCTGAGTTTTATTAAATCCAGTCAGGCCGTGTTTGCTATGAAGGAGCTGCTGGGAAATATTTGCAAGAACCAATGGGACCAACTGTCAGGGAAGGGTGAAAATGGACCTTTTCTTCATGGGATATCAGAAGGTTTGTAATTTATTTGTTTACTGAATTTTTATAGCCACCCATCTCATAACGGAAGGAACCCTGAGACGTGGGCAGAATTCTTGTCCTTCAAGAGTTGCCCTTCAGCTGAAGTACCTGATCTATATGGCTGTGGAATAGGAGATTTATGTCAGCCATGGAGCCTGGCATCCATTCACTCAGTCTGTCCATTATGCTAAGCCAGCAGTCCCCAACCTTTATAGCTTGGTGGCCCAGCTAGAGGGGAGAGGGGAACTGGGCCATGTGAGCAGTGGGCCAGTTCCAAATAGGCCATGGCCTGGGGACTGGGACCCCTGTGCTAAGCCACAGTATGATTTATTCAGTTTGGCTTAGTTCATTGGGTTTGTGTACTTAATTCTTGGCTTATTCAGCACACTATGATAAAGTATTCATGATACTTGCCCTAAGATGTCAATTTTGTTGTTAACTACATATCTGTCAACTGTTGTTACTGTGAGGTTCTTGTTTCTTTTCTTTCATGCAGCTTTTCAGAGTTTCATATTTATAACTTTCATATTACTGCCTGATTTTTTTTCTGAAGGTACCTAATTCTTTTTTCTTGTGCAACAGTGGCATGCAAACTTTGCTTTTTATTGTAAACTATTCTGTAGAGTTTTGATAAGTCTTTATTTTAGAACTTAGATGGGAGAGGATATTCAAATCCAGTGGGTGCAATTTATATCTCTCAAGTCCCCTGTGGCACTATAGAAGGGGCATAAAAACAGTTTTGAGTTAGCATTTGTGATTAGCAGATCAAAATGAAATGCTGCCTTTCAAGTTGAAAAAAGCAAAATAAGCACCATCTAAAAGTGTTGTGAAGAGATGCAACTGACAAAAATTGCAAGGTAGGAAGACTCTAAGCGGTCTTAGTTATTTAGGCTTTTAATAGCACTCAGATGTTTCAAAAAATGACTCGAATATATAAACAAGGCAACAAACAGGCATCACTAGGTGTGGTTACTTGTGGTTTGGGAAACATATCCAAAGCTGGTGTCCTTGAAATAACAGAACAGGAAAAGCTTCTTTACTTGCTGGTTTTTGATTTCCAGACTCTTATCCTGCCAGATTGAAAGCCCATGTTGCTTGTTCAGTTGAAGATGAAGATTGCTGGCGCATTTCTAAGTTTGAAACCTTAGTTGTTTGTGTTTTCTTCGTGCAGCTGTTTAAAACATTATTACATTAGAACTATTCTGCATCTGACAGCCGCTGGCAGGGAAGTTTGGATTTTAACGGTAATTAACAAATGCTTATCTTTCGTAGTGAGTTAAATAGAAAAATCTAAAAGAACTGCCAGAGCTTATTACAGTATATACTGTCACTTTGACATCTTGCCAGCATTATTATCTTCCCCACCCCCAACCCCATTACATTGGAACTACGGGTAATCCTCGAGTTATGACTACAATTGAGCCCAAAATTTATGCTGCTAAGTGAAACATTCATTAAGTGAGTTTTGCCCCTTTTTACAACATTTCTTGTCACTGTTGTTAAGTGAATCACTGCAGAGGTTAAGTTAGTAACACAGTGGTTAGGTGTATCAGGTTTCCCCATTGACTTTGGCTTGTCAGAAGGTCACAAAAGGGGATCACGTCACCCCGGAACACTGCAACTGTCATACATATGAAGCAGTTGCCAAGCACCTGAATTTTGCTCACACGACCATTGAGATGCTGCAACAGTCGTAAGTGTGAAAAGCAGTCACAAATCACTTTAGTGCCATTACAACTCAGATACACATCAGGGATGAAAATCAATGCTTTTCCCTGAAGGAAAATAAAATGTTTGCATTCCTCTCCCACCCCACCCCACATCATGTTTTGTACATTTGTTTGATCATATGCAAAACAAAAGTGGAAACGGATCTTATGAAAAAATTGTTTTTCTCTTTCAGAGATCTGCTCAGGCCAATAAAGCAAAAAGTAGGGTGAGGCAGTGTTTTTTTTTCTTTTTCTGCAAATGGTAAAAACAGTTTCCATGCAAACTCCACAGAGCCTGTGTCAGCCCTTGGATGTAGGCCAGGTCAGGAAACAGCAGCACAAGAAAGAATAGATCTCCACTCTATTGATATACTGTAGGCTATATTAATAGACCCTTGAAAGCCTGGCATTTCTCATCCCTGCTCTCTTATACTAAAGAGAGTCAAGTGGGTAACAGTCTTGAGTTTTTCTCTCATCTTTCCCAGGCTAAGGTCATGTTTTCCCAACACTTGCCACTGTCTTCTTCAAGACATCCCCATACTCCTCTGTACTCCTTAGCTCTCAAAAAACACAAACCAGCTTAGCAATTCTTTTAACTGCCAGAGACAATGTATGATCACATAGCACAAAGTGGAACAGGGAATATGGAGATTTCCCCATAAATACTTTAGAGTTTCTTGATTCTCCTAAGGTCTTGGCAGTAACCCACAGAGTCCTTTGAAAATTGGCTCCGCTACTTATGCCCAGTCCAAAAAAGTTGCACATGTTATATAGAAAAGGACGAGTGTTTGTAGAAACAAGGAAAACTTGCCAGCTCAGCTGAGTTTTCTGTTGGTATCCCTACCAGATATACAGAATTCGCAGTACTGTACAGTGTTGGATCTTATGTTAACATATGCAGTTGTTCTCTTGCGATGCATTATCAGTTTAAAAATGTTTGATGATCCAATCTGGGTCAGTCACTGGGACCAGAGGTTTAGTCTTCCGAGCTTTCAGATTCATGCTGGAGCCCATCGTCAGGGAACTTCTCTTTCACCAGAAAGTGAATCTCACAGACCCAGATTGCATCCTGCAACATTACCCTGGGACACATATATCTGCCTTCATTCCTAAAAATGTTTTATGCAGCAGGTGATTTTTAAGCCTATATATGTTCTATGAAGATCACAGAACGTAACCATAAGAAGATGTGCCTCCATCTGGCTGAATATCAATTTGCCTTCCTCTAAAACCAGGAAGAAGTTACTGCTTTGGGACAAAAGGCTTTTTTATGGTGATGATATTTTCAGTTCTGTCTGCAGTGTTGACAGTACATATTGATGACAAATTCTTCTTTTCACAGTGACAATTGAACCGCAGGTTTCAGAAAGGAGCATCAACCCTGCCAGTTTGGAATCACGAGATTATTTTCTCAAATGTAAGGCCATTTGTTTTCTGTATTGTTCTCCTTGGTTTTCATGCCATCATAAGATAAGCTTTATTGTCATTTTTTATGGATTGAAATGTCATACAAAATTCTAAGCAGCGGTGTCTACAGAGATACTGTATTTCTTTATTTTTTGGGGCACTATAGCATTTTATAATATTTAATGGTATGTTTTTAACCTAGCTTTGTTATCTAGTTTTCTTTTATTTGTTGATTTTTAGTGTAAACCACTTTGAAATGCCTAAATAGGAAGTAGTATATGAATATTTTAACTACAGTAACTAGCATTTTAAGATAAATGCTCCTGCCACTCTGAAAATGCAAATATTGCCTACACACACACACACAGATCATCATAGCCATCTTGCTTCAGTATTCCACTAACTGAAGTCCTAACTTCCTCCTCAAATATTAAATATGGGCTCCTAAACATTCCTTTGGTAAATCAAGATTAATCAAGCCATGGTTTAGTATGAGAACACTGCTTTTTGTGGAGTGGGGCATGTTTATGCCATGTGCCTTCCTTGTTTATCATTTTGAAGCTTTTATATATATTTGCTTTTGTACAGCTGCATTCATCATTGACTTGGACAGTGATACTGCTGACAAGTTCATCCAACTCTTTGGGACCAAGGGGGCTAAGCGTGTGCTGAATCCCATTGCTTACCCTGAGACCTCAACCAGATTCATCAACTGTGAGCAAGTATTGGGCGAGAATCTTATGAACCGTGGCAACTATTACTGGGAAGTGGAGATCATAGATGGTTGGGTGAGCATTGGGATCATCACTGAAGATTTCCATCCCCAGGAATCATATGACCGGGGCCGCCTAGGCAGGAATGAGAAGTCATGCTGTCTGCAATGGAATGGCCAGAACTATGTTGCGTGGTTTGGCGGATTTGATTGTGTTATACAGCAGCCATTTTTTCATACTATTGGGGTGTACTTGGAGTATTCAGAGAAGGTGCTGACATTCTATGGAGTCAAGGATTCCAAGATGACTTGTCTCCAGCAGTTCAAAGTGGCTCGCTTCAAAAAGGGACATTTTGACCCTTTCCAGAATAAGATCAACCACCAGTTTCCAGCACTGTTCACGCACAACCTCAAGCCAGCCTTTTTTCTCGAAAGCGTAGATGCTCACATGCAGCTCGGGCCTTTGAAGAAAGACTGTGTTTCAGTACTTAAGCGGCGATAATTTGGTCAGTGTGTGACCAAGTATAGAATTTGACATGTTAGGATGTTTGTGAAATCTGTGCTGGAGCACTGAATCATCTTTCTGAGTTAGTGTTGATGAATTAATCATACCTGTTGCTGCTTTTTTTACTTATTTGATAAGTATCAACATTTAAAGAAGCACTTTTCAGCAAAACGTTTTCTTCTCTTGGACATAATTAGAGATCATTAACAAAGGGCTTGATCTAAAGCAAAAGACTATCTCCATTTCATCTATACAAACCAAAGGTATCTCCAGAGACTGTGCTCTGTTTCACAAGTAATATTAATGGTACCGTGGAAACCCATTCTCATAATAGCAGGCATAAGAAATCCTACCACTGATCAAAAATGTATGCTGAAGGCCATCACTAGTTTTTAAATGTTGCTAGATGAATACTGCTCTTCCATTGCATTTGAAAAAAGAAAAAAAAACTACTGTGGAGAAAACAGTGGTGTCAGCTGTCAGCAGAGCAAATGACATACAGCTTTGGATTATTACAATATCAAGAAAAACTATGGGGCTGTGGGGAGCTTTAGTTGATTCTTAGCTTAAATCTAAATTCTAGCTAAACATTAGAAATATAATTTGGAAATTAAATGAAGCATCTGTGGCTGTGTGTCAGCCCCACTAGGTAGACCAATTCAGGAAATGATCTCCAAAAGAAGGATACAATTTTTATTGAGATTGGCTACAATAATTGAGTCTTGCAAGTCTGATTGTAATATACCACCACTTCTTTGTAGTTCAGTGAATTAGGGTGCCATCTGCCTGAGCTGCTTCCAAATGTGATCTCCTTGCTTTGGACTTTAAAAAGTTCCAGTCACTTTTTTCTACATAATGGTTCTTGCATGTTTCCATCCCGGTCACATTGCATACTCTGTACACTGTGCTTTAATGCTATATGTGCCCCTTTATAAATATTGGGTTAAAAAATGTACAAAGTAAACTGAGTTGCAGATCTGAATGTCAGCTACTCAAGAGATGAGTACCTGCACAATAGAGCAGTATGTGTAAGCACTGAAGTTGCAAGTTTCCCCTTTCCTTACAGCATCTTACAGGCACAGAAGTATTACAAAAATGGAGATTCGGTGGCTTTCTGGAGTCACTGGCTGATTGAATCTGATGGAAGTTGAGTTATCAGCTCCTGAAGGACCGCAGATTCCTTCTTCTATGATATTTTCTGCTTTTCTTAGCTGTATTTTGAATACAGATCCATGGAAGTACAATGGAAGAAAGACCATTGGAGAATGGAAATTGAACTTTCATGTGTAACAAGGATACAAAGTGTATAAAATCCATCCTTTCCAAATGTGCTAAGAGGACACTGTAAACATTTATAAATTTACCATAATTTAGTCATGCTGATGGGAGGGGTGAGGAAATTCTAGCTGCTATTGTTTAAAAGAAAAAGATTTCAAGTTAACCTATGAGGAGGCCCAAGTTTTATGTTAAGCTTAGGCTTTTTAAAAATTGTTTTGTGACTTTTTAAGGTTGTTTTGTTTAGAACAGGATTGACAGCTGAGTTCGAATAAACCATCCATTGGATTCCTTGCTTTCTGGAAGATAATAGGCTATGAGCATTCATAATGTAAATTATGACTGAACAAGGAGAAAATTTAGTTTAGAGACAAGATTTTTTTGCCATCACAGGATAATTTTGTTCTTTGAAGCGTTAATCTAATGCTAGCCCACTTCATTAATTCTATGATCTCAGGATTACATTGTTACAAGAGGGTTTTTCAGTATTAATGAGTACATTATTTGTCTCCAAAATGTATTTTGTTTCATTATATCCTGTATCCAAACTGAAAGTATAATAGATTTAATTAATCATGAAATTAATTTAATAAGAGTACTTTTCTTTGCTGCTGGGCCTCACTGAAATGTCCCTGCCTTTCATTAAAAAAATGTGAGGTCCTTATAGTTTTGTGTATCCTTCCGTTAATGAAAGCACTGCAGCATAGTCCTGAAATACATGTCTTGTGTTCTTTTTTTTTTCCCAAAGAAAGTTTTCACAATCTTTCTATAAAGGAAAAATGATATGTACATAAATTTATATCCAATTAGTGTTAGGAAGGTTACAGGGTTTAATAAAGATAGATAATGGATGTTTAATTTTGTAAGAAAGTCAAAGTAGTACGCAATCCACTCCACTTTGAAATTAGGACTTTTTAAATATTTAAGAATATTTACTGAAATAGATGGAACTATCACTGAAGGGCTTGACAGAAGGGGCTCTATTTCTATTTCATTGTCCCTAACAGGACAGAAGGCACAGTTCTGTGAGGAGAGGTTCTATATGCAGATGATCCCAGTTAGGGGAGGTAGACACTTTTTTCCTTCATTTTTATAATGCAGCTATTGTAAGGTTACTATAGCAGTGATGGCAAACCTTTTGGGCCCTGATTGCTCAAAGCATGTGTGCGTGCATGCACACATACCCAAAATGCAAGGCAGCCCCCCGCATGTGTGCCCCGCCCCACATGTGCGTACATTCCCCACATGCATGGCAGAGACCCGAAGGCCAGCTGGTTGGCGGGAGGTGCACGCACATGTGCCGGGAAGCTGAGTTGCAGTGATGGCACACGTGCCCACAGAGAGGGCTCTGGGTGCCACCTGTGCCATAGGTTCGTCACCAAGATACTATAGTTTGGCCACACCTAATTTGAGGAGTTTGTTCAATTGGATTGAAATACTACCAAAATATAGAGTTGTGTCATATATATGACTGGGACAGCATTTTCTTTTTTCAGAAACATTCACAATAAGAATTGATTTTTTTTAATGAGTTAAGGTGATTTAAAGTGTAGGGTTTTTTTGAGTCATCTGCTTCAGCTTCTCAGGAAACTACATCATTATATTTTATCAGTCATGCTGCCAAGTTTGATAGTAGAGAGGGAGCTTCAAATGTTATGAAAAGGAAATGTGGAGGCTAGTCACCAGTGAGAGGCTGCAGACTGGAAATTCCTTTATATTTTCAGGTTAAAGATTAACAATACAAATCTTTAGAGCATGAAATCATTTATAATCACATGATAATTATTCTTAGACCATTGAATGCAGCAGGTATTCTAAGCTTTTGGAACACTCCAGCATTAATGTTGTCATAATGTGGTTAAAAATTAATATTCCTAACTCTCATTCATTACATTCTGGTCTTGCCTAGTTATTCTTCTACATCTGATCATAAGGTTTCATTTGTACACAAAGTTCTGGGAGCATTTAGTTTGGAAGAAAGCTTTGGAAAAATGTGTTTTATCCACAGCTGGGCCAGCCAGGAAATTTTGTTATAAAAATCTATGGTATAAACCACAATAAACTGGAATTAAAAATAGTTCAAACCACAAAAATATGTTTTTATTTATTTTGCTTTGGCAGTATATATGCCTGTTCTATGTGGCAAAGACTAAAAGTCAAGCTTGTCTCACAGGTCCATGTGCTTTCTGCTACCTATATGTGGCCTTCAGATCAGTGGTGGGATTCAAATTT
>AZIM01000080.1:157385-167670 GCA_000516915.1 Ophiophagus hannah
CTGGCATTGCCTGGCCGACGGTCCCCCAAGAAGGCCCTGCCTGTGGGAGCGCACAGGGTGATCTGAGCGCAATGCCGGCAGGAGCCGTTCACGTAAATACTCTGGACCCAAGCCATGTATGACCTTATACGTTAATGCCAACACCTTGAATCCTACCCAGAAGGAGACCGGCAACCTTATCTCAACTATAGTTTGTTTCCCATCTGAAAATATCAAAGAACTGTGCTTCAGTTTTCAAAAAATACTCAGAAGAAGATCTAAAGGCTTCAAAGAGGGGTGGAACCTCACTTAAGTAAGCAAAATAAGGACAGGTTATTTTGAGCCCAGATATCACTCTTCTCCACTATTAGAAGAAACACCAGCTTGAGAACAGATCATTTTGGAGATGTTATATATATCTAGGTGACTTCTGAAAGTCATCCCCCACTTGATGGCACATCATCCATCCATCCATCCATCCATCCATCCATCCATCCATCCATCCATCGCTCTTCTTGCTTTGATTCCTTTTCTTTCTGTTTCCTGGAGGTCTTGAAAAGGAGCATCAAGCCATATTTTTATTTGCTTTCTTCTAGGGATTTTGATGCTGTTGAACCTGTACGGCACAAACTGGAAGAACTGAGTGACCTTCGTGGCCTGAAGAGGTTTGAGCTGATTATGAGTCTTTTTGTATAGGAACTTCTATTAATTACATAATTCAGCTGATAAGGCTAAATGAAATATTTAAATAAGGCAGCACATTCTGTTTCTCTTTGGTACACAAGAAATGTTGTATCATCTTTGCCCTTGTTTTGCTTTTTCCTACTCAGAATTATTAAGGACGCTCGGAAAAATAAAGGGCAGGATGATTTCCTGGGGAATGTGGTCATTCCTCTGCAGGTAAGGATTGGAATATTGCATATTGCCAGGATAATTCTGGGACACACACACACACACACACACACACACACACGATCTTGGGCAGATTAGTCTCTCTTTACGAGTGGTCTGTCTTCTCCACTTAGACAGCAACATAAATCCCATTAAATAAAAAGGTTAACTGAAATTTCATGTGAACCTTTTATGTGACTATGAAAGATCTTGGTAGCAGAATATGTCACCTTGCTCTAAATAAATCCGAGTCTCCTTTTTCAAACACTAGAACTAATGAAAATGCTATAAGAGAACTATAGATTTTTCTGGAATAATCAGAAAAATAATGAAGAGGCCTATTTTGCAGGCCTCAGCGTGAATTTCTGTTGTGGTCTCTGAGTGGTAGGCCAGGGTTTATGAGAACTTGACTGGCTCTATTAAAGATCTGTAGCTATGCCAGCTACAAACCAATTCAAGAACATATTGATCTTTCCTAGCCAGTTGCCATACAGATAACTTGGATTCCAGGTCCCACAGTTCCCAGCTAGCCACCAGAATTCTGGAGTTGGTTCAATATATCTGGAATGCAATAAATTGGGGTGGGTGGAAACCACAAGCATATACTTGCCACCAAAGACGATTTCTGCAGAACCTTCTCAGGGTCTGCTCTCATGAATCAACCATTAGCATAATTGAAAAAGAAAAAGAAAAGTTCCTGTGAAGCCATTCATTATTGCACAAATTTAATTACAGTACAATGAGTTAAGATAGGTGGATCCATTTGAGCACTTTCTCAATTAATTGAGACACTGTGTTTCTATGATAAAAGTAGAGCCATTTCCTGGAAATGTAGTAGGAATGAAGAAATGGCATTTTCAAGAAGTAATGTGCTTACTCATTACTTCTGAGCTAACATTTTTCACATACTTGTGTAGGACCTGCATTGTCGGGAGGATCGCTGGTACAGGCTGGAACCTCGCACTGATACTTACCCCAACCGAGGGCATTGCCACCTGCAGTTTTTTTTTGTACATAAGAAGGTAGGGATAAGAGGAATCCATTTCCCATTGGGTAAAGGAAGTGTACTTTATAAATTCTGATTTAAACAGTTTTCATTCATTTAACATTTTAAGACTCATTCAATATAGTTGCTGCAATCTTTGAGAAAAGGCTGTCCTATCACTGATACCTTTTTCTCTTGTGGTGATCTGAGTGGGAAGAAGGTCTTTCTCCCTTCTTCACAAAGATAGAAGGCAGTCAGATGTTCTAAATTGGTGTTGTGATGTTACATTTTATGACTTTAAGAGCATATTAAAACTGTATGGATAAAAGGTTGACTTATGGACTTGTATCCTGCTTTAGCTTATGTTTTGTAAAAAGATAAATATAATAAATCTTACACTAACACATCAAGAATCTATTGTTAGTGTGCTTAAATGTTCAAAGATATGCCATTTTTATAATTGTGAACATGGATGCATATGTAAGAATGAAACCGGTTGGCAGAAATTCTAATATCTTTTGAAAACTGGATCAGTGTGTGTGTGTGTGTGTGTGTGTGTGTGTGTTTGTTTATTTGTTTGTTTATTTTGTTTGTTTGTTTTAGAGAGCTACTTCTGCCAGCAAGATGCAGACAAGTTACAAAGTTCATCGGCAACTTCTTCAGCAGATTGTTTCATATGAGATTCTTCAATACCAGGTAAATAGATAAACAAACTGCTAAGTGGATTATGACAGAGTGACATATATTCAGTTGTTCTCTGGAAAACAAATGGATTCCATATTGCAGTCAGTTCAGCTGACCTGTTTGCTCTTTTCAGCTCTTCTCTGAAGTCAAGATACAAATTTGGTTTAGAGCACAAGCTCTGCCCCCAGTTGAAATCTCAGAAGATTAATGGCAAAATTTCAGGGCTGAAAACTGATTCATACATCTAAAAGAAACTTTATTCTGAGGCAATGAAGTTGTATGTGTTTCATGAATGACCAATTGCAAAACAGATTCCTACAGTCTTGGAATGGCATGATAGATCTTTCCTATTTGAATCCAAATTGCTTTTTTGAGAGTGATTAAATTGCTTTTATACAGAGGGCATGTATTAGTTGCTCTACTATTTTTGAAACCATAGATTCAGAGTTGGAAGGTATCTAATAAGCTATCGAGTCCAACATGTTGCTTAATGCAAGTTCCACTAGGACATTTCTAACAGATGACCATCCACCCTTTGTAAAAAGGCCTTCAGAGAATGAGAATTCTCCATTTCATGTAGCAGTCTGCTCCACTGACTGAGCACTCATTCCAACAGGCATTTGTAGCTTGAATCTACTTCCCTTGTAGTTTTAACCTGTTGGTTCTAGTCCTGTTTTCTGGGGAAGTAGGAAAATAAAGCCACTTCTACTGTGTCAACACTTAAGTTATTTGAAAATATCTTTCATGTCTCATTTAAGGGATTTCTTCTGTGTGCTAATTACACCCAGATCCTTGTTCTGGACCTGCCCCCTTGGGAAAAAATAAGTTTACTACCTTTTCTTGGGACAACAGATTATTCCTGTCATATCTCCCCCTTAGTTATCTTTTCTGTAGGCTAAATATATTCCGATCCTTTTCCTGTTCCTCATAGGGCTTGGTTCCAGACCCTTCATCATTTGAGTCACTGTCCTCTGAATTTACTCCTGTTTGTCATTATCCTTTTTGGTTCGGAGTACTGGGCACACTATTCCAAGTGGAATCAGTGTATAGTGAATTACATCCTGTAAGCTCATGTCTAATCTCCTGTTAACGCATGTCTATTCTCCTGTTAATGCATAGTAGTTGCCTCAAACTGCTGACTTATATTTAACTGTAATACTGCCAATCCAGTTCTTTCCTATCCTATGCCTGTGCCTTTCATTTTTCCTGTAGAGATGCCAGATTTTACATGTCTTAAGTTGCATCCCATTCATTTCTGCCTACTATACTAGCCTGTGAAACTGAATCTTCTCCCATTCCACTGAAATATCAGTCACTCCTCCCAGCTCTCTATCACATGTAAACTTGATCAGCATCGCTCAACTTCATCCACTTGATAATTTCCTCCAAGCTGAAGTAGAGCCATTAACTCTTTCGTCAATTAAAATGCTAGGTAAATGGGAATTGCATTGAACTTAGTTTCAGAAGAAAGAAAGACCTGAATATAATACAGGTAATTGTTATTTGCAAAACTGTGAAGTAATGGATATGCTGTATTTCCCCCCATCTGATATCACAGAAAGTTGTTCATTGTTCTCTTTCACTGCAGGCTGGCAGCACTTCCTGGGATGGAGAGTTAAGCAAACATGCTGGTACTATCCTGTATCTACATGCTACTCAGAAAGACATTTCGGATTTCCACCAAGACTTGGCGTAAATATCTCCTGCATGTTTCCGTTCAAAGCAACATTCTGGAAACCAAAAATTCCTGGCACTTTCTGTCTCTCTGTTTAAAAAAAAGATGTGAAGGTTCTTTTCTATTATCTGAGAGTGTTTTAATTTTATTAAAATGTGCAGGCATGCCATGAGACCAGGGTTCAGTACTCTCCCTAGAATTCCTTTCATGAATTCAATAATTTTGACTTTTCTTTTTCAACTGAGGGTTTCTTTGATTCATTACTACATCCCTGCCTATTGAATATGATTCTGCAGTGGACTTTGCCAAGAACTGCATGCTACAATTTCTGCTGTTTTTAACTTCTCTTTCTGCAGTATGCATATAAACCAATAAATGTTTCCCAGCAAACTGGCAAAACCAGCCAATCTGACTATATCCTAATCTACCGGTATATAGTTTGGTTAGGTCACTTAATGTGAGGTTCTTTTTGTTTCTAATTGTACTTTTTGCAGGTTTTTCTTCTGGCATTTAATGCTGCTTTCCTTCCCTTGTTAACATAGGCACTGGCTGGCTTACAGCAAGCTGTATCAGTTCTTGGAGTTCAATAGCAGCTGCCTGCTCCATCAGATTACCAGCATAGAGTATCAGTGGATTCAAGGCCGATTACGATCTGAGCAGGTAAGAAAGGAAGAGCTGTGGAACTATAGGGCTGATGGAACATTCTGGTCCAGCTAAAGACATCTTTGGTTCCAACATCAGACATTTATCCATTAGGTGGGTTATATAGTTTTACAACGCCTTTACAATGCCAATAAAGTGGATTGAATTACATCTCTCTTAGCATAATGTTAGTAGATCATGATCTTGAAATGATCCAGATATTACCAAGCAGGACTAAGTCTTCTTACATCTATTGCACGTTGATTACTTCCTGCAGACAGCTGAATTGGCAGAATCTTTCCAGTCCTTACTGAACTATGGGATTTCTCTTCTTCAAAGGTTCCGGATTATCTTCCCACTCTCCTCATCCAAATCTACACAGAGGCTGCAGTCACTGCTCAGGTGAGCTATCAGAAATCTTCTGGGATGCACATTAGTCAGAAGGAAAACTACCAACATTTTTCAAACATGGATATTCTCTCAGTAGCATTACTGTTTAATTAAGTGGACATAAATCATGAATCATTCAATATACTGATCCTATATTTCCTTCACATAACACCTAAGAATCTGTAAGCCTAATGCATTTATTATGATACAGTAGAAGCTTTCAGGAACCAAAGCTTGTAATTTATGCCATGATTCACCCAAATAGCACCAAGAGACAGAAACGTATGCATCCCTTGGCACCTGTCAAGACCCCTACGGAGGCTATTTTTTTCTTTTTCTTTTATTATATGAATGGAAACAGTGAACAGAAAGCAAACATGAAACAAAAACAGCATCAGTCTTATTTGTCTGGATTTTGGTATTCTATGCAAAATCAGTTTTAAACCTCCAGTCATATTAGCAGTCTTCCAATGAATGGTATTTCTGTTTTGTCTGAATGAAGGTCAGGTTTGGTGATCCCTGTCTTCCAAGAACCACCCTAAAATATGTGTTTGCCAGTTCTGCCAGTTCTGTGAGACCAGAAGATAAAAAGAGAAAGAGCCTGATCTCTCCTTGACCATAAAAAGCATCAGAAAAAGAGAGACGGCTGAAGCACATAAGAAGTAGAGCAAAAATCTCTCCACAGCACTTCCTGAAAGTGTTTCCTACAGAAAAAATGAGACCTATTATAATGAAGTAAACTAGAGCAGGGATCTCCAGCCTTAGCAACTTTATGACTTGTAGACTTCAACTCCCAGAATTCCTCAGCCAGCAAAGCCCACAAGTCTTAAAGTTGCCCCGTTGGAGACCCCTGAGCTAGAGGGCAGGGGGAATGGCCTTGGAGGATAGGAGGAAAAACTGCAACCAGCCAGGCAATGTCAGATAAGAGAGACTTGAGCCCAGATAAAGAAAATAACTTGAGAAAATTTCTCAGATAAACCCATCCAAGTTTACACAAAGATAAAGTAAGGGAGGGAGGAACTACAGCCAGACTTTGAAGATTCTGTTACTGTAGCTATTACAATAAAGGTAGTCCTGGCCTACATGTCATTAGTTTCTTAGTTTGGCCTCTGTTGTCATTGGAAATCAGCCTGCTGTTTGATCTCTTTATAATATATCCTAAAGAAAGGGATTGAACAACAGTGTTGGGGTAAATAGGAACATAGAAAGCTACTTTATAGAGGGACACTGATATTTCTTAGTATTGTTCTATGCCAGGGGTATGCATTAGGTGTTAGCCCCGCCCCAGCCTGGTTTAGCGAAGGTGGAAAAAGTCTAGATTTGTCACGTGATGCCACCATGATGCCGTGAGTTTGACACCCCTGTTCTATGCTGTTCATCAACAAATGTTGGGGTCTTTAGATATTGTTTTCTTCTCAGTTCTCCTTACAATACTGTCAGGGAATGAAGTCAGGAACGTTGCATTTGAGACTGATTAAAAGAAAAGTGGTGACATGTCTTTCATGTGGGACATAAAAAAGAGAAATAAAACTTTTCTCTGAATTGCATTGGATTTCAGCCATGATTTTTCATCTTCGCAGGGTTTTGGTCCAAATGTGTAAAATGAAAGCCTTCAAAGAACTTTGTACCCCGACTCCTGATCTTGAAGAAATGGTAGTACAGGCCCTTAAGGTACAAAGCCATCTTGTTACCTTTGTGCTATCTTTTCTCATGCCTACAGTTTTGCTCTTAGTGCTTTTGAGATCTTGAAGGGATGGGTAAAAAGAATCCGTTTTAATTTTGTTTCTTCGTCAAAATCCACAACCTGAATTTACACATGGTTCTCTTTATGGAGAAATGCAGTGTTCTATTTTTCTTCACCTACAGATTATGTTTCACAGAATGCTCTGAAGATCTAACTGTGATCTCAGACCCTCTATTCTTGGACCTCTGCCAAATTATATTGTCCATATATATACACAGATACGACCAATGTCTGCTTTAATGTGTGTGTAGGTTTTAATATGCAAAGAAGCATAGGGAAGGCTATTGTGTAACTTATTCTCTTGCCTATTTTCTCAGACTGGAACAGCAGAGTGGTTTTACATAAAGAAGCAACACTTGAAGCCAATGGTAAAGGTATGTTACATTCTAGTAAATTTTATGTTAGAATCTTCTAGGGGTTGTTGAATTGTGTTTCCTATTGATTCTTAAAGGGCATATCATTAGCATTTGCAAAACATCTGCTAGTCCAGCCAGGAAAAAAATGCTCCTGTATTATATCTTGTATCTGTGCAATCATATTAATCTGTACAACAATTTTGGATAAAGACCACAAAAACATTTTCCTCCCAAACACACAGATATGGCTGCTGTAGCTTGACTTTAGATAAGGAGTTAAGTTTGTCAAAATCAGGACATAACTGTACTTGTGTCCCTCTCATAAACTCATGTGAGCACATGTTATCATGAACATGCAACTGTATAGATCTTTTCTAGAACTATGAAGCATACTTAGTAGTCCTGAACTCTAGATTCTCACGAAAAGGGGAGAAAAACTGTAGCTGTTTTAACAGTTGGTTGAAAAGCAACTCTGCAGAGTAAATGATGGAAGCTTTATTTTACAGCACTGTGTTACAACAGAATAAAACACTAATTGGAATATCAGTCCCTTGTATGTGGAATAGCATATAAGTCCTAATGTCAATAACAGAGAAAAAGCTTAGCTGAAGTCCCACAATAGCATTTCTTGCTCACTTATTTAGAAGAGGACCCAGGTAATTAGGCTCTAATCACCACCCTCCCTTGCCATTTAAGCCTCCTGATAGCTTTTAGTGTTCTTGCTCTTCCTACTTTTCTCAGAATGAGAAGTTTGAAGTTATGTCAGAATGATGTCAGCTGAAACTGAGAACTCCGCTTTTGGACCAGGCCCTTCTGTAACATGGAAAATCAATTTGTACTCCTCAGGACTGCACTGAGTAAATTAAGCCAACTTCTCTACCACTAAGAACTACCACTGAGCAATGGCAACATAAGAACAAGTGGCAGAAGAGTGAAACAGCCTCTTGCCCTGGAGAAATAGTGTGGAAATCTAGGAGAAGTTCATTAGTTTGAAAGTGTCTTGGTTTTGGGGAGAAACCAAGCTCATGCTAGATCTCTACCCCTGTTTCTCTTTTTCCTATCCATAGACAATGGAGGAATGTGGCAAAGCTCTGGTCTGTCTTCTTCTGGAGGTGAATGCAGATCTCCAAGAGTGTCACAAAACCTGGAACAAATATTTCATCAGGTAAGTCTCTGAAGGAAATTGTTCCTTCTTTCCCAGCTTTGGTCACAAACTGCTTCTTCAAATGTTTATGTAGTTTCTGAGGCCACAGAGTCTTGCTACCAAAGTGAGGGGCGGAGCCCAGATCACAGAAGTGATAAGACCTCAAGCTTAGCAAGTACGAAATTCCACCCTAATGATAGGGTTTTCTTCCCAGAGGATTTGGATGTTGTGTATTTCAGTTAAATGAATGCACATTTTAATACATGTGCCTGTTGGCTTGAAGAAAGAAAGAAATAATAAAACTGGTTAGGTCAGAGCTCTGTGCAGTATTGACTATACTAGAAATTTTCTTGTGGCTGTTTAGAGACTTTTGTCACTCTATTTCCCTGCTGAGCAACTATTTTTTATGGGTGGTTTATTTTAATGCTGGCATTGAGAAAATAAACCTCTAGGTCTCTTTTTATCCTCCCAAATAGGCTTGTCAGCAAGTCAAAGTTTCAACCTCCTAGTTGACTTCCTTGTGGCCAATTATGAGAATTCAGCTAACAATACTGAGAATGCTGGTTCTCGATTGCCTCTGGGCTGTTGCAGTTATTGATCTGTTATATGTGGATGCATCATTTAAATTAGTGCTGTTAGCTTTAATACATAATGGTAAACCTAGCAGAAAATTTCTGATCGTGTCTTTCTCTTTCTTCCTCCAATACAGCACCATGAGACTAGATCTCTTCTCAATTGCATATCTTAAAATGCAGGAACTGGTGAGTAGCTGTTTCACTGCTTTGTGTCAAAGAGGACCTCAGGCTTATATACTATAGCAAGGCAAAAGACGATACAGGGGGAAATAACTAGTGAAAGAATAAGCCAATTACTTCAGAATTTCTAAGGCAGCTTTCTCCAATAGTGATGCCGTCCAGATGTGCAGCTTACAGAATTCTCAGGAATGATTATATTGGTTGGAGAGTTCTAGATGCCAAGTCTATATATCTGGAGTACACCCAGAATGAGGAAAAGAACAGGAATTCATCTTTGAATTAGCCACTCTAATCAGTGGTGAGGATTCATCAGTTTTGCTTTGATGATGAATCTAGTTCCTGAGCCAGTTTTTGTAAATTTCTAACCAGGACCAACTAATGGGATCTTTCTGATTCAGTTTCAGTGTATCAACCCAAAATGTGTAATGTCCAGTCCAATAACCTGATCCATTATATCTTTTTATGCTCCTGCAGGTTTCTTGTTATGTCAAAGAGCAGCTGAGCAAGATTGACAGTGGCATGTCCCAATTAACAGCAGAGAGCCTTTTCCAACTTTATCTCAGCATGAAGGACTTTTATAACCTGAAGGATTTTGTGTGCAGCAGGTGCTTATCTCTGCAGAGGACAACACTTTGCCTTCAGTCTTTAGGCTGTTTTATACATTATGGTTGTTGTTTTGATATTATAATGTATTGTTATCATTGAAAACTCAGCGCCAAAACTGTGGCCTGATTTGCATGCTTCACTGACAAAATAGGTTTGTTTGGGTTTGAGTTAGTGCAGGGCTGTCAAACTTGCGGCCCATGGACTGGTTTAGCAAAGGGGAAAAAAGTCAGAATACATCACATGAGGCCACCTTGATGCTGTGAGTTTGACACCCCTGAGTTAGCATGATTTGCAAGCCCTGTTTAAGCATAATGTGCTGTATAGCCTAATTATGATTCATTCAGTAGAATATTATTAAACAAGCAAATAGCAGTAGCACTTAGACTTATATACTGCTTCACAGTTCTTCACAGCCCTCTCTAAGCAGTTTACAG